>NW_006499881.1:510008-521358 GCF_000471905.2 Amborella trichopoda | reverse complement strand
GAATTGAACAAACAACTCAAGAAATATTTGGGGGAATTTATATTTTATAATTTTTTTTTATATTTTTATTATATTGTTCTATTTTTGAAGAATAGATACTCCAAATTTCAAGTGAATGTAATTTCCAGAAAAAAAATTAAAATTCAAGTATAAAATGAGGTCGTGACCGTCAGATAAGCCTAGATTCAATCTGATCCATTGGTTGACATTGTTGCTATCAGCCCGTGGGTTTATATGATATTTTCCCATATATATATATATATATATATTGAGTAACCTTCCAATTGCTGGGCAGCTATAATGAATAATAATATAGATGAAATTTCAGCTATCAGATCTTCATCATATTGCTCAGCTCAGAATGCATATAATTATATAAATTTTAATATTTATATATATTGAGTAAACCTTCCAATTGCTGGCCAGCTATAATGAATAATAATATAGATGAAATTTAGCTATTAGATCTTTATCATATAGTTCAGAATGCATATAATTATATAAATTTTATTATTTATATATATTGAGTAAACCTTCCAATTGCTGGGTAGCTATAATGAATAATAATATAGATGAAATTTCAGCTATCAGATCTTCATCGTATAGTTCAGAATGCATATCATTATATAAATTTTAATATTTTTCTAGAAATCTAATTAAGATGAAAATTTAAATGTATATACCTAACACTATTGCGCACCATATAAAACTATAAAAACGATATTTTCAATAATTTAAAATGACCAAATTACCCCAATCATTTTTCAGAGGTATTTCGATCATTTTATATTTTGGAAAATATTTTTTATATAGTTTTTAATTGTAAGACCTATTTTTTAGTACACACATCTAAAATTTCATTATGATCCGATTTCTATAAAAAGTACTAAAACTCATATAATGATATGCATTCTGAAGCACGTGATGAAGATCTGACGGCTGAGATTCTACATATATTACTATTCATTATAACTACCTAGCTATTGTTAGTTTTTTTCTATATGACTAAACTTTCTAATAGCTGGGCAGTTATAATGAATTGTAATATAGGTGGAATATCAGTCGTCAGATGTTCATCATGTAGATCAGAATATATACCACTATATGAATTTTAATTATTTTTTTATAAATCTTATTAAGATAAAATGTTGGGTCTATATACCTAACACTATTGAGCACCATATAAAAATATAAAAAAATTATTTTCAATAATTTAAAATGACTTTATTAC
The DNA here is from genome assembly GCF_000471905.2 of Amborella trichopoda. Next base: position 520,127 of record NW_006499881.1, on the reverse strand, counting down.
CCCTGTCATTTTTCAGAGGTATTTGGGTTATTCTATATTTTGGGAAATATTTTTTATATATTTTTTAATTGTGCGTCGTATTTTTTAGTACACACATCTAAAATTTCATTATGGTCTGATTTCTAGAAAAAATAATAATATGCATTTTAGACCGCATGATGAAGATCTAACGGCTGGGATTCTACCTATATTACTATTCATTATAGCTACTAAGCTATTGTTAGCTTTTTAACCTTCCAATAGCTGGGCATCTATAACGAATAGTAATATAGGTGGAATCCCAATCGTCAGATTTTAATCATGTGATTCAGAATACATATCATTATTTGAATTTTAATTTTTTTCTATAAATCGGATTAAGATAAAATTTTGGGCATATTTGTCTAACACTATTGCGCACCATATAAAAATATAAAAAGAATATTTTCAATAATTTAAAATGACCAAATTACCCCTATCATTTTTAGGGGTATTTCGATCATTTTATATTTTGGACAATATTTTTTAATTGCGTGCCTTGTGTTTTAGTATATACGTCTAAAATTTCATTATGATCCGATTTCTAGAAAAAATATTAAAATTCATATAATGATATTCATTCTGAACTACATGGTGAAGATCTAACGGCCGAGATTCCACCTTTACTACTATTTCACCTACGACTTACCTTCATCTTAAAGACCTAAAAAAACATATAAAGTTAATTGAAAAAATAAAATAAAAGGAATTACTATGACTTACCTTCAATTTGGACTTTGTTAAGTTTCATTGAACCTACAAATTATTGCAACAACAAAATTTAGATGTAGAAAATAGGTACCGACATTTCTTTCTCTTCCCACAATTAAGCACATAATACTAAATGAAAGGTCCCTATAAGGTTTTCTAACTTCGGTAACATCAAAACCCTAACTAATGAAAGAAAGAGATAACGAGAGAGAGAGAGAGATTGGGGCGTGCATGTATTGAGAGTGGTTATTATGCTTGCATGGGAAAACAAAAGGTTATCATGCTTGGATGGGGAACCCTCTTGGATATGGAAACAATCTTAAATTTATATATGCATATCTTTCTCTGTCTTGAGTTTGAGTTCGGGATAGGTTCCAATTTTAAGAAGTTTGAATAAAAAAAATAGGAAAAAAGAAGAAGTGGCGATGCTATCATGCTTGGATGGGGAGTCCTCTTGGATATAGAAATAATCTTAGATATATATGCATATCTCTCTCTATTGAATTTGAGGGGGGGATAGGTGCCTATTTCAGAAAGTTCAAACCAAAACAATAGAGAAAAAAATAAAGGTGCGGCCTGCTTCCATTGAGAGATGTTATCATGTTTGGATAGGGAATCTTCTTGGATATGAAAACAAGATTACATATATATGGATAGCTTGATATGTATATATATCTTTCTCTCTCTTTAATTTGAGTTTGTGATAGGTGCCTATTTTAGAAAGTTTGAATCAAAATATAGGGGAAAGAATCTCTTTTTTCTCAAATTAAGACATTCGAAAATTATCTCTCTCTCTTCATAAAATCTCTACTTTTTCTCTCTCTTCCTAAAATCTCTATTTTTTCTCTCTTCCTAAAATATACTAGTTCAATTACGTGCATTGCACGTAGGAATAAAATAAGCAATCATGACTTTTTCATATATATACCCCTTCTATTTTGAGAACTTGCTTTTCTTTCTATTTTAAATTTTTTAATAATTTTAAATGCTTCATAGAAATTACGTATGATTTTTTATAAATATTTATAGTTGTTAAAATTCTTAAATTATTTATTCTGTTTTAAAAAAATTTATTAAGAGAATTATAACGAGTATTTGCTATGAAAATATTTGATGAATTAGTTTTCGAGATTCTTTGTTTTATGGGCTATTTCTTCTTTTTGATATAGGTCGATAAAATTTGGAGTATCCTTCGAAGCTAATGGATATATTCCATTATATATATTCTTATGCAAAAGATTTCTTCTTTCTGAGTGGTAAGGAATATTGTCGTTGCAGAATTGGTTGGGATATTGTCATTGCAGAATTGGTTGGTTTCATGATGACGGAATAACATTTGTCTTGGATGATGAAGGAATAGCATTTGTCAAGGGTGTATCAGAAATGAAAGCAGGATAATGAAGTTTTAGAGGGTTTTTTTCTCCAAGAAATATGTGAGAAACATTTGTGTAGAATGACAATGATTTGTGAGTTCGTAAATACTGCTATGATCATTATTTTTTATTGACCAGCAAAATTTCAAAGTATATTATGTTGCTCTTGATTGATAAATATTTTTGGTGTAGAATCACTTAGTGAAATAATTGTCTATGAATTTTGAGACTGTTCGTATTGCATATGTTGATCCACCTTTTGCATTACTCTCAGAAGAGCATATGTATGTGCATCTCTACGTTGATCTTGTTCAAAGAACTCTCATGAATTTAGTGGTTTCTAGGGTTATGACCCATTTCCTGTTATTACATAGTTACTACAAATTTCGAATATGCATTTTGAACCCTAATTTCCTATTATTTAATATCACTATAAATTTTAAACATATGTTGAATGTACATGACGAATACGACAATTATTATCGCAAATAAATATTGCACTACATAAAAATGAATATGGGTTATTTGATTTTATAGAAGTACAACATGTACAATCGCGAACAAAAAAAAAAAAAATATAGCATAGTATGTATGTATGCATTACTTTCGATAAATGTTGCATACTACATAAAGCAAGTGGGTAGTGGTTTATCAGCGTTTTATTGAACATCATGGCAAACAATGAGAAACTATAAAAATATTATTTTATTAGTACTACTACTGCAAGAATTGACTGTTTTTTATTGTCGTGATCGAGAAGTTGGGGAGGGAGGGCTGTGGAGAGAATATGTTGGGCTTCATATCAAATATTATGATAGATAACATTGTTAAGTTGGGCTGTGCGCAAAATCCAAGTTAGACAGGTCAACGCCATTATTTGAAAGTTGCACCCCTAATGAGTAAAGAAAAGCCCTCTATATCTCCTAGTCTCATTGCCACAATTATTCATTAAAAGCATAGAAAGAAAACATACAAAAATTCCATAAAATCCTTATAAGTTCTCTTTGCAAATTCTAAAGTTAAAAAGAATTTCAAACTAACCATGTGTCAAAAATAAGGGAACGGTTGCTTGATTGTATTTCCTTTTGAGTAAATTATTTGTTGAATACATTCAGTTGCCGGTTTTCCAGTTGGACGATTGAATGATAGATTCAAGATTCAGGGGCCCTTCCACCCTCTCCCACTACTCTCCATGAAATACCTCATCAAAACCTCAGGACTTAGAAGCTTAGATGATTGATTATACACGGTGCTTAGATGATCCAGATGGGGAACTAACTCCTCCTCATCTCATCCCTGAGGTTGCCATCCATGCCCACACCCTTAAAACTATCGTCAGTTACTGCAATGCTCACCCATCTTCTCCCTAAAATCACCACCCTCGTTGCTCACCGCCAATGCTCATTCTCATCAAGCGAAAATGGAACTGGAACTTTGCGCAGTCATAAATCTTATGCAACCATTGCCTCTAAATCCATCAAGATCTTACCCACGCTACACTATGATCACCTCTCTCTCTCTCTCTCTCTCTCTCTCATCACCATGTATCCCCTCTCTATTTAAACGTGATGTTTCTCAAAGCAGTCTCTTTTTTTTTTATCACCATGAATCCCCAAGAATCCTCTCTTTAAATGTGACGTTTTCCGAAGTTCTCTCTCTAAACATCATGTTTCCCCAAAAACTCTCTTTGCATGTATTACATATCCAAAATCGTAACTACCCATTACCACGCCTAATATCATAGACTCTTCTCTTTAATGGTTTGTCAAATAATTTATATATATTTGGGTACGTCTATAGTTAGCAACCCCTTAAAATACAAAAATTTAAGTTAGAAGGTTTTGTGATGGGTGTATTTATCCAAACAATCATTATTTTTTAATAGTTAGAAGGAGTTGTGATAGGTGTATTTATCAAAACAATCATTATTTTTTTATTAAAAAATTATTTAAATAGGTAACTTTACCATCAAGCAAAAGCAATTTTGAAATTTTCGCAAAAGTACAATGGAATTTTGTAAATGTACATTCTTTTCATTATGAAGAACAATCACAAAGAAGAAAATTTTGAAAAAACCCTCTAGAAAGTTTTCATTCTAGCCCAATTAATATAAGCCGTCCATTTTATTGTGATGGTTAGATATAGGCCTCAGAAATTCCCAAAATTTTTATATAGCATTATCATCATTATATTAATAATGTTAAAAAAGAAAAAAGTGATTTTGAATTATTTAAGGCCAAGATTCATTGTTGGATGGGTACTAATTTTTACCTTATCTAGGGTGCAAATTAAATTTTTGTTTTCATATGATTGATTATGAGGATGAAGACAATATGTGTGCAAAATTTGGGGTTATATAAATGCCAAAAATATGGTTTTTTAGAGGTGTTGTTGCATTATACTACTATACAACCGTTGTATTATATCATTTCCCATATATAATGGCTTTACACAAAATTAAACAAAAACCGAACCAATATAACAAAACCATAATGCATGACGGGGAACCATTATCTCAAAGAAGCCTAAAATCATGTAAAACATGACAAAATTATCTAATGAAAACGAAAAATTTGAAACCATAGAGCATTACGGGAACCTACCCAATTATCTATGTGTACGTAGGAATGAGAAAAGCAATTAGGCAAATGATTGCTTTAATATGTTATAGAGATTACATATATATGCAACACATAATTGCATGAATAATTACTTACACTCTATCACTTAGAGCGTCAAGGGCATATCCAGGAGTTGGATTATTTTGGATATTCAAAAGTTTGATTTTATAAATATTTGTCAAAATAAGAATAAAATGTGTAAATAAATCCCAATATGATTTTCAAACAATAGTCAATAAATACTCGGGAAAATTTGATATACAGTCTTTCTCCGACCAACTACGATGAAATTAGCACTCTAATCATATATATTGCAACTAAGAGAAAATCTCTTATATATTTGATCAAAACACCAAAAATATACAAATTTATAAGGCAAAGCGAAAAAAACACGCGTTAGAAAGAAACAAAAGCCTAAGAGATCCTAAAAATGAAGAATACAATTTCCACCAACGAACTTACAATAAATTTGGTGTATTTCATATATGAAACTCACCCATAAACAGACTGAGAGAGAGAGAAATGAAGTATTTTTGGTTTTTCAAAAACCAAAATTAAGTATTTTCGGTTTTTGAAATTTCTTAATTTTCGGTTTTTAAAAAATCAAAAATTTTAAAAATTTTAATTTTTGAAAAATTAAAAATGGGTAGTTCGGCTTTCTTTTTAGAAAAAACGTTATGAAGTTGAAAAAACAGACATATATGTATAACGGAAACTAAAAAGTATCGTTGTAATAACAATAAATAAAACGGATATTTGTATAATTTTCCTTTTTTTTTATTTCTCTAATGGTATATCTTTCAAGTATTGTGTTTTGCAATTTTACTTAAACAAATCTCTACCCTATTGCATTTGGCTCCATTTGAAATAAAGTGTTTTTTTACTTCCAATTTTCCCAAGTTTTTGGGCATTCTAATGCTTGCAAACATTATCTTCAGAGCAAATGTTTTATAAAAAAAAATGCTCAGTTATTTGTTTCCAGTATATTCGGGTTAGACATTCTATTGGGCTTTCAGAAGTATGTCACACAGACAGGACTCACCCTACATGATAGTATGGGGTCAGAGTACATCCCAATGTAAACGATAAGGTGGTTTTACTTGTTATTGCGATGTCTTTTTTTTTTTCTTTATTGTTTTCATGATATAGCACTTTTGTGGCGATGCTGTGTAAAAGCAAGTAATGCATAGAGCCGTAATCCACAAGAGTGGTGCACCTGTAATCGAGCAAATAACACTTTTAACTCTGAAGTTAATAAAAATCCCAAACACCAATTCTATTGTAAGACCTTAAAAAACCAACATAATTGACATTTGTAATTAGTGAAGGCCCAGTTTCTATTGTAGGATTTGCTAATTCCCCAATAACAATATCAAATACTACTTTGAGACGTTGTCCCTTACAGGTCTATGTTGCTTTTTATATTTTTCCCAAATTCAATTCTAGTACAATTTTTAAATGAACAGAGTTTAGATAATAAGGTTGAGGCCCTAAACAATCGAATTAAGGTCCTCCTAAAAACCACTAGGAGAGGTTGTTTCGATGTTGAAAAACCATCGAATTGATCATCTCGTGCCTGAGGTGAATAAACGAGAAAAGAAACAGATTTCAAATCTAGGAAATAGTGCATCTATAAGGAATTATTTGGGCTGTCAATTTTTCAATCTTTTCAAGTGTTTATAGATCTGCTCGATCTGCACTATTTTTAATAGAGATGAAAATAAATTTCCAAGACATCATAAAGATATTTGCTTCTAAAAAATGATCTTTCGACACTATTTAGATATGCACCTTACTTTGATTGTTTAGAGCCTCAACCTTGTACAAACTACACCCTTTTTTTTCAATTACTTGGGCCTAGGTTTCAAAGAGGTATACAACTTGAATGACTATTTTATGTTAAATTATTTCAAATTGATCTATATTTGTGTGCATGCCAATACCCATATTTTTTCCTTCTTTATATAATGAGAGCCAAAATCTCGTACTACATTTTCAAAAAGTGGACGGCCTTGTGAAATTTGTACTTAAATTCTCTTTCATGTAAAAGTTGTATATGAGATCCTGTCTTGCATATCCAGGATAAAATGGGTCTTCCACAAAACTCTTCCGACCTTTATATGATTCCTATTTATCCACATTGATATATAGCTAATATTGTGTTATCATGTAGTCGACTGCATATTGTCTTGAACGTAATTATAAAATGGGATTTTGTTTAGGGAAAGCTTTCTATGTTCCCCCTACAGCATAGAAGTTCTATGTTCCCCTACCATCCAGTCGTACATTTTTTTATCAAGAGAGCCACTCTCCATTTGATCTTAGATCCGACGTCTCAAAGTATTTTATTTTTAATTTTTTTAATACAACTTTTTTTAATATGAAATTTGGTACATGACATATACTCATTGGGATGTACCTATAAAAAATATTAACAACAATTTTTCGATAAAAAATAATGACCAAAATACCCCTTGAATCTTTCAGGGGTATTTTGGTCATTTTATTTTATTGAAAATATTTTTTTTATATATTTTTCGTTAGTACGAGTTTAATATAGGAATTGACATCCAAAATTTGGTGTCAGAAGAGTTTATAGAAAAAAAATTAAAAATAAAACAGTGTACAAACATGACATTGTGATTGGGGCAATCTTAGCCCTCCATTCAAAAATGGACGGTTGGATAAAGGGGAACATAGAACTTCTATGTTGTAAGGGGAACATAGAAAGCTTTCTCTTGTATATAATGAAATTCTTTATTTTTATTATAAAGGGGTTACAATCACTTCTACTTATTACATGTCAAATTAAAAGGCTTGGGCTAGTCACGAAGTCCGATAGCCTTTCTTTTTTAACTTTAAGTCTTTTTAATGATACTCTTACAACTACCCAATTTGAAATCCAAAGGATGAGACCAATTGTGACTTCCTTGAACAAAAAGTAAAATAGGCTCGTATACTTTTCCTTATAAAAACTATTAAAAGGGAAAAATAAAATATAAGTTTAAAAAACTTCTTAAGTCATGAGAATCACAATTGTGTTTGACGTTTTTTAGGAAATTTAGCATCCTTTAAACCATACTCCATTTGTTTAATTACCATTAAAACTCTTAGGGGGTGTTTGATTACTAGAATTTACGGCTTCCAAAAGCGACGGGTTCCAAAACAGAGTAAATAAATGCCGAAATTTGGATGCAGCAGAATGGAAGCAGAATCTTACACCAATCTAACACACAATTATAGATTCCAACCAACATATATAAGTGCAAATATAAGCATTGCAGGTCCAAAAAGATGGCTAAAAAAGCGCCTTTATTTCACGCATGTTGTGCATTGTGATGTTCTTGGAAACCATAGCAGAGATACATAAACAGTAGGAAGGAACAGAGGGGTCACAAGGAAGGGTAGAACACAAACACAAACACACACTCTTGTAGGCTCAGCATAGAAAGACCGTTGCTGGTTCTCCGAAACAAGAGAGGCTGAGAGGAGGCCCGATTGGTTGGCCTGTTTGCTTACGGGATGCAGTTGAACGGAGGAGCCCTCTTGCATTGCCTGAAGAGGCCGATGGTACTGATGACGTTCAACGAAAGCCTGCAGCACCTGCAGATTGTTGGAGAGCCGGTTAAGGGGGCCAGGCGCCGAAGGTTAGTGCAGCATACCGAGTTCAAGTCCAGAATAATGGCGGGATCAATAATGCTGAGATTTTGGTACATGTGAGTGGCCATGGGGCCTCAGATGTCCCACATTTCTCTCTCTTATTACTTATCTTATTGTTTTAATATTTATCATTTAAAAAGTTTTTTTAGAGAGAAAAGATGTCTTTATTCAACGGGTAGATGATAACTACCCATTTCGCAAGATTAAAAGGTCACGTTTTTAAGAGATTTCAGGAGGAAGCGGAATGTTGAGAAACGAACTCCTCTATCCCTCTATAACTAGGTTTTTCATGGCTCTAGAAAGGCAAATACAGAGAAACTATTTTTGAGTTCTTAGTTGTTCCAATAAAGCCTAATCTCTGCGACCCCTAGTCTCACGACATTGCCCTCTGCGATCCCTAGCCTCATGACACTGCCCTCAATTCCTAGAAGCTTGGTGTTTTCATCTCTTCCCATAAAAGTTTAACATTGGTACCAGAGCTTTCAGGTTCCATTATTTATTTATTTATTTATTTATTTATTTACTCTATTTTAAAGGTCCTCGAATTGACGTTTATTCGGGTATAAGGGGCTTGTTAGTATTTTCTTTTCATACTCTCTCTCTCTCATCCGTCTATCCATTATCTTTCTTGATTAAAGAGAGCGAAGCCCCGAGTTGATGGAGCCTTACAGTGAGTGGATCGATAGGGAGAAAGGGTACATTTCTGGTTGTCTCCTGTTTTCTCTGTCTAACCTTGCACTTTTCCCTCTCCCCTTTGAAGCCCTAATCTGGAGCGCTCTAGGTTACAGGTTGAAGTTTTCTTCCATTTCATTTTGTTCTCAGAAGCCTTAGAAACCCTAAGCATTGCATAGTTGAAGGAGCTTGGTTTGATGATCATCTAGGGTTTCTAAGAATCTAGTGCAAGCTTTTGTTCTGTAGCTTGGATAAAGCTCTTGTATTTGGAGAGTTCAATTTTATTTTTGTTTCTTTTCATCAGTTGGGTCATTACGAGTCATTCTATTTTGGGGAACCCTCAATCCTCCATGATCTAAGGTTATAGTTTTTCTACCTATCGTCCCTTTGCTGCATCCTTTTTCCTGAAACCTCGAGGACCACGAAATAATATCAAGCGCGAGGTTTACAGAAGGATAGCAGAATTTTTGGTGGAAGATTTGGTACTACATATCAACTAAATGTGTTTTATATCTTATTTTTCTGAGTTTAATTTGCAGTAATTTTGATATTGTGCTTTGTCATTCACGTATATATTACTGTAAATTTTTTCTAACATTTTATTATTCACTCTATTTTACTGTAAGTTTTTTATAACTTTAAATTTAATAGTCTAAATTTTTTAACTCCATTCTCCTTCTCTCTTTCATGGTACATTGACACCAGCACCCCCCATAAGGACGCAAATTGTTTTTACAGTTTTCCATAACTCATAGCAATAAGGCTCTATTGGTTTGTAAAACCAGTTGCTGATTCTTGTATTGTAAAATAACCTCTTTATTTTTGGGTCGCACTCAAATTTATTGACCGCCCCATGTCTGCACAAGAGGTCCTTAAAATTTGCTCCCTTTCCACTTTAGAATAAAACAAACGTATATTTGATCACAATGCATAGGCTCATGCAAACTTCTCCTTAGTGAGGAAGGAAAGCTGGCAAGTCCGAAACAGCATCACCAAGGACAATTGCANCTTTCAAATTGTGTGGTTGGCCTTAGTCGTGGGAGGCAAGGCACACAGGGGATAGG
>NW_006499881.1:491079-509961 GCF_000471905.2 Amborella trichopoda | reverse complement strand
ACGACTACTACCTAACGAACGTAACGTAATTAGTACTACTTTCTTAACTTAGTTAGTGGTTGGTCGTCGTACTACTATAATAAGTATAGTATATATATATATATATATATATATATATATATATATATATCAGTTTCCGCTGCCACATATTATTTTGTTCATTTTACTTATTTTGTATGTTTGATTTGTAATTTAGGGAGAAAATTTCATGATCTTGATTTAGTGAACTCAATTTTTGTGATTATGTTATGGCATATGTTTTGTTGAGAATATCAAATACTATTATAGACTTTCTCTCTAGAGTTAAAACATATTTATATATTTATGAAAATTAGTCTTGTGCAAGAATTAACATAAAGTAGTTTGTTGTCTTACTTTATTAATTTTTTGTTGCATCACAACAGTGCAAACATAAACTGTTCGAGAGGATTCTTCATTGAAGTCACTGCCCATAAAGAGTCGGCAACGTATTTTATTTGAGTAGCAGACAACCCTGTTCTTAAAAACAATTAAATTTTTTGAACTTTTATGTATTATCTAAAATTTAAAATGGCATCTAAGCTAGTCATGTCAGAACAATCCAAACTTGAAAAGCTTAATGGAACTAATTTTTTTCATGTGGAAAAGAAAAATTAGATATATTCTATTCCAAGATATGGTGGACTATGTTCTAGATACAGAACCACCAATTTTAGAGCTTAATGTCAATGGTCAAGCCAGAAGGTGACTTGAAAAATGGTTAGAAGATGACAAAATAGCTAGAACTACTATGTTGATTTTTATGGAAGAAAGATTTAATTAGAGTCTTTGAGGATCACACCACAACTCAAAGTATGATGGGTACCCTATCTGAAAAGTATGCGACCACTTCTGAGACCCATGTGCAATTGTTATTAGCAAAATATAATTCTTGCAAAATGAAAGAATCGGACTCAGTGACCGAGCATGTCAATAAAATGATAGTGCTCTCAACGGACCTTGCTGCTACTAAGAATCCAGTACATGATCGCATGCAAGTGTTCATTGTCCATAACAGTCTCCCTCCATCTTGGGAGCATGTTGTAATTACATTAAACCATTATGCACAAGGGATAACTATATTGAATCTTCTCATGCACTTCATTATTGAAGCTGAGAAGAGAATGAGGAAGAAAAAGCTCCACTTTGCCCAAAGTTCATCTTCTAAGGTCCCCAAGAAACCTTACAATAATCAGAACAATAATAGGTATAAGGAAAAGGGGATAAATTTTAAAAATCAAAAGAATAAGATTGAAAAAACTTATTTTTGTAAGGAAATTAAGCACATCAAGTTTAACCTAAGTTACAAAATAAAAATAGAAACCAGAATAACAACCCTGCTTGAAATAATCAAAATAAAAGAAAGGATTTGATCTACGTAGTCCTAGAATCTTTGGTTGCCGACCATGATCTGAAAAATTGGTGGGTCGACTCAACCTCCACTCGACATGTCTCGAGGACTAAGTATGAATTCATAGAGTTAAAGGAGATCACAGCTGGTAACTAACAAATTTATATGGGGAATGACACCTATTGTGATGTACTTGGTATCGGTACTTTCAAGATATATTTACCAGGAGGACCAAATCTCCTATTGACTGATACGTTGTATACGTCCAATATGAGACGCAATTTGATTTCTATCCCTAGGCTGGACGACAAGGGTTATGATATAAGGTTCAAATCTGGTCGGGTCATCATTGGGAAGCATTCTAAAGTATTGGTATATGGTACTAAAGTTAACAATTTGTACCGATTGAATATTAATGAAAATTTATCTCTTTCTGGTTATTTTGATGCATCTTTTGATGCTTTTGTGTGTATGAATGATTCATATTTATGGCACTTAAGATTAGGACGTATAAATAAAAATAAAATGAATCAGATGGTTAAAAGATGTCTGCTCCCTAGTTTAAGAGAAATTATGTTGAAAACATGCGAGCCACGTATTTCTGGTAAATTAACTAAGAACTATTTTTCTAAAGGGAAAATGTTTAGTGACCTACTTACTATTGTTCACTCTAATATATGTGGCCCATTAAATGTAAAAACACATAGAGGTATAAAATATTTTATAATATTTGTAGATGATTATTCACGTTATGGGTATGTATACCTAATTAATAAAAAATTAAATGCTTTATAAATGTTTCTAAAGCCGAGGTAAAAAATCAATTAGGTAAACATATTAAAATTCTCCAAATAGATAGGAGAGGTGCATATTTATTCACCTTATTTACTGAATTTTGTAAGGTGGATGGTATAATTCAATAAACAACCATGCCATATACACCACAACAAATTGGTATATCTGAAAGAATAAATAGAACTTTAATGGTCTATGATGAATTATTCAAATTTACCACCTCATTTTTTGGGTGAGGCTCTCAACACTGCAATGTATATTATTATCGTATTACAACTAAACTATAGACTTAACTCCATATGAATTATGGTCAGGTAGGAAACCTGATCTTACTATCTTGAAAGTTTGGGGTTATTTGATACATGTTCTTATACCACCATAAAATAGAGATAAATTACAAAGTAAAACTATAAAATGCTCATTTATAGATTATTCAAAAAATTCTAAGGGCTATAGATTCTATAACCATGATACTAGAACATTAATAGAGAGTCGTGATACTCATTTCTTAGAAAATATAGATAACGAAAAATATTTTAAGTAAGCCTATTGACTTACATGAAATTGATAAAGATTAAGGTCTCCAAGATCCTATTTCACAGTCTCCCTCTATAATTGGTGAGAATGATTCAATTGAATCAAATATACCAGATAGGCCTAAAAGAACTAGAGTCCAACCTATAACTTTAGAAGAACTTTATGTATTTATGAATGAAGAAAATTATTATTCAACGAGTGACGATTCCATAGATGAACCTCAAAGATACAATGAAGCTCTTAGCTCTCTTGACTCAGCTGAGTGAACTCAAGCCATGGATGATGAACTTGATTCTATTAAAAGAAATCAAGTTTGGGAATTGACTGACATCCCTAAATCATTGGTTGCAAATGGGTCCTAAAGAAAAAGTTTAATGCAAATAGATCCATCGATAAATATAAGGCTAGATTTGTAGCAAAAGGATTCACCCAAAGGGATCGCATAGATTATGTAAAGACTTATTCTCCAGTAGCAAAATTTTCATCTATTAGGATCATCCAAGCTTTAGTTGCATATTATGATCTAGAATTATTTTAAATGAATGTCAAAACAACTTTCTTAAAGGGAGTATTAAAGGAAGATACATATATGAAATAACTAGAAGGATATGTAATTAAAGGCCAAGAAGACAATGTATATAAATTTAAAAAATCTTTATATAGTCTAAAACAGTCTTCTAAGCAGTGGTATATTACCTTTTATAATGCAATTACTGAAATTGGTTATGTAGCTAATGGGTTAGATCATTGTGTATATGTCTAGAATAGTGGAAACAATTTTGTTATATGATCACTATATGTAGATGATTTTTTAATAGCATGTGTAAACAATCTCAAATAAAATAGACTTAAAGGGCAAAAAAAACTATACAAAAAATTTCTAAGTCATTAGAATCACAGTTGCATTTTACATTTTCTAGAAAATTTAGCAGCCTTTAAACCAAACTCCATTTGTTTACCTATGACTTTACAAAACTCCTAGGGCGTGTTTGATTACTGGAATTCACGGTTTCCTAAAGCCGCTGCTTCCCATTGCTTCCAAATCTATGTAAATTAATGCTGTAATTTGGATGCAGCAGCTTCCATGCTGCCCCATGGAAGCTGCAGCTTCCAAAGTTCGTCGAAGAGATGGCTTCGGCAGCAGCATCTTACTTCAATCAAACACAAAATTATAGATTCCAACCAACATAATTGCAAATATAGGCATTGCAAGCCCAAAATGATAGTTAAAAAGCGCCTTTATTTCACGTATCTGCCATGCAAACATGTGCATGGAGATTTTCTTAGAAACCTTAGCAGAGATACATGGAGGGTAAGAAGAAGAGAGGGGTCACAACGAAGGCTAGAAAAAAAACACAAACACACAATCATACAGGCGCTCTATAGAAAGACCGCTGCCGGTTGGCCGAGTATAGAGTAACTATTCTAGCAAACCAAGCACGGCCAAGTCCTCGGCATCGAGATCACAACCTGCACGAAAAGAAACACACGTCAGTTATTCTCCGGCGACCGCACTAAAATAGAGAGGCAGAGAGAAGGTTCAATAGGCAGGCCTGCTTGCTTACGAGTTGCAGTCGAAGTTGGGGTCGAAGGGGAACCCAGGGTTGCAGTTGCATTGGTTGAAGAGGTTGAGGGCGACGAGGATGTTGAGGCTCAGCAAGTAGTTCTTGCAGCACTGGCAGCATTCCTTCCTCCGGTCGGGAGGACCCAAAGAGAGGGTGGCCAGGGCCTGAAGGCTGCTGCAACAAATCGAGGTCGGAAGAATGTTGGAATCAAGAATGCTGGCCCGACACGGGAGAAGGTATATATTAACTTGAGCGCACAGCAGTAATTGAGCATCAGTTTCGTAGGCAGAAAGCACAACCATGGCCAGAATGGCCAAACCAGAAACCCTAATCTGAGCCATTACCACTCACAAAACAGACAGAAAAACACTAAGATTTGGAAGAAGAGCAAGGAGCAAATGAAGAGGCTAAGAGCGAAGGTGGTGGTGGTGATGAGGCAATGAAAAGCTTGGTATTTATAGAGGTCTCTCGAGGACTGCCTGAGGATTTGGTTAAATGTAGAAGGCCAAATTTGCGAAAGGGATAAAAAAAATAACGGGGTAGGTTTCCCCAAATCGGCGCTGACGTCGACGTCCCGCCTGTCAATCACTGTGTTAATGAGTATGGTGAAACCTCAACCGTCCGATGTTACCCCTTTTCGCCGGCATGGGTGAAACGCGACAATTACAGCCGTCGATCCTTGATGAAAGAGAAGAGAACCGCATCTATATATTGACTTCTCTTATCTAGCCTAGTTACTATGATTTAAAAAAAAAGAAAAAAACATCTTCCTCATTTCATGCTTGCTCAACAGTATGGCGCATGAACAGGCCAGACTATACCTACCATGCCCTGGGAGGATCCTGCACACTTACTTCATCGAAAGGAAAGCGCCACTTGGGAGGAAATTGATTTTTCTAAACTGTTAAACTACAGCTAAAAATCACTAGATGACTATTTGGAATAGAAATGTAGTTGTGATTTCTTTTAACACTTGGATCTTACAGTCCAAAAATTAGACGATTCAACCTTGGTTCGAAAATAGGAGGTCCAATCTTGGGACATTATTTCTTTGAATGTGTAGTTTGAATTTCGTTTTCCTTTTATTGAAGTTGATCATTGGGTTCAAGAAGTCACATGCCCAAAATTTGGGGGTCCTAAAATACTCCATGTTTTTCCTAGGGAACAAAAAAAACAGTATGATCTAGTGGGAACGAGAAATCCTTACACTAAACTGAATCACACGATCTTGGTTTCCTAAAAGGGTTTTGGTTTGCATAAGTTTATGCCTTAAAAAACTAAAAGTAAGGCGAACCTCTAAATAGTATGAAAATATGATTTTTCAGTATCAAAAATCTTTATGATAGCTTGAAAATTTACTTTTACCTGTAATTCTAAAATTTAAAGCTTCAAATATAGTGAGATCAAGCAGATCTATAAGTACTTGAGAATATTAAAAATTGTACTTTCCCAGACTTAGAAACTATTTTTTTTTCATGTCTACACATCTCAAAGTCGAGGTGATAAATTTGAGGGTTTTTTATCATCAATCTAACTCTTCTAGTGAATTTTTGAGGTGTGCCTTAATTTGATTGTTGAGAGCCTTAACCTTATATAAACTATTTCCTTCCTAACTTAAAGGAGCCTCTCTTTTTTTAAATTATCCTTATTCTCTACGCATGATCAACGCAATCCCCACCTTCATTGGAATTATTACCCTTCACCTACCCCTCTCTATAAATAGATCCATGATAAATAGAATAAGAGATTAAGTTATTTAACAATATGGTTGCATTGTAGCTTGTTTATGGGTGAATTTGTACCGATCTCTGAATGAGGTCAACTCAAATTTATACAAAACAAGTTAAAAATTGATGAATCTATAGACAAGTGGGGCCACTCGAATTATAGATCCAAAACTGGTAAAATCTTGACAGATCTGACCTTTTCTGGACTTACTGGCAGCGCCAGCTGTAAATCTCATCTACTAGATCTTTAAAAAGCTATAAATTCTAAATTCAACCAAGAGAAGAAAAGGAAATAGTAAAATAAAGAAATAAAAAAATAATAATAAGGAGAAAGAAAGATCACATACCTGAGAAACCCAGAATTGGGGCCCATAGTAGGGCTTCGGGTTGATTTACACATTTTGATGCCTTCTCTTCATATTTTCTTGAAGCATGGCTGTAAAGGTCTTGGGTCTAGCAAATCTTGTTCCTAGGATTTTGATTTTTTGGATTTTATAGAGAAATATTGGAAGAATTTGGGCTTAGAGTCTCTAGCCTAAGGGTTTTTCCTAGATCTATGGTTTTTAGAGCCTAAGAGAATTTCTTTCAAATTTTGTAAGATTTTTTTTTCTAATTTTCTAGAGAGTTTTATAAATTTTCTAGGGAATTTTGGATATTTCCTATTTTTATAGGTATTTTGGAACGAATTTCCTAATTCTCCAATTTTTTTAGGCTTTTCTCGGGATTTTTCCTAATTCTGATATTTTCTAGGTTTTGGGAATTATTGAGAGGGTTTTATATATAAATAGCCTAGGTATATGGTTGAAATTCTAGGAATCGAAATTGGATTCCTAATCCATCTGGGAAAGGGGTAAAACTTCCAGTTTTGGGCTTATCCCGTCCAAAGCCGCCTCAAATGGCCTTATCCACGGGCTTCTAGAAGTTCAATCCCGATTCAGGCCCACTGGGCCTACGCGAGTTGCAGAGCCTTGTGCATGACTCCAGTGCAGTCTATGCGTGAGCGTGAAGACCCGCGCTAAGGGACCAAACTGCATTTTTTCTTAACAATTTGAATTGGGCCGTAACTTTCTAACTATAAGACAGATTCATGATTTTGGGACCATTAGAAAGCTTGTGATGAAATCTATAATTTAGAATCAAATTTGGACAAATTTGAATTACTTTTGAAGAGTCTACAAGGCTAGGACTTCAAGATCTCTATTTTAGATTTCTGGCCATTAGTTTGGTGTTTGGACTAAATTTCTAAGCTCATAAGGATATAGGGTATCTAAGATGATTATTTGAGCGTATTAGAATAAGTTTTAGGTGACTTTGGGATATTTTAAGGTGTCTAGGTTCATTATAGTTCACTGGGCTTAGTGGTATCTTTAGGACACAGAATTTGTGCTTCTGAGAATTTTATTAGCTAGAATTTCTGGGGGTTTGTCTAGAGTTGCCTTTTTTGGCATTCAAACCTCGGGTATCGGGTGAATAGCTAAGGCGAGACATGATGGAAAGAAAAATAGGAGCTCATTCTTTTGAATGACTAGTATCATTTGGGAATGCAATATATTGATGGATTATTTTGATATGTAAGACATCAAACTGGAACTACACTATCTTTGAGTTGCAGAATGCTGCAAAAGAGGAAATCACACACCAAAATAAAGATGAGTGTTTATTCATTAGAGTGGGAATGAGATCCCTTACTTTATTCAAGAAAATGGGGGGAGAAGACAAAATAAATTATAAAAAAACCTAAACTCCTCAAGAAGATGATATCATTGTATTAAAACCCAAGGGTTTAGATGCATGAATATCTAAACGATGCGGTCGGTATAGAGCCGAGGCTCTAAAGAATCAAATTAGAGCCCACCTTCAAATAATGTTGAGAAATGTGGTTTCATTGTTGAAAAACTTTATGATAAATTTAAAATATATTTTCATCTTTAATTATAAAATTTAAAGCTTAAAATCGAGCACTATTTCCCAAACTTGAAATCCATTTTTTTCTCATGTCCATACATCTTGACGTCTAGATGATCGATTTGACGATATTTGGGCATTAAAACAACCTCTTCAACTGAAATTTTTGAGGTAGGATCTAATTTGATTGTTTAGAGCCTAGGCCTTATATAAACTTTTTCCATATCTTAATAAAAAACCATAGCACATATATTTCAGCCTACAAACATGATTTATACACATTTAAATAATAAAAATTTAACCCTAATAGGTCCCTTATAAATCCCTAGGTCCAAAATACAACTAAACTCAATAAATTATTCAAATACTCATAATGTACATCTATACAAAATATTACATGACTTGCACTCACAATTCCTCATTATATTAAAATTATATGATAATTCTATCTTCATTCTCCATCCTCATCATATATCATAATTTCTTATACATATTATACACTTGATCATAATAATCTATTGAGATTTCAACTCACATAAACATTAAAGCTCATACCGCACGATTAAAGAACAATCTCAATATTCACATAACATACTCAATTTAACTAATCATGAACCACTTAATAACTGTAAATACATCAAATTAATATGCAAATATACATGAGGGAAGCTATGATTTGAACCCCTTGTGCCCAGGCCATAAAAAGGTCTTTTGATGACTTAATTTTGTCTCATTGTCTAAGCCATAGGTGATACTAATAACTCAATGAGATCATTCCAATGGGAAGCAACTGATTACTTTTATTTCAATGGCGATCAAATCATGAGAGAGATATGTATCAAAATAACCCTTCAAATTTGAGAGAGATACTACACAAAATAAGGGAGTTATAGTAAAACTACGCCATGTAGTCCATAAGGGACCACACGAACTTTTCAACATTCAAAAAGGAACTCAAGGGATTTTTCATATACTCAAATATGATGAATAAACCTCTCATCAGTTGTATATTCTCAGTAAAAATTCTAGAAAAATAAGATCAAGAAAATCAAGGTGAAACTATTCAAGATCATGGAGTAAGCAAGCTAGTCTACACATACCATGTGTATGGACTAGTATTATTGCTTTGAGTCTCTTCAAATATCAAGTTTTTATGATCAAAAAATGAAGAAAGCTACTATAAATTAAATATTACAGCAAACTTTAATAATGGAAATGATGTAAGAATTAAAACATAAGAAGAAAACTCAATACCTTAGTGAAGCAATAGTATGGAATTAATTACAAATACAGATAGTGGAGGCAAAGGAGCAATGCAAAAAAAGATGGTTCTCAGTTTCTTAGTCTTCTTTGTAGAGAAGACAAATGTTTGGTAAGATCTTGCCCATGATAAGATTGTCTACTGTGAGGCATTGACCTTGAAGGGCTATCTAGAGAAAGGCTCTAATCTTCATCAGAATAGGCCATTTCCAAACAGATCCAAGGACTAAATTGGACCATCTAACCCCGATCATGAAAGAGTAACTTTCACCGATAATAGTCATTTGCTTTCACTTTTTAAGAAAATCTCATCTGAACCTCCACTGGAGAGATACACATCTTGGAGGATTTCTAACAGATTTTGATATTGCAAAATTACCGCATCCGGCAGCCTATTATAAGTGCATCCACTATCCCAAAAAGTTCCCTGAGAAGAGGAAGCAAAGGAGGTGAGATCCATAATTTTTGCCGTAGGAAGTGGCACCCTTGCAAAGAGGTTTGGAAATAAGAGATATACGAGGCAGTCCCCTATCCACTTATTAAGCCAGAAGTAAGTATTCTCTCCATTGCCAATAAGCCATCTAACATTGCTAGTGACCACTTTTTTTTAGCTGTAAATACCTTTCCAAATTTGGGAGGAAAATTTACCTTCACGTCCCTTCTTGTTAAGATGATAGAATTGGTGAAACCCATACTTAGCTGCCAAGACTTCTTTGCATAGTTGACTGGGGCCTTGGATAATTCTCCACCACCATTTAGAGAGAAGGGCCCAATTCATCAATTTCAATTTACGAATACCAAGTCCCCTCATATTAACTGGAGTGCAGACTTTGTCCCAAGAAATAAGATGAAATTTTTGCCGATTCTCATCAACAGACACCCATATAAAGTTGCGCATTTAACGCTCAATAATTTTAATCACATGCCTAAGCATCTGCAATAAAGATATTAAGTAAATAGGCAAGTTAGCATAAGTGGATTTGACCAATGTAATACGACCGTCCAAGGATAGATTCTTGGTTTTCCATAAATTAAAATTTAACTTGATATATGTGAATAAGTGGATCCCAGACCGCTCGAGTAAGATTTGAATCAGAAATAGAAATCCCCAAGTATTTCAAAGGGAACTTATCGACTTTACAACCTAGAATAAGAGCAAGAGGTTCCACAATATCATGGCTACAAGAGACCCCAACCAATGAGGTTTCGTGCAAGTTGACCTTAAGACCCCAAGCTAAGTGGCAACAAAAAAAGGAAACTGCTGAGATTCTTGATTTGAGAAAGATATGCATCACAAAAAATCAGAGTGTCATCAACATAGTGCAAATAGGAGATAACTGGCCCCCGATCTGATAGTTTGAAACCCATCATTCGACCTTTGCTTTCAATATTTTTTAGCATCAAGCTGAATCCCTCAGCAACCAAGGTAAAGATAAGGAGAGAGGGGTGGTCGGGGCCTGATTTTCTCTCTGACCGGTCCTTGCGTGGATGGGAGGTACATGCGGGGGGGAGGGTGGGGTGGGAGGGGAGGGGAAATCCTCTCTCAAACAACCACAGAGGGTCCACGCACATAGTACGTTCGTGGGTGCGTGTACACGAGCTCTCCTGAGCGCGGATAGGAACCAACAACGAGATAGATTTTTACGATGGGGGTACGTTCGGACGCTTACCTCCCCGTTTGGCGTTCAGGGGACACACCCGGGCATTTTGCCCTCTTAGAACAATAACGAAGTGCTCCAGCTGTCTGCCAACACGGTTTCGACACAGACTCTCTTCAGTTCTTAAATCGCTTCTCTCTCTCTCTCGTGCTTGCAATTACAATGGGGGTTCTATTATCCCTCTCTGTAACGATTCCCTCAGAGAGGCTGACTGGCTAGTGGAAGAGTGAGGAGGGACCCGAGGGCTAGAACTCTCGGGTTCGCTCTGGGCCCCGTGTTCGTGGCAAACGTGGGTTACTGCATGGAGTAGATAACAGGCAGAGGAGAAGAGAGAGAGGGCTTGGGGTGTGGCCTAGCTTTGGAAAAAAGAGAACGGGACAGTGCACTCAGGGGTATTTTCTCTCTTTGAAAGTTTTCTCTTTCCACTTGGAGGGATTAAGGGTTAAGAAGCAAAGACAAGTGAAAACAAGTTATGCCTCCGTTTTAGTGAAGAATAATCTCTCCCTTTTACAAGTGACTTGAGCTTGTTTATATAGAGAATTCACCGAATAGCGGTGAATGCTCAAAAACTATGCTTAATTAGCATTAAAAGAATTTAGAACAAAATCCCGAAATTAGGTACAATGACCAAAATGCCCCTAAAACCTTTTATGCTATTGACGAAACCATCTCTCTCTGAGAGGCCTTCCGCCATTGTCAGATATTCGAAGCTTTTCTAGAAAATTGTAACGATGATTCAGACGATTTGTCAGTATATCTTCAATGCTTGCTCGATTCTGAGCATTTTGATGCCCTTTAATCGTGTTGAGGCAGCCTTTTCCCACGGGGTGGAAGTCCGGCCAGATTCGTGAACTTTGGTCGCCAATGCGATTTGACATGGGATACTCTAAATCTTTATTTTGTTAACAGATGAAAGAGGAGACTGTCACAGTCGTTGTGCACCAAGTTTTGTTCGGTTTGGTCTTCATTTGCAGCAAGTCCTAATTTTGGAGGTTATAGGAAAAAGGGATTCTGGCAACTCAGCGGACCTGGTTTATTTGTAACCTTGAGGTTTGTGCTTATTTGGCCTTAGATTAAGTATAACAGTTACACCAGTTTGCAGCTCTTTGCGAAGTAGCTGCATTGAACTCGATTTCGCGATGGCTTGATGCGTGGATCTCGAGCTGTGCTCCACGAGGTTCGAGTGTCTTCTTCTTGAAACCCTGATTTTTCTAATTTCATGCTCACCTTCTTTCTAGCAAAGGTTTGACTCTAGGTCTATAGTGCATGCCGTAGGTCAAAATGACGCGGTCGCCGTGATCTAGAACAAATCCAAATTTGAGCTTTTCTCGATTTCAAATGAAGGTTCTGTAGATCATTGAAGTCCATCTTGAAACGTGAAGATGCAGCCTCCATGGTTGGGGACTGATTCAGTGAGGCTGCACCACAATAGTGTAAAACCTACCTATTTTGAGGTAATTTTGGACGTAGAACCAATTTGGGTGGTCCGATTGAGCCCAAATTTTGTTCTAAGAGGTTTTTCGATGTTCTGAATGCAACGGCAGTGGTTTGGTACTGTTCTGAAGCCACTAGTATAGGGCTATAGTTCTAAAGTCTTTTCTTTGCAAGATAGTACTCTTCCCAGTTTGTCTAGTTCGAGGTTTATTTCATAGCACAACTTTTGTTTGATAGTGTCTTGAGTACCAGCAGGACCGAGTTGTCATTGGCTCTCTTCTTATTTGTATGAGGGATGTAAGTATGTTAAAAATGATGTACAACAAGGGGATCTCCTTGTCTAATACCCCTAGTTGCCTTAAAGAAGCATTTTAGGCTTCCATTGATAAGAATGGAGAAATGAGCTAAAGAAAGACAGCCCAAAATCCAATAAATCCATTTAAAACCAAAACCTATCCATCTCATAATTTCTTGTAAAACTGACCACTCGACTCTATCAAAAGCCTTCTCCATGTCTAGTTTAATCACCATGCCTGCTCTGCCTTGAAGAGATCTAGAGTGAATGCACTCCTGAGCAATAAGGATGCTATCTGTAATCATTCTATCACGAATAAATGCAGATTATTCTCCCATGGCAACAAAGGGAAGAATAGCTTTAAGACCCTCAGCCAGAACTTTAGCAAACAATTTATAGAGACTAGTTAGAACACTGATGGGTTTAATATCTCCAATATCTGTAATAATATCTTTCTTGGGAATGAGGGAAATATAAGTGGAATTAATACTCTTGAGCATAAGACTCGTACTCATAAATTCTTAGACCAGAAGCAAAAGGCCTATTTTGAGCAAATACCAGAATCCTTGAAAGAAAATAAGGGAAACCCATCAGGTCTAGGGACCTTGTCACCTAGGAGAGCAAAACCTGCTCGCTTAACTTCATCTTCAGATATATCCTTTTCAAGCTCGTCAACAAGATGAGGTGGAAGAGTTTTGAAAGAAGCACCATCCAAAGACTCCCCGAGATGGTATTTAGAAGAGAAAGCATTTTGAAAGTGATTAATAATTGCATTGTCCTTACCAACAGAGTCACCATCATAAACATCAGATATTTTTATCGCATAGATGTCATTCTGCTTCCTGCGAGCATTAGCAATAGCATCAAAAAATTTCATGTTCCTATCCCCTTCTTTAAGACAATGAACACGAGGCCTTTGTTTCTAATAAATTTATTTTAATCTAAGATACTCATGCAAATTGTTAAGCAACACCGGTGCGTTGCTTACAAAAGATCAAGAGACATAGCGTGGTTTTCTAGGATTGAGGTTTCAAGAAACTCTAAATCCATCATGGTGGTCTCAGTCTTGCCTTTGATTTGATATTGGGTTTCTTTTTTCCAAGCAATAATTTTATGCTTTAAAAAGATCAATTTTTTGTGAAGTTGAAACCCATAAGTGCCAAAGACATAACAATTAGCCCAAATTTTTTTTTTTTTTTTCGGGTAAATCAGTGGGGATAATGAGCCCTTGCCCGTTTTGTTTTTATTAATGAAAAAAAGAAAAATGTTACATCACAGAGGACAACATGTACGAGAAATTAACCATGCCTTTCAATAGGGACATTGGCATTATCCCGCGAACTGAAGGGAGTGACAAAATCAGGGGGACGGGCCCACCAAACTGTGGCTTGTGCCATGAATGCCGCCTGCTTAGCAAGGCAATCAGCAATCAGCAATCAGATTCGCCTCCCGGAATATATACAATTAGCCCAAGTTTGTTTAACCAACTCTACAACTTCAACTCATATAACTAACCAATATTGAGACGAAAAGGTCTCAGACTAGAAATCACATCCTCAGTGTCCAAGCAAATGGGCAAATGGTCTGAAGAAAGTTTGGTTAAGTCATTGACTTTTACAAAAGAAAAAACCCTTTCCCAAGCTTTCGAGACTAAAAACCGATTTAATTTATAAAGAATAATACGGTTAGAGCACTTGTTGGACCAAGTAAAATGAGCCCTAGACACTGGGAGATCAAAAAGATTATTGTCCATAATGAAATAATTAAATAAAAGCGTATGAGAGTTCATGCGAGATGTAGAAGAGATTTTATCAGGGTGACGAATCAAATTAAAATCCCCTCCAATGCATAATGGAAGACCCGTAGAACCAATAATATCCTTAACATCATCCAAAAAAGTTGCGTTTAAAGCAGGAGAGTTAGGCCCATAAACGTTAATAAGCACCCAACAGAAGTCCTTAATCGGTCTTTCAAATATGATAGCTAAAAATCTGTCAGATTTCAAAACTTGGTAGCAAAGGAGAGGTGTAGGGTCCCAAAGAACCCATAAGCCGCCAGAACTACCAACAACATCAATACCTTCAAAACTAAAGAAATGTTACCCCAAATTTGTTTAGCATCCAAAAGAGAAGGGCAACTTCTTTTGGTTTCTTGTAAATAAGAGCATAAGTTTCAATTTATTCACCAACATAAGAATCTTTTTTCTTCGGCGTTCCTCGCCGAATCCCCTGACATTCCAGCTGATAATCTTCATGGGCAAAAAGAGGTTTCACCTCGACCGTCGAAGCCACCATCGTCAATAGGTCCAAAAGATATCGAGAAAGAGTTGTTGTAACTACTAGAGGAGTTAAGAGGCTCAGAAGAGGAAGGGCCAGAAGTGATGATCACACCAACAGAGGGCCAGAGAGAGGTACCGCAAGCAGCACTTCTTGCAGAGGATCGCCTAGGTATAAAGGAGGATTTAGATTTTCCAGCAGCCTTCGCAGAGACAACGGCAGCAGGCATAGCAACGATTTCAGGCATAAGAGCCTCCTATAAACAGGAGTTGTCTCGACAACAGCAATAGGCACCACTTCAACAGAAGCCCCAGGCCCCCCCTGAGTAGTAGGAAGGGTCATCGTTGAGGGTGTGCAAGGGAGCAAAGAATCCACCAGTATGGTAGCATCCAAAATTTGGTATTCAGGGGCCCGAAAAGAAGCAACCATATCAACAAACATCTCTAAGTAAGCATAATGCTTATCTGAGAGAACCCCGGATTGAGATGGAGCGGGAGATAAATCAGGCCCAGGACTAACAATCGTCTCAGGCTGAAGATCAGCAGCAGAGAAATTATCAGAGGAGAAAAGGGAGTCAGAGATACTAGAATCAGGCAAGGGCTCGATGGCAACAGAACCAATGCTAGCCGGACCGAGATATGGGTCAAGGGTCAAGAGATTTCGCAAGTCATTAGCAACAGCAACAGACTCCTCCGAAATACTGGGAGCATTAGCCGTTAGAGGCTCATCATCCACGGCTTCAACGTCCAACAATTGGATAGATTCAAAGTTCAAAAAAAAATTCTTACTTCATAACACACCCCAATCTATCTAATTTGACATCTAAGGGCTAGGAGTGATTGTTACCTCCTTGTAATAATGATAAATGGTCTTATTGTATATAATACCTTTATAAAAAACCTGTATCACAAAAGTTATAAATTCCCTTTATAAAAAACATGTACCAAAAAAGTTATAAATTGATTATCGACATTTATGTATTTCACTTTTTAAAAAGATGTAAGGTTTACCTAAGTGGCAACATTAAACAATCAAAAGCACAGATTCAAACATTGTTGAATGATTTAGTTTGGTGTAAAAAAATTTACGATGCCCTAAAACTGTATTTTCAACCCTAATTGTCAAAGTTTAACGCTAGGCAACGGTGTCCACCAAGAATACATATGCTTGAAAGTCTTGAATTTATATTATGTTACAAGATGCATTATTTTTAGTTCTCAAATATTTTTTTATACTTCATAATCATATATCTAGTGGTCAAGATGATGAGTTCTAGAAATGGGGTTGAGGTCGTGGTGGTAGCATCACTTGAGCCTCAGCTACTGGTCTAGGTTTTCATTCCCACTTACGCATTTAAAAACCGCTAATTATTTCTGAAAATGGGTAGGGGCTTGTATTCCCCACTGAACTACCAAAAAAAACAGAAAAGATGACTAGTTCTCTAGCATAAAACAACTGTGTATCTAGGGTTTTTGAGGTGTGTATTATTTCTACATCATAATGTTTATGCCTTTTATAAAACAGTTTCCTTCTAAAAATTACAGTATTTTGTAACGTATTATTTGGCCTATTTATTTTTAAGTGCTTGTGTAGTTCTGAAAATTACACTGTTGTTTATAGCTCCAAATTTCATGCATTAAAAACTTCAAGAATTTCTACAGCATAAGAATTTCCATAGCAAGAATTACACTTTCAGAGGAGATTTAGCAATAACACTTGCCACGAAATGACTGAAATTGCTAATTTAAACCAGGGTGAGGTTTGTACAAGGTGTCTGCGTTATAATAAGAAGGCACACCTCTAAAATTTGTTTGGAGACATGGTTTCGGCCTGAAAATATTACGATGGCTTGGGATCTACTTTTATCCTTAATTACAAAATTTAAAATTTAAAATATGTTAAAGATCTATAAATCCTTGAAAATATTGAAAATAGATGGTTCGGATAACTTATTACAAGATGCATTATTTTCACGCTTGGAAATTCTTTCTTTCTTTGTATCCACACCAGTATAGAAAAAATGGGGGGTTCAAATTCTAACCGCCCAGTTAGATCAGAAATGGCCACTGGGCGGTTCCGGTTTTAGACAATTTTGGTGAATCAACTGGATATTTTTTTAAAAAAAAAATCAAAACAAATTATATAAAATCCCCAAAAAAAAAAAAAGGATTTTGTTTTTAATGCATTTTTTTAATTTTTTTCATCATTTTGGCAAAGATTGTAAAATAAATTGGCTATTAATACTTATTTTTATATTTTCTCATTTTTTGTAAAAAAAATAAAAAATACACCTGGACACAATCGATTTTTTAAAATCCATTTTTTCATTAATTTTCAACTTCATTTGGATGCATTGTTTTTTAATCATGCTTTAAATATATTTTTCATATTTTATTTTTATTTTATTTTATTTATACTTTTCAACCACCTAAGACTTGCTCGGTTAATTCGGTTGAACTAGCCAGTTTACCGATTAGTGCTGAGTAATCACTTCCGACACCATCTCTAGTTCAATTTTTCTTACACCGATCCATTCATCTTGAGATCGATATGATCAATTGGAGGGCTCTCAATTATCGCACCACTCTCTTCTTAGGAGGAACTTTTGACTGAGGGACTTTGTGAGGTGCCTCTAATTTCAATGGTGTAAGTTTACAGCCTTATGTACACTTCTACCCTTAAACAAACAAATCAAAATTAAAACAAGAGCGAGAGATGAAGTGGCCGCAGAGTATCGCTGCTGCCCAAATCTCCAAGATTATGATCGCACGGCCCTTCTCATTTCTCTGTTTATCAACCTTCTTCCCCCAACAATCCAACGGCTTAGATGAAACGGTACGTAATGCACGTGGGGGAAGCGAAAACGGCGGTATGGGCACCTATAGTGGCTCCTAATTGCATTTGTTTATTCTCTATTTCTTTCAACACACTTTAGCCCTGCTAATAACAGAAATGCCAAATTTGGTCCCCAAGAGGTCCCTATAAATATCAAGTTTTCTAAGTTGCATGCGGTCGGACAAATTGTTGCTGCTGTCCCGCAATCAATGTGGTATGGGTTCCGGTCTAGCTATAATATGTGCCGGACTGTCTTTGGTGATTGAGCGTCTACAAGAATGTGACGCTTTCATGTACAGGTAAGGGTATTTTCGCCCTCCGAACCATGATTTTTTGACTTATATGAAGTATTTGATATAAAAATTAGTTTTACGGTAAAAGTTGTGACCATAAAATGGGTGAGGGGAGATGTAAAGAAAGTTGAGACAATGGGGGGTTTTGTAATTCTTCCTAAAACAATTGTTTCCTGTGGGTTGGACCGTGTTTCTACAATATGAGGTGAAGAGGTAGAATGCATCCATCTTAAAGATGGATCCAAATGGGTGGTCCATCTAAAAACAATTGTAACTTACAGTCCAATGTTTTATTAATATAATTATTATTTCTAATTTTCAAAACAAAAAAAAAATCACATTGATGATCTCCATGTTAAAGATTATATATTCTCCAAAAATTAAGATAAAATTATATTTAAAAAATATATTTATTGTCAAGCACATATTTCTACAATATGCAAGCTGGCCGCATGCTAATCGCGTCCTCTTTCCTATTTTCAATTATCTGAAACTAGTAGCGACTGACGAATCTGATACATTAAAATAGAAATAAGAAACGGAGGAGGATATGGCATTATATTTGGCAGTGGATGACGGTCATCTCGCCACCGGACATGATTTGCATCTGGGTGATGGTGGTTGGGATGTCTCAACGCTGCGTCGTCACGTTTCAGACATGATATGGCCCAACCATGGCAGCCAGATGAAGTCCTGCTTCCCTCCCTAACATGACGCTCCCTAGATGATGGTAGGGTGGCAAGCCTGATGTTGCGCTGTTGTGTCCCTAACGCAATATGGCATGCCTTCGGCAGTGGATGACGGTTTCTCTCACCACCAAACATGATTCGCGTCAGGATGATGGTTGTGGGGATGTCCTGACGCTGAGCCGTCGCATCACATACGTGATATGGCCCAACTATGGCTATATATATATATATATATAGAAGAAAC
>NW_006499881.1:478989-489976 GCF_000471905.2 Amborella trichopoda | reverse complement strand
CTAGGCTCTAAACAATCAAGTCAAGGCCTACCTTCAAATAGTGTCGAGAAATGTGGTTTCAATATTGAAAATATTTTTGATAGCCTTAAAATATATTTTCATATTTATTTATAAAGTTTAGAGCATAAAAAATAGTGTAGATCGACAAATATATGAAAACTTGAAAATCTTGAAAATTGACGGTCCAAAAATACGTTACAAAACAAAATAAACTATTTCCAAAACTTGAAATCTATTTTTTTTTTCTCATGTGCATGCATCTTGATGTCAAGATGATCAGCTTGAAGATAGGTAAGCATCAAAACAAACTCTTCTAGTGAAATTTTTAAAGCGAGCTCTAATTTGATTGTTTAGAGCCTCAACTGTATACAAACGTTTTCCTTTATGTATTTCACTTTCTAAAAGGGGTGGCAACATTAAACAATCACAAAGCGCACATTGTTGAATGATTTAGTTGTATAAAAAAAATTTAGCACTCAAAATTGGTTTTTTTAAAAAAATTCATAACCATATATCGAGCATGTGTACACTTAAAAATCTTAAATTTATATCATGTTAGAAGATGCATTATTTTTGGCACTCAAAAGTGATTTTTGTTTTAATTCATAACCATATATCTAGAGGTAATTCATAACCATATATCTAGAGGTCAAGATGATGAGTTTTCTAGCATCGAAACAACCATTTTTCTAACCTCTCTTGCCTTTTCGAGATGCGCCTTATTTCTACATCACAATGTTTATGCCTTATATAAACGGTTTCCTTCTAAAAATTAGTGTATTTCATAATGTATTATCTAGGCGATTTATCTTTAAGTGTTTGCGTAGTTCTGGAAATTACATGCATCTTTATACCTCCAAATTCCATGCATTAAATACTTGAAGAATTTCTACTGCATAAGGATTTCTACAGCAAGAATTACACTTTCAGAGGAGATTTAGCTATGACCCTTGCCACGGAATAACTTAAATTGCTAATTTAAACGAGGGTGAGGTTTGTACAAGGCCCCCGCCTTATAATTAAAAGTAAGGCACACCTTTTTTCCTTAATTATGAAAATTTAAAATTTTAAAAATGCTAAATATTTAAAAATATTTAAAAATCTTAAAAACAAATAAATTAGATAACTTGTTATAAGTTGTATTATTTTCAAGATTTAAAATTTGTTTTTTTGTTGTATCCACACATCTTGAGTTGGAGACAATCAGTTGGAGGGCTCCCCAACATCGAAACACTCCTTTCATAAGGACTTTTTGAGGTGCATCTAAATTTACAACCTTATATAATTTTTTTTTTTTTTTTGGAATATTATTTCAACCTTATATATAAACTTCTCACCTTACACAAACAAATCAAAATTAAAACTACACCAAGACGACGTGTCGCCACCGCCCAAATCTCCCGGAAAATGATCGCACGGCCCTTCTCATTTCTCTGTTAATCACCTTCTTCCCCCGACCAATCCAACGGATTAGATGAAACCGCTACGTCATAACACGTGGGGGCAGCGAAATTGGAGGTCTTGACTCCAATAGGGCCTCCTACTTGCTTTTGTTTATTCTCTCTTTCTTTACACACACTTCAGCCCTAACAATAACAGAAATCCCATACTCGGTCCCCAAGAGGTCCCTATAAATACCAAGCTTTCATAGCCTGATCACCACCACCTCCACTTTTGCTCTTCTTCCAAATCTTAGTGTTTTCTTTCTGTTTTGTGAGTGATAATGGCTCAGATTAGGGCTTCTGGTTTGGTCATTTTGGCCATGGTTCTGCTCTCTGCCTTTGCAGCTCATGCTCAAGTATTAGACCTGTGTGCTCGAGTTAATGTAGCCCTTGACCTTTGTCAGGTCGGCGTTCTTGGCGCCCTCCTTCCGAACCTAATCCCCGGCTGCTGCACGAATCTTCAGGCCCTGGCCGCACTCTCCGTCGGCCCTCAGAGGAAGGAATGCTGCCAGTGCTTCCATAGCTACTTGCTCAACCTCGACGTCCTCGTCGACGTCAACCTCTTCAACCAATGCGGCTGCAACTTTGGGTTCCCCCTTGACCGCAACTTCGACTGCAACTCGTAAGCTACGCTAATCCTCTTATGTTTCTTCATGTCCGCTTCTTCGTTAGTCGCCGCGATCGCGAAATAATTACTGACCCTTGTTGCTCTTTTCACAGGCTTTGATCTTAATGTGGAAGGCCGTTTGCTGAGTTCCTAGCTTGGATTACAAGAATCATTGTATATTTAGGAATTTAGGAGCGGTTTTTCTATACGGCTTCAGTCAAAGTTATCTTTTCCTCGTTTGCAAAACTCTGCTTTCTATCCTTTGCCTATATGCATGGGGAGATATATAAAATAAAAGAGTTTTATTATTATTAGTCATCTTGAGAACCTTGTGCCCAGTATTCTGTTTCTTGTTGGTCATTATATTTTGAGGTCCCTTGGAATTGATCTTATTTACTGGATAACGGTTGAAAGGCTACAAATTTCCATAAAAACGTTAAACAAGGTATGGATCCACATTGCTTACGCCCAAGAGATTTTGTTAGGACCCGTTTCCACGCTAAACAAATACGATATGGAATCTGCTTCTGTATGTGTATTCAATGCCAACTGTTCCGCATGCACTGGGTAACATGAATACAAACGTTCATGGTTTGGAAAATTTAGGTCTGTATTGTTTTTTTAAACCATTATAGCGAAAAAGGTCAGCTGTTATTATTAGGAATGAGGGACCTCTTGAAATTTTTTATTACTTCGATAAATTTGCCTCGATCTGATTTTTTTAATCATTAGACCGGTTGGTAAAATTAGTTGTCCATTTAAGTTTCATTTGTTTAAGACGGTCCGATATTTCTAATATCAGACTGCATTTGGATCTTGTTTAGACCTTATTTTTTTTTAAGGTTTTATAAAGGTTATTTAGACTTTACTTTTTTTTTAAGGTTTTCTAAAGGGTTTAACGTGGTATGATGTTTTTAAAATCTCAATTTTTAAAAGTTTAAAGCGGTCATAAAATCAAAAAATAAATTTAATATACGGTTTGACAGGGTGTTAAACACTCTCGAGAGTGTCACCCTATAAAAAATTTGGTATGTCCCATATTCTCATTGGAGCACACCTATAAAAAATATTAAAAATAAATTTTCGATAAAATATAATGACCAAAATACCCTTTGAATCTTTCAGGTGTATTGTAGTCATTTTATTTTCTTGAAACTAATTTTTTTATATTTTTCACTAGTGCAAATTTAATAGAGGATTGGACGTCCAAAATTTGGTGTCAAAATAATACATAAAAAAAATATTAAAAATAAAATAGTGAAAAAAAATGGCATGCACGCGGATGTTGAAAAAAAACAAAAATTTTAGAGTGTCATTTCTAACGCTCGTACCTATATCACACATTGACACAATTATTCATGTCTGTGCAACAAAACTACCCGCGCAAATGGTACCCCAAGTTGTGAATGGCGTATATTTTATGAAATATCTGAAATCAAGGTTAAGAAAAATTAAATCGGTGACCCCGATCGGCCACCCCAACAACCCTATCTTATTTGTAGATCGGTTATCCAGATCAGAGCATCAACTGGATCAGCAAGATCTAGAATTAAAAATTTTCAAAAAATCACTAGAATTTTCCTAAAAATTTAGTTTTTTAGATTTCCAAACATTATAATGATATTGAATTATAATTTTTACTATTTTACTAAAAATACATAAATACTAAGAGTATGTTTCACTGAGTGTTTTTATCCATTACATTAAATTTATGGTCAACAAAAGATTTAAAATGCATTGCATTGCAATAAAAAGCACCTCTCTAACTCATAATTGTATAATAATAAATAAATGAATAAAAACCCATACAATAGTTTTGGACCTTTTGATTTATGGTGTGGTCTGTATAAGGTTGAGGCCCTAAAAGATCAAAGTAAACCATACTTTCAATTAGTATTGAAAGACCTTGTTTAACTATTGGAAATCTTTATGATGGCCTGAAATTTCTTTTCATCCCTAGTTATAAAATTTAAACCTTCAAAAATAGTGTAGATCAGGTAGATCTATGAACACTTGAAACTCTTAAAAATTAATGGTCCAAAAATACATTACAAGATGCACTATATTCAAGACTTGAAACTTGAAATCTATTTTTTTAATATCCATATATCTTGAGATCGAGCTTATCGATTTAAAGATTTTTGGGCACCAAAACAACCTCTTATAGTAAAAACTTTAAGTGCGCCTCAATGTGATTATTTAGGGCCTCACATTTATATAAATTTTTCCAAGAAAAAACTATATACTTCCCCTTATCCAACCGCCCATTCTAAATGGAGGGCTAAGATTGCCCCAATTACAATGTCACGTCTCTACACTATTTTATTTTTAATATTTTTTTTATGTACTATTTTGACACCAAATTTTGGACGTCCAATCCTCTATTAAATTTGCACTAGTGAAAAATATAAAAAAATTATTTTCAAGAAAATAAAATGACTACAATACACCTGAAAGATTCAAAGGGTATTTTGGTCATTATATTTTATCGAAAATTTATTTTTAATATTTTTTATAGGTGTGCTCCAATGAGAATATGGGACATACCAAATTTTATATTCATACAATTTTTATAAAAAATTAAAAAATAAAATATTTTGAGACGTCGGATCTAAGATCAAACGGTGAGTGGCTCTCTTGATTAAAATTGGATGGCTCTCTTGATTAAAATTGGATGGCTGGATGGTAGGGGAAGTATAATTCTTCTATGCTGTAGGAAAAGTATAGAAACCTTTCTCCTTTATTAAACCAAAATACAATTGGGGAAAATGCTAAGACCCCCTATTTCTACTTTCTCACCACACATGCTTTCTTTATTCTAAAGGAATTTTTTTTTTTTCAATTTTTTTTTTAATGACCTCAAATTTTAAAAAAGTAATAAAAATCGTCACAAATATTTTTTTTTTGGAGTTTCTAAAAGAAAAGGGGATAGTGCATTATGGACTTATAATATTTGACAAAAATGCGTGAATACTCTAGATACTATGTCTTATGTCAATATCTATTGATATTAATTTTCATGCTAATTTTTTATTATTTTGATACAATACGATTAGAAACTTTTTCATACTCATTGTATGATTTCAAGTGAAGAAACGAGGTACAAAAGTGATTTTCATGATTTTTTTTAGAAATTTCTTAATCAAAATCTTCTTCATTTATGGAAATGCATACATGATTTTAAAATAGATCCCAAGGTATCAAATAGAAACCTCCCTAAGTTTATTATTTGCCAATGGAAGTAAATTGACCTTTTTTTTCTCCCTCAATACGTGCCACCTATAATATCCAGTGTCAATTTGCTGGTCTATGACAAATTTAATATCATTTTAACTCATTTAATTATAGCTCACAGCCTAACGATATCAATGAAAAGAAATATTGTACACAATAGACAAGAAAAAAAAAGGATCATAAAAGATATGGATCCATTAAAGTTAAAAAAGAAAAAAAAATGATCCATTACGTAATAAAACACAAATTTGGATGATAAATGTTGTAAATATTTACGAGGGAAAAGAGGAAAATGATGGTAGAGAGAATAGTTTCTATTGTTATGTCTTGGTCTTACAAAGCAAAATATGAGCGCAAAAGAATAGCGTACATCCGGGATCCGCATGGGGGCGGGGTTATCCTTTTTTCAAAAAGGTCGGTGAATGAAAGTAGTTTAAAAAATAAATAAATACATAGATGCGCGGGGCGTCGCATTAGAGCCAATAAATAAACAAAGAAAAAATATCTCCACGTACTCTATTTTGGTTTTGGTGTTTCATATCCCATGGACTTAGGTTTTTAAAAGGTAAATTTTTAAAAAAATTTATTTTCAAACCCCTTGAAATCATTTACCTTTTTTGACCCAAACAAAAATTGAAAAGCCACATCTGGCTGTCTTCTCTATGCCTTTATTTCTCTCTCTAAATGTCTCTCTCTCACCACTGAAGAAACCGTGTGAGATGAAGTGTGTATTAGCCTGGATTTGGCCATAGGTATCATTGTGGTTTGCCTTCTGAGATGAAGTGGATCATGTTTGCCAAAAGAGCATTTTACAAAGACTCCATATTTTCGCACAAGAAGCAGAAGAACACACCGTTATATGATTTGGCCATAGCTATGTTTGTGGTTTATGAGCAGGTTGACCCTTTTGAGATCAAGTAGTCCTTGTTTGCCAAAAAGCATTTTACAAAGGCTCTGTGCTTTAGCCGAAGAAGGACTCCCTTTGGAAGGAGATTTAGCGTCAACTATGGCCATGGCCTCCACTGAATTAAACTACAAAAATTTCAACTAAACTGAGTTTTTGCAGGTTCATAGTCTGTGGTTATGGAAAAGGAGAAATGGGTTGTATTTCCCTTTCTTCGCTTTCTTTTCGCTTTGGCTTTTGGGCTTCTTTTTAGGCTTTTTTGCAGGATTAAGGTGTAGTAATGGTGGAACTTCTACAACCTCGAATAAGATGTGAGGGAGAGGCGATGGAGAGAGAAGCGATAGAGAGAGAGAGAGAGAGAGAGAGAGAGAGACGGATTAAGGGGATTGAGGCGAGAGGGAGAGGGAGAGAATGGTGTTGGGAAATACGGGGAGAGAGAGAATGAAGGTAAATACGGAGAGAGAGAGGGGGTAGGGGTTTGGGATAAGTGGAGAGAGAGAAAGAGAGGTTTGGAGAATATGAAGATTGAGAAATGATAGGGTTTAAAGAGCGTATCTTTTTCATTTTTGTTTGGATTAAAAACTAGATTTCAAGTGGATAAAACTAGTTAAGGAGTTAAGAAGATATGTTTTCAAATTTTAAGTCTATTAAATAATGGAACTTAAAAATATAAAATATGAAGATATTTTCTAAATAAAAAAAAATGTGTGGAGGATGGTTTTCTAACTGGTGTTTAAAAAGACTGATTGGTGATCCGGTTCAGGGAATCGGTTGAATCGATATTTTTGTCCCAAACTTTTTTAAAAAAATCATTATAAATTTCTAAAAATTTTGTTCTTTTCGTTTCTAAAATCATTAGGTACTTTTATTACTTTGTAAAAAGAGATGAACATTGAGACGTTGTTGTCTTATATCGATGCCTGTATAATTATTAATTATAATATAGTATAATAATATTACATCAAAATAATTTAAAAATATTAAAAAAACACTTCCATATTATCAGAGTAAAAATAATAATTTGTTATATAAAGAGAAATTAGTATCACATCAAAGTATCAAACATTTATTGATTCGCTTCACTAATTCAAAATTATCACAACCTAACTAAGTATAATATTTTATACTGAAATTGAAATTATTGGTTTATATTTTATAATTTTTTTACTATACAAATAAGAATAAATCTAAAATTTCTTATAATATCATCTAATTTAAAAAATCTTATTTACAACTATAAGAAAAAATATTCAATTATATAACTTTATTAAATAAATAAAATGAACATGATTAAAAAAAATATTAGAATTATTAAAAACTAAAAACCCCAATAAATTTTATTTTTATGGCATTAAAAAGATTAAAAAAAATATTTTTACCTTAAAAAATAGAAAATAAAGATATCAAAATCCAAAAAAAAAACAAAAAGCCTCTTGGCAACACACACAGCACACACACATAGTAACAAAACCTAACATATAGTTTCCCTATTAGTCATTTAATTAATTTGTGTGGCATATAGTAACAAATTTAATTAAACGCACAACGGCTACAAAAAAAACAATAATAATAATATGGTAACAAATTTAATTAGCATATCATACGCTAACAATTTTAATTGCGTGCCAAATCCATTTCAGTGACATCCAATTCGGGTTTTGTAACATCAAATCCGGTCTGTGACCTCAACAAGACGAATTCTTATAGAGAATCAATCGAATCCCATTTATGGGTGGATCGGCATGATCTCGGTGATTCCCAATCTGAATCGGGTCACCGATTTTTAAAATATTGTTTCTAATAAGGGGGCCGGTTCCCTAGGGGGAACTAGTTAGTTCCCAATATTTAATTGGGATTTGGATCGACCTGGCCGGTTTCTACTTTGGATCAGCAGGTTTGAGAGGGTTCACAGTGGAAACTTGCTGGTTCTCAATATGTAGCAGGATCCGGAGTGGCTATCGGATTAGCCTAACTGACCGATCTAAACCATCTGGTTCCCCTCTGCATCCCTGATTTTTAAAGCACTGATGTGAAATTTATTTGCTAAGACACAGCATTGTTGACTTAGGTCTTTGAATTTTACTATTTAGCTTCTTTTCAAGTCAGCACAACTAGGAGGAACCCTATTCAAAATTCACCGCAATGGAGCTCCATTATGGATAAAGTCTCTTATGATTTGTCAGGAAGGGGGTCATTTTTAACTATGTCCACAGAGAGCACAACCAAGAAGCAGACAAATTAGCTAAAAAGCTCTAGCAGCGGATTAGAATCCGTTTTCTTTATACCTTTTGAGAGTAACATCGTGCCGTGGCCGTATCATTCCGGTTGACACCTGCCCTAGAAATAGAAATTCTGGCTAATAAGATTCTCATAAGCTTTTTGGTTCTAAGACCTAAGGACCACACTATGCCTAACGAGACGTAGTTATCCTTGGCACTTAGAATTATCCCAAGTTAACTCAAAACCTATCTAATATCCCCAAATAGTCATCTTAGACACCCATGAACCTTATGAACTTAGA
Source organism: Amborella trichopoda (assembly GCF_000471905.2). Next base: position 481,268 of record NW_006499881.1, on the reverse strand, counting down.
AAACTGACCCAAACACCGATTCAACATCTGGAGACTTAAAACCGATACCCTAAAGTCCTAACCTTGTAGACCTCTCAAAAGTAACTCAAATTTAACCAAATTTGGTTCCAAATTTTAGAAGAGGTCGCAAGCATTCCAATAGTCCAAAAATAGTAAAAAAATAGCCCAAATACTTAAAACCACCCAATATCACGCCTCCCTTGTTCGTTCAATGGCATCAATAAGGATGTTAAAAAAAACAATTTTGAGAGTCAATTCTAATACCCATAACACATTGATACATATATCCATGTCGATTCTAATACCCATAACACATTGATACATATATCCATGTCTAAGCAATATAGATACCCGCAAAATTTGTGAGTGGCTTTATGTTTTGAAATATTAGGGCTGGCAGCGGGCGAGGCCAAGGCCAGGCTAACCTTGGCCGTGGTCCGGCCCTGGCTCTATCCGCACTAGATCGGGTCAGGCCAAGTGGGTGAAATTTAAGGAAAAACAAAAAAAAAATGATAAAAAATAAGGGCCAGGCTGAGCCTATCTTGGCCTTGCCTAGGCACGGCCCTTGGGCCACATTTTACGGTCAATGCTGAGCTAAGCCGGGCCAGGCCAACTAGCCCATTGCCACCCCTAAGAAATATCTGAAATCATGCCTGCAATGCTCTCTCGGAAGCCACACGTTTATAACTGCCCATTTATTTACTATGACACATAAGTAGAAAACTGACCCAAACACCGATTCAACATCCGGAGACTTAAAACCGAGACCTTGAAGTCCTAGCCTTGTAGACCCCTCAAAAGTAACTCAAATTTAACCAAATTTGGTTCCAAATTTTAGAAGAAGACGCAAGCTTTCCGATAGTCCAAAAATTGCCCAAATACTTAAAACCACCCAATATCACACCTCCCTTGTTCGTTCAATGGCATGAATAAGGATGTTGAAAGAAACAATTTTGAGAGAATCAATTCTAATACCCATAACACATTGATACATATATCCATGTCGATTCTAATACCCATAACACATTGATACATATATCCATGTCAAAGCAATATAGATACCCGCAAAATTTGTGAGTGGCTTTATGTTTTGAAATAATAGGGCTGGCAGCGGGCGATGCCAAGGCGAGGCTAACCTTGGCTCTGGGCCGGCCCTGGCTCTATCCGCACTAGACCAGGCCAGGCCAAGTGGGTGAAATTAAAGGAAAAACAAAAAAAAATGATAAAAAATAAGGGCCAGGCTGGGCCTATCTTGGCCTTGCCTAGGCATGGCCCTTGGGCCACATTTTACTGTCAGTGCCGGGCCAACTAGCCCATTGCCACCCCTAAGAAATATCTGAAATCATGCCTGCAATGCTCTCTACGGAGGCCACACGTTTATAACTGCCCATTTATGTACTATGACACATTAGCAGTTCTTGACTAGGTCTTTGAATTTATTGGTTTTTTTTTTTTTCCTTGAATAAGTCAGTTCAGCTACAAGTAACCATAATCAAAATTCATTGAGAATTACAAAAAACTAGTTACGACACATATTTATGTTTTGGAGGGTACAGCTAGATATATCAAAAGAAACAAGATGTTGGGAATAGGTGGGTGAATCAGGGTAGAAAAATAATTGTTCCTTAGATACTTTTGAAGGGCAACAAAATGGACTAGCAACCTTCCTATTTCAAGGCAACAAAACTTTGCCATCACATGACAGCATATGCACCTTACTAACAAAATTAATGTGCATCTAAATTCTTCAAGCAAATTTGTTCTGATGGAAACAAAAGATTGACCTTGATAGAGAAGGTTCACAACTTCACATAAGATCGAAAAAGGTCTGAAACCTGTATGCAAAGATGTCTAAAAATAGAAGTTTGAATACCATATATAGATAGAAAAAGTGCCCTTACAACTGCATCAAATGTGATTTATTGCACATGAAAGATGAAGATTGTAATGTTCAGTATTCGAAAAATTGAACCAGCCATGTCAGAGTAATTGGTAAACCGGCCGTTTTAAGCGGCCTAATCGGGCAAGTCTAGACCGGTCCAAAAAGTATTAAAAATATAAAATCAATCTAAAAAAATATGAAAAGTATATGCAAAGCATGATTAAACAATACACATCCAAATGAAGTTGAAAAATAGTGAAAAAAATTAATTTAAAAAATCGATTTGTGCATAGTATTACTTTCAATATGTTCCAAAAAAGATGGAAAAATGTAAAAATATGTATCATGGCCAAAATAGTTTCCAATCTTTGCAAAAATGATAAAAAAAAACATTCAA
>NW_006499881.1:466225-478787 GCF_000471905.2 Amborella trichopoda | reverse complement strand
CTACTCTCGTGTCTCGCTCCACCACACTAAGAAAATAAACTAATAANAACAATATATACTATTATTTATTTAATTATATATATATATATATATATATATATATATATATATATATTTATTTATTTTATTTTTTTATTTTTTTTTTATTTTTTTATTTTTTTTTTTTAATTTTTTTTTTTAAAAAAAATATCAGACCGGACCACCAAAATCAAACAAAACCAGATCGACCAAAAATCGGTTCTGATTGGATCTACCAATTCCAAGTTAGACCGACCGAGTTTGCGAACTCTGGTAACGCTTCGATTCTTGACTTTAACCATCTTTAAATGGCTTACCAATTACAAGTTTACCACCCACATGCCGCTAGATACTGAACAATAGCTATGATTCATGAGGCGTTTTGGTTTTCAAAAACTTAACCATTGTGACAAAATCCACAACCACGTTCACAACTCAATTGTTCATCCCAATGAGAGTAACACTATCTACCACTTATCCGTGAATCCAAATGTGCACCGGTGGAGTGAGGCAAATTAATGAAATTGTTCCTCCTCCAAAAACCCACTATCCTTCTCCTAGCTGGGCAGGTGTTGCGCGCTTTCCGCCTTTTCTCTCTTTGGTTTTTAGAACACAATAAAAAAAAAAAACAAAGTAATACTCTTCTTTTCATTCTCCAAGTGAGACTAAAACCCGCTACTTCTCTCTATACATAAATGTCCTCGGATCCACTGCATCGTCTATTTGCTCCTCATGCCAGATGGCCAAGAGTAAGCGGCTTCCTCTCCCTCTTTAGCCAACGCTCCTCTTGAATTAGTGTATTCAGACATTTGGGGCCCCTCTTATGCATTCACTCAATTGATATAATACATTTTGTGGATGATTTTAGCAAGTTTATATGGGTTTTTCCCCTTCATCAAAAATCACATGCCTTTGATGTGTTTATAAGCTTTGAATTTTCCGGGAAAGGTCTGTTTGGCCATAAAATAAAATTGCTTCAAACCAAAGGGGCTGGTGAATATACTTTAGGATTTTTCTCTGTGCTAATAATGGATTTTCACATCGGATTTCGTGTCTACATACTCCCGAACATAATGGTCCTACTGAGCGAAAACATAGGCACATAGTGGAAACCACTTTCTCTCTCATGACCCACGAGTGCCCATGCACTATTGGGATGAAGCATTTCAATCAGCGGTTTTTTAGATAAATTGGCTACCATTTGGGTTATCTTTAATCAGTCTCCATGAGAATAACGTTTTCACAAGAAATCGGATTATTCCTTCTTACACCTTTGACTGTGTGTGCTATCCATATCTGCAGCCAAATACTTCAAATAAGCTTGATTTCCAGTCCACACAGTGCGTCTTCATAGGACTTAAGGCTAGTCTATCGCGGAAATTTTTATTTCCAACCATCAACTAGATGCATGCCCAGTTCCTGTTATTGGATCCCATTGTAACCTACCCAACACTAGTAGCCATGACAACTGCTACACCCATTGTGCCTGCCCTCATATTCAAATCCATCTGACAGTGGTGCCTCTCTTTCACCTAGTGACACGCCTATGTTCCTTCAAGCCTTCCTGAGGAGGGCAAACTAGTAGTCTCACAGCCTGATGCTCCTATACCACCTACTATGGATCCCCTCTCATCTTCTGCTCCACAACATATCCCAACTGCACCAGTCGAGCTGAACCCTCATGCTTTACTGAAGCTAACAAAAACCCAAACTGGTGCAACGCTATGGCAGATGAATTTGATGTTGGCGTCCCAAATCGTACTTGGCAGATGAATTCAATGTTGGCATCCCAAATCGTACGTGGTCACTTGTCTTACTTAAAACCAACATGAATATTTGTTGGATGTAATGGGTTTTCAAACTCAAGAGGCAGGATGATGGGTGGCTTGATCGTTATAAAACTTGCCTTGTTACAAAGGATTTCATCAGCAAGCGGATCTTGACTATGGAGATATATTTAGCCCAGTGATGAAACCTACTACAATTTGAACAGTGTTGTCTTTGACCGTCTCTAATGAGTGGCCCATTTCACAACTAGATTTGCAAAATGCTTTTCTCCATGGTACAAGAGGTATGCATGCAGCAATCTCTAAGCTTTGTAGTTTCACAATCTCCCTCTTACATCTGCAAACTTCACAAGGCCCTGTATGGGCTTAAACAGGATCCACGGACCCAGTTTCAATGGTCCAACTCCTAGTTGACGGAATAGGGCTTTCTTGGATCCAAAGCTGACTCTTCTCTTTTTACCATTCTGATTATTTTGGTATATGTCGATGATATCATCGTCACCGGCAATAGCTCCTCAAAAATTAAATCCCTCTTTTTGAGACTGATTCCAAATTTTCCATGAAAGACCTGGTCTCCTTGTTTCGAGGTTCAATGCCTCCAATGATCTATTTCTCTCTCAAAGCAAATACATTTTAGGACCTCCTTAAACAAACACAAATGGATGGTGCAAAACCAAACAACACACTTATCACTATTGGCCTCAAGTTATCTCGCTTCTCACGAAATCCTCTTTCAGAGGCCTCTGAATATCGCCATTTTGTTGGCACCCTGCAGTATCCCACCCTTACATAACCAGACATTGCCTTCTCTACCAATCATGTCTGCCAGTTTTTGTATTCGCCCACTTCTGATCATTGGTCTGCAGTGAAACGCATTTTGCACTATGTTAAGAACACTGTATCCTATGGGTTGTTTCTTGGATATTCCTCCCCTCTTTGACATATTGCCTTTCCATATGCTGCCTGGGCCAAATGTCTATATGATCGACAGTCCACTGCTGGCCACTTTATATTTCTAGAAACCAATATCTAATGCTAAGTCCGAATACCTTGCTCTAGCCAACACATCAACAAAAATTACATGGATGCAATCTCATTAACGGTATGAAGTGTCTAGAAGCCCTTCTTAAACAGTCTCCCACCGTATGCTGGAATAATATCAGTGCTACACATATGACCACCAACCCAACCTTTCATGCACAGGCAAAAAATTTTGAAATTTATCATTTTGTCTGAGAAAAGGTGGCTCATAATGACCGTGATGTTCATTATATGAGCACTCGTGCTCAAATCCCCAATATCACCAACCCCCGATATCACCAAGGGACTTAGTGCTGTTCGATTTAATTACTTATGCGACAAGCTTACTATCGATGATTGGACAATTCACTTGAGGGGGGCATATTGAGAGACAGTGTCCTTGAGTTACTATGCTCTTCCCGTTGCTCTCTGCATTGGGGTTGTTATCATTTTGTATGGTTGATATGATAAGCATCATGTTGTATGTAGTTGAGTTTATAAGTTTTACTATAAACTAGCGTTTGAAAAAATGCCAATCCAGATTGGAATCGACTGATTTGGATCATGAATTGATGAGAATCGATCCAATTCTCTGAATCAGGAATCGACAAGTTCCCGACACAACCGATCGTTTCTACAAAAAATGGCCGGTTTTATCAGGTAACCAGGAAACCAGATTGACCAGTTCCCATGTTTTTTATGCTTTTTTTTTCAATTTCTTATTTTTGTTATCAATTTTTTTTTTTTCTATTTGCTGATTCTCTTGGCCAGATAACCAATCTAGATCGACGATTCACCGATCCAAACTGATTTTTAAGATGGCTGGTTCACCCTACCAATCCAGGTTTCTAAACATTGTTGTAAACAGTTGAGAGGTAACTTCTAATATAAAAACTCAGCAATACAGCTCTCCCAAGTGTGAGAGTGGAAACTTTTACCATCTTCCCATAAAACTCAGCAATACACCTCTCCCAAGTGTGAGAGAGAACTTTTACCATTGTATTTTACACCTCTCCCAGGTATGAGAGAGAACTTTTACCATTGTATTTTACAGTTCCTATCCTTTTTACTTTTTTATATTATTTGGTTTCATAAAATATCTAGCAATTTACTTTCCTATGTAATGCAATTTTCCTCATAAGAATCTTATTCTAAAAGTATTAATAAAAAATAGGTATAAATAATGGCAAAAACTCAGACATCTCTTCATTTTTCTCTCTTTCTCGCTTCAATAGATATATGTATCAACAACATTACATATGAGTCACATGTCTTCATTGTTCTCTTTTTTTACTTCACTAGATCTGCAAGTCAACAACATTACATATATGAGTCCTAGATGTACATTTGCTTAAAATAATCTAGAACATGCAAAGGATAGCCAAACAACCTAAAGCTGCATATCCGATCGAGCTATCAAAAATTAAAAAGCAGTCAAACCACCCCAAATTACAAAATGATTGAATTGCTTTGATAATGCAATAAAAAACCCAACAGGTCACCATTCGCGTTTTGAGAAAAATACATTTACGATTTCATTTGCAAGGGGCAGGCAATTGGGAGACAGATGAATTGCTGCGCATTTCAAAATGGTTAATTGATTGTTGTTTTATTTGGGAAGGTCAAGTGGGGATCCACTGGATATCTGAAATTTTGATCGAGCAAGATTTTCAGATGTCGTTTTCTCTATTATTCTTTGGAAGTTGTCAAAATCTTACATAATTTTGGGGGGATCATTTTATGTACTCAGAAGACTGAATATGATAATGACTCCCAAAATACATGTAACAGTGGCTGAAATCAGGGTTTAAGAAACAGGGTTCTCACATTATAACAGTGTTTACAGTTACAGCCCGATAAGCATCGGCATGACAGAAAAGAAAGCCAATAAAAGGCAATATTTGAAAATAAAATCCACATAACCCATTAAACCGTACATTCAAACGCCCATTTTAATACCATGACTCAACTTTTAACAAAGGATTTATACAGCAATTAAGACAACATGTATTGGAAGGTGACCATTAGTCTACTTAGCCATTGGTAAGCTGGGAATTGAATTTTGGACATGTCATGCAGCCATGGGACCCTAATCACTCCGACGAGCAACTGAATTTTTCTTGAAAAGAAAAAACATGTGTAGTTCTAATAACCACAAATTTCATCAAGCACAAGAATCATACAAAATCACATTAAAAATCTGATTTAAAACCTGCTACATAAACTCGAATACCAATAGAAACATGAGATAATTACAGATAACCTACATCCAAACTTACCCAAAAGAAGAAACTATGTTGATCCAATTGAGAAACTAGTACAGAAAAAGATAAAGGAGACAGAGCTTAGCCCCCACTCCTTTAATATACAGAACTGCTAAGCAGCAAAAGACTGACTATAGCTCAAAAAAAGGGGATCTCACCATTCATCAACATCGTTAATTTTCCATAGTTTCTTTCTTGCAATTAGAACTCTTTCTTCTCCAAAAGAAAGAGCATCTACACTTGGCTCCACTTCTGAGACCCATTTATCCCACCGAAGGGCCGGTAAAACCTTACGGACATAGTTCACGACCGATGCCTTGTCTCTTATTATGACAAACCCAAGAGGCCGCAAAATCCGATCCATTTCAATCAGTAGGTCTTCAATACTACATCCATGTCTCTCAATGTCCGAGATTATGTTCCAAGCATGGAGAAGATCATATGTGCGAGGATAGGTTGAGAATGATTCACACCTGCATATTTATGACAGAAGTGGACTTCCATGATTTCTAGCAGAAGAAACTTTGTCATCCAAATTAGATCAAGAAAAGGGCAAAAAAAAAAAAAGAACGTTGCTCCAATATATCAAGTTGTAGTAACTTTTGATGTAAAGGAGGGTGGGAAGTTAAACCCTACTTTTTTATTCTTTAAACAAACATAATTCATTAATACAAGGAGAAAAGCAAGTAGCTGTACATCAAGAAAAGAGAAGAAGGATCTCTATGCTTCCCAAAGAAGCACTCTCTTCATTCATAGAAAAAAAAGCTCTCACCAAAACAAAAGTCTCCTTTCACCAAAAAATAAATCTCATTAAAAATCGATGTTTCACTCAAAGGGTAGCGTTCCAACGTTAAATGCAAAAAAAATAGAACCCTAAGGATCTCTCTCTTAAACCACGTAATACTTCTAGTCTACATCTCTTTCTTGCAATTGACTTCTTTCTAGAGAAGAGGCACCATAGAAAGAGAGGATTCATGAGATATACAGCTCATCAACAAATTAATTTCAAGATTTTTTGCATCCTAATAGGAAGTTCTGGTTTTTACATCCATTAATACTGCATATTAATCTTGGGGCCTTTAAAACCAGAAATCAGATGTAGCACAAGATTCCTCCTTTCAAGATTTTTCTCATTTCTCAAACTCAAACCTGATTAAACTGCATGCTAAATTTAAGTTGTTTAGCTGGGTGTTCATCAGACTCCTTTCTGGTGTCTTGTTTTTTATCTGATTAGTAAGCAGATATGGCACCAAAGCCCTAAAAGGAAGGAATAGTTTAAACTAGTTTAAATAAAATTCACATTTGGCATGGAATTTGCAAATTTTAAGAGATGTGAATTTGTTTTGATTTTCACTAATCCTATGAGAAGATTACTAAAAAAAATTGGGATGCTGAAATAAAGTTCAATAAGATGATCAGATATCCAGTGCAACTCAATTGGCACATGGAAGCAAGTGTTGCACTCAATAAGAAACTAATTTCAGAGGCGTTCCATTGATTTATATCTAAATTGCCAATATGTTTTAGTTCCTTGTTATCAGATTCACTTTGCTTCAGATATATTGCTTCAGGTTGATTCCTGCACCTTCCACCTCTTTGCCTAGCTTCAGCCGAAGAAAGGGCGTCTTTGGCCTCTTCAGCTGAATCACAGCAGGGTAAATTTTATATTAGATTATTTATTGTGGGCAATTTTAAGCAAAAATTAAAGGAGAAAATATTGTAAAGGATATAAAATGCTAAAATGGCTCGTCACTAAAAATTATAAGGTTAAAAAAATAACTCTCACAATCTTTTTAGGGTTCTTTCATTTTTTGACTACGAAACCCTGGCCACAATGTAAAATGGTAGATGGTTACAAATTTAACTTTTCATGGTTATGGCAAACACGAAATGATGAAAGTGGGAGACCATGATTCTTTATAATTATGGCTTGTGCAAGGTTAATGGCTTGATCACACGCATTTAATACTATAAGTAATGAAAGTCTAGTTTTAGATGTCAAACTTGTGGAACAAAATTTCCATATTTTGCTTAGAACTTTAAATTTTTAGTCTTTACTTCTTCTTTTTGTTTCTATTTTTGTCTTTTCTATATAATTCTTATTTTAAATAAAATTAAAAACAAACAAACAAACAAAACCAAACCAAACCAACAAACTCGTCCACCAAATCGGCCAAAGTACCAAAACACTTCCCTTGCCCGACCAAACAAAAGAAGCCTCCAAAGTGAATTTAGTCAACACTTGATACAAAATGTAGGACCACAAAATAAGAAAGTAATAAGCTCAACTATTAATAGCCACAACTATTGCTAGAAAGAATAGGGTCATCACTCCAACTCAACAAGGTTGTTGTAGGTAAGTATTAGTTTGGCTCGACCCTGACTCGACGGGTTTCTAGGTGAGAACCATGCCCAAATCAGGTCCAAGTCAATTGGACCAGGACCCGACCAAGTGGGCCAGGCCGAGTACAGCACCTGTTAGGAGGTGCGAGTTAGTTTAAGTGGAAGGATTGAAAAGGGCAAGGGGTAGGCCCAAAAGGACACGGTTGGAAGTAGTCCGAAAATCTATTGGGACTTATGGCCTGATTGAGGCTATGCCCTTAAACAGAGGAGAATGGCGGACCAAGATTCATGTAGCCGACCACAATTAATTGTGAAAAGGCTATGACGATGATGATGATGACACAATGTACATAAAGATATGATATTGTTTGGGATAGTATAGCATCCATACCATGTGGACACTAAAAGGGTGCTCAACCACCCTTCAACAGCTCAAAATTAGAAGGACAACATAGATGACCATGAGTTAATATAGTATCTTAATTTTAATTTTTTCCACTAACTAGATCGACCTCAAATTTCAAAGGTGTTTGTGCCACATTTAGGCACACCTAAAAAAATAAAAAGAAATATTTCAAAGATAAATATACACTTGAAACATTCAGGGGATATTGGTCAATTCAGTTTCTGCGAATTATTTTTTTATATTTCTTTTAGGTGCACCTGATTGAGGATTATGGACACCCAAAATTACAAATTAATCAAAATCATAGAAAAAAAATGTAATAAATCAAATATTACAAAAAATCATAACCATCCATTTTCTTTTCATCTAATATAAAACATTGGGAGGATGCTTATGCACCCTTCAATCATCCACGTGATGTGGAAGCTACACTTTCCCATACATTTCTTAATATATAAGTTACATATGGTTCATATATATTATATATACATGTACCAGGATCGACCAAGACCCAAGCCCAACCTAATCTGATATGGTCCACGCTAGACCGGACCCGGATCCAATCAAGGTCAGCTCCAAGTCAAGAGGACCCAGACCCACCTCATCAGGTCTAATGCTCAGGTCAAGATCTAGAATTGGGTAGGTCGACCGTTGGGGTCCAGGGTAGTGGCTTTATCAGCCCTTGTTCTGTTTCAAATGCCACAGTTTTCCTGTTCCATTGTTTCCAGATCCAATGTTATAATGTCTAGATCAGGTTATTATACTCAGCTATACTGGCATCCACATAAATATCAAATGGTCATCCTTGATGTATCATGGGCATAAGGTCCCTCTTTATAGATTTACATTTTCTAATACTTGGCAATGTGCATAGATGATTCTCACAGTTGTAACTTTATTTCTAGGCTCAAGCATGCCACAACTCTGGAATAAGAATTAGTGCCCTTCACCTATGTTCATAGTTGTTCAGTATTCAACTCCAGTCACAATCCTAGCATCTCAGTGGTCCTACTCAGTAATATTCTTTCAAATTCAGAGGTCCATACAATATGTATATAATGGAAAATGTTTTGATAGGGCTGAAAGCCTATCAAAATAACTAAATCCTCACTTCAAAACTCACAAAAATTGTAGTTCTGCCATCGGAAAACTGTCAAATCGATTGTCTCGGCCTCGACCAATATGGTTGTGAAAAAAAATTAGGATTTCAAGCCCTAAAAGTAGTGTAAATTATAAAACATTATCTAGACCGTCCATTTTGTCCTAAAAATAAGCATTCATGGATCTGCAAGATCTGTACCATTTTTTGAGCTTCAAATTTCATAGTCAGTGTTGAAAATTGATTTTAGAGCCATCATGGAGATTTCTGATGCCCAAAATGCTTTCCAGACTGGGATTCGAGGAGAGGCTTTACTTCTTTTTCATAAAGACTAGGCCCTACTTTGGATCAATCTTATTCATGTCAATTTCACCTCTCAAATAGAAAATATTAGTTGTAAGAATCCAAAGAACAGCAGTTATAATAATTTGAATTCCAAATAATACAACCCAAGGAATGCAGTTGAGAGAGTCTAATGTACAGTCAACAAGTTCATGTTGTTTTTACATGATATAATTCCAGAGGACTTTGGTGATTGTCATGTGCCCTTGAGATTAACCCAATCTGGTAGTCTGTCATATTTTCTATTTACGGTTTGATTTGATGTTCTATAATCAATGAAACAAAGCTATTTCAGTTTCAATAAGGAAACTTGCAAGATTAGAATAGAAAATAAACTTCCTTCTAAATATGTTACAGTTATAGCCTCTTTTTCTTTTTGTTTAATTGACCTCATCATGTGAGTTTGATTTCGTGCAGAGAATATTATGTCTATAATTTTCAAATATGTCCAAGGGAGGAAAGTGCAGGGGCCTTCCTTTGGATTTGAAGATATGGTCAATTAAGGAAAAGGAGCTCCATGCCACTAATCAAACAGGGTTAAGGTCAAGATCCATCAGGTCAAGGAGTAGAAAAACAGTTGTGTTATCAAGACTTAACCTAAACTTGCCACTGATTTTATAAAAGAAAGGTCTTGTACCAATCATCCAATGCAACTGTTTGTTTCCTGTCATGCATGGTGCCCTTCCTATATAGTGCTTCATGCTAGCCTTGAAGAGATATTGTCATACCTCAAGTGAGGAAAAGCTGAAGAAATGCAACATCTAAAGAAAAATGGAACCTGGCATAGCCACAGCACCAAGAGGTTAACGTCCACTTGGTTGCAAGCAGGTGGACACCTTTCTTTTCATATCTCATGATGGTTCTATTGAGAGTTACAAAACTCAAGTTGTGGCTAAGGGTTTCACTCACAAATATGAGACGGATTACATACAGACGATTGCCCTATGGAACAGATGATTTCCATTAGAGAAGGCATTGAATGAGAACTAGCCTCTTTTTAGCAACATATCACAAGCCCTTCTTACCTCCAGCTTGCAGTACAAAGTGTAAATGGTTTTGTACAATAGGTGGACAGGCAAAAGCGTGCAAAGCTCAAATAGACTTTAAAAGGGCAGATGGAAAACTGGAATAGTTTTAGGAGGAGGGCCTAATGACTTCTTAATGTCGGCAGACAAAAGGAACGAAAGGGCAATTGTTCTTCCTGGTCGCGCATTTCTTCTTTTTTCCTTTTTTTTGGGGGGGAAATAGTTTTGTATGAAATTTTATCATGGAAAAGGATGCTAAGGAATCCAATAACAGAAGGAGAACATAAAGAACATGTTCAATCTTTACAGTCCTGCGTTTCTAAAGTACTTTGTTTTTGCACTATGTTGTTCAAGCATTTCCCACGCATTGAAAGGGGATAAAGCATTTCATGTGTCATACAGAAGTACACATTTGGTCTTCTATACAAAAGGAGGAAATGGGTGTAATACCATTTCGCTTCCCTATTGAGGCACCTGGATCCAATTAAGGGAGAACCAATGAAGGACTAAGGGCAAGCAACACTGGTGGAAAAGGTCATTCACTTCATTTTCAGTCAAAGTGAACTGGCACATGTTGTAGTCATAATTAGTCAGTTCTCACATGCTATTACAAGACCTAATGTAGAAACAGTCCACATGTTGTAGCAGACCTCATGCTTTCTCTGATGTTCACTACGCTGGTCACATTGTACGCCTGACCATTAGGTATTGCACCTTTCTTGGGGGCAACGAAGAGATTAATTGACACTTTGTGAGGGAAGGGATGGTCGCCAAAGAAGCACACCCCCCTCATGCAAACTAAAAGAACCAGCTTGTGTATATGTTCATATAAGCCCTTGAACAAGGTCATAAAGTTGCCAAGTTGAGTATGACTGGTGTCAATGCTCTAGCTTGAGAAGTATTGGTGTGATTAATGCATCTTGGGACAATGAGTCATCATTTATTTATCGTGTGCAACATATAGATTCCGTCATTTCTATGAGAGTATTCCATCCAATTGTAATTATTCAGCACACATAGTGAGAAACGGCCACGGGCCCCACTTCCTATCACTCTATTTCCCAAATAATGTCATTGTCCTAAATCAACTTCGATCCAGGCCAAACTTTTTATGGCAAGTATGGTTTCAATATCAAACAGATGATCTAAGATTCTGTCGACAAATCCCTCTCTACTATGAAGTCATTGGATCACTCTTAGTGCACAATCTTCTTGGAAATCAGTATATCAGAGTGCTCCTGAACAAACTTCTTGACATGCTTAGAAGTTTATCATTCATTTTACAACTTCGTGTATCTTTATGTAAGTAGATGGACAACATGCAATGCAGGGAAAGAAAGTTTTTGCAATCGCCTAATTCACTGGCTAAATTCCAAAATATTAACAATTGAGTGGCCTACAAAGACCTCCAAATGTTCATAAATCACCCTTTTTGTGATCAAATTCAAATATGGGTCTTTGTTGATATCAATGTTCGCAAAATCGAACCGGAACGGTTAACCGGTTTTGGGGCTGGGAGCGGTTTGAACTAGAACCGGACTAACCGGGGCGGTTAACCGTTTTAACCGGTCAAGTAGTTTTTTTTAACAAAAAAAGGTAAAAAACATCAAAAAAAATTTAAAAAAAAATTGAAAAAAAATAAAAAAACTTAGATTAAGTGTATACTATTATATTACATACATTTATCTTACAAAAAAAATTGAAACAACTTTTTATATAAATTAATATTTGAATACTATGAAGATATGCAAGACAATTTAGAATTTGACATTAATTCGACTAACAATGCTAGCAGTAATGAGAGCGGCGAGGGGGATCATGATATTGTTGAGTTTCACTATTAGGATTTACAAAGTCCAACTAACAATACTAGGAAATATGTTTTCTAGAGGGCTAAGGTCAAGTAAATCCTTCAATGGGGAATATGAACAAAAATAAGTATCCAAACCTTTCCCAAAGCACATGGTACACCATGAAATTGAATAAGAGCAGCAACCTACTAAACAAGAAGTAATTCATTTAAAGATACCTCAATTCCTGATGAGCAGTTTGCATTTCATGTGATAGTGACCCTTGCCATGAATATATATTCAAGGTAAAAAGTATTTCTCAAAAGGTTCTAAATGGAGCATCACAAGGGAAAAATACATCCACTTTCCAAAAGTGGAATTTAATACACTCCTTGCTATAAGTTTAAACTATAAAGCATGCATTGCTCCAAGGAGTTCTACAAGCTAGTACAATAGATCAATCTGATG
>NW_006499881.1:451674-465879 GCF_000471905.2 Amborella trichopoda | reverse complement strand
TATATATATTCTCATATTCATCACAAAAAACATTTTTTTATAAATATATATATTATATAACATTAAAAACAAAAAAACCCTAAATTCCTAAAATCGAGCTCCAAAAAACCCTTAATCCTAAAATCGAGCTCCAAAAAACCCTAAAATCCTAAAATTGAGCTCCAAATTTTTTTTTTGTTGTTCTAAAATCGTTCTTTTATTTATTGCAATAAATAATACTAGTCAAATATTATCTGAAAAAGCCTAAAAAAGCTGCAAAATTAAGAAAAAAATTAAAAAAAATTGGGTTTGGGCTTACCTTGTCTGCTTCAATCTCAAAATCAAGCCCCAAATCTCTCCATTTCAATGAAATCAGGAGTCTTGAAATATATGTATCTCTGTGATCATTAAAATCCCCAACTTTTTATTGAAAAAAACTGAAAAACCAGGCCAAAATCAAATGAATGGCTGATTTTTCATAAAAAACTGAAGAACACCAAAAAACGCACCAAAACTTCGCCAAAATCGATCTAATCTTGGAGTTTTTGATTCAATATTGATGAATTTATAGAAGATTTGAAGGTATAGTACAATGATTGAGCCAAAAAAACAAAAAAAGGCAGGAAAAAGCATCAAAAAGCTGCAAAAAATGGCAGATCACAGGTTCTGCTCAAATAACAGGCATTGTTACAAATAACGGTTGTTATTTTCTGTGGCACCGTTATTTTGTTATATCGCCCGATATAACGCCAAACCGGAAACCGGACAGGTTTTACAAAACCAGCCGGTTTTGTCAAAAATTCGCCGGTTCGAGGCCAAACCGGCCTGTTTTTTAGCCGATTTTTATCAGGACGATGTGTTTTTTTACTAGTACACTAAAACCAGACCTAACCAGAATCGCCACCCCACCGGTAGCGAGCTAACCGGCCGGTTCTGGTTCCGACCGGCCGGTTTTCCGAACACTGGTTGATATGTATTATATATCAACATCAAAAAATGATCATCGAATTTTTATGATATATTGCAAGGATATATCTAATACTACATTGGAAAGAATTCGCTACAAATCAACCATGCAACACATGGGAGTAATTAATTGGCAATTTCATCAGTCAGTGCAAGATAAAGAAGGAGAAGTCATAAGGCATCAAGCCATCAACAAGAAAGAAATTATCCAATTATATGTTCTACCAAGCAGGTTCAGAGGCATACCAGTCATGAACTGTCCCAATCAATCCTCGATCGTAAATAATCTTCAATTTGGTTGACTCATTGACAGGAATGACATTCATTACCCAAACATCCTTATCATTCAGGGCAGCAGCAAAACCACCAAGATTAGCCTTCAAATCCATAACATTCCTGAACGTATCACGTTGAACTTCTGCTTTCATCTGCTTCCAGTACTGTGTAACTCTCCAACGCCATATTTCCTGCATTGCATAGCGGTTTGTAAACCAGATCAGAGTTTGCAGATTAGAAATCATGAGGATGAAACAAGAACATGTGAAATGTTTGAGAAGTAAACCATGTCCTCAAGATATTCTTCATTGCTGATATTAAGTTCTTGAAGACGAGGTGGTGGAGTTGACAGTCTTTGAGGCCATGGAACCAAACCACTACCCTTTGCACGATGCATGTCTGAATTCCAACTCAAAGAAATCAATTAGGAAGGCAAGTTCTACAAACAGGCATGCATTCAGGATGAAACACTTAAGCCATATGGTTGGGAGCTATTAATATCAACCATAAGGTTGAAGCTTATTGTCAATCCAACCAAATGGTAGAAATAAAAGAGCCAACAACAATATACAACAAAAATAAAAAATAGAAAGCATGCATGAAAATATGGATTCCATGAAACAGCAATAGACCTGGTTGCTAGATATTTCAGAAGAAATCAGGAATCAGTAACAAAAATGTAGCCCAGAAAATCATACTTAAGAACAACTGAAGCACAATGTTGCACAGTTTGTTCTATGTTATTCGCAGGAGATCCAGAAGCTATCCTAGATGAAAATATGAAACTACTCTCAAATGTTAATGCCATAAAAGTTCATGTCGTGATAAATACTCGATTGGGCATCAGCAGTGCCATTCACATTCATATAAAGGTGTATGGAAACTTTTTATCCATCTGCCCATGCACTCTGTGCTGTTGTGAGTGTGCATGAGTATGCATCCATGTCCATTCCTCTGTCTCAAATATTCTTTTTCATGCATGAACAGAAGATGATGAATCTCTGTACATGTGCATGCACGCAAGTGTATCAAGATGAAATACATGCATGTCCATTTGAATATTACGACAATGGACACTGACACACGTTTAATGGATAAGAATAAATATCTGAGTTTAAAGTTTTACTATTCATCAATCATTTCTCTTCTTCTTCTTTTTTTTTTTTTTTAATTGTTAACATGGCAATTTTTCCAATTTTCAACCACACAAACTCTTCGATGCATGGGTTACAATAATTGGAGACTTATTAAATAGTATGATTTTGGTAAAAAGAATCATTCTTCAACCAAGGACATGGGTTACAATAATTGGAGACTTATTCAATAGTATAATTTTGGTAAAAATAATCATTCTTCAACCAAGGCGACTTCTCCTAGACTATTCTAAAATGGTGGAACTTGAAAGAACTTACTTTTGGAGTATACTGTAATGCAAGCCTTCATGGGAACATACCAAGCTGCATCAGGGTCATCATCTGAAGTGCACAAAGGAGGTTGAGTTCCCTGAGCTCTCGCAAAGTAACAACTGTTTCTCATTGGCTTGACCCATATTACAGTTTGGTCTCTTTTCGACCGAACTTTCCAGCACATCCTCTTAAGAAGATCATTCATATCATTCCATATCTTGAGGTTCTCCTCATCCTGTGAATATGCCTCAGGAGATGAATACGCGAAATAGCCTCCAGGCCTCAGCAATCTATCCAATTCCAATAACAAAATGCCATCTCTCTGAAGCCAATCGATCCTACACCGAGAGCAATGAACCAGTTCAAATGACCTACTTGGATAAGGCAATCTCATTGTACCCAAAACACCAAGCGCTGAAGGTATCCCCCTTTCCAAGGCAAACTGGATTTGATTTTCGTGGACATCATTTGGAGCAAGTGACATAGCTATGATGTTGAGGGGTAGAAGATAAGCCCCAAAGCTCGCAACCCCACAACCAACATCAAGAACATTGCGAATGTTTCCACCATTGTTGAGGTTATCATCAGGGAACTTGAGCATCTATATGAATACAATGCCCATTTATACATCTGGGAGTTGGGGATCAAATTCAACATGCTTCGAAACCTGAAATCGTTAAAACAGGGAAAGAGCTTACACGTATCGAAATAAACGGACAAGACACTGCATACCTTTGCCAATGATGTAATGTATTTATCCGCGCCATAGTGAAAATGAGTGCCCCCGCCAGGAAAGTTTATCTTGTCTCCATTGACAACCATCCAGTTCTGATCGGATTTTTCAGTGGCAAGATGTGTATGAGGTATGTTTGCCTTCCACACTGCATCCCTGCTTGCTGGCCATCTTATAAGAGGCTACAACAAACAAAGTCAGCGACATTTGTCAATTCCTATCACCAGCTCGTAATAGCAATTACAATCATAAATCATTTCTTTCTTTTTGAATTCTCTTTTTTTTTTTTGAAGTTTTTGAGATGAACTTATGTATGCACGGGTTTGTTTGCATGTGTATAGTAATCATCAGAGGTACCATTCAAAATAGTTGAATTCATCCAAAGAGAGAATATATATAATTTGTATTATTCTTTACTTCATGAATTCCATTCCATATTGCTCTGAGCACTTATTTAAAGAAATTTAGATAGGGAGTAATAAAAGAAACACTTCAATTCAACCAACCAGCACCTTACCAATTAATGGCAGCGCCTAGACAAATATGACTGACCTTATAACCAGGAGGAGGAGGAATCAAGCAATTGTAGCGCCTCACTTGAGGAGGGCAATGGCGCTCATAGTGCTCCATCAAGCTTAAATTCAGCTTTAATTTAAGCTGATAATGGAGATTTCTATCCAAGCAAGGAATCAATTCGGAAAGCCTTGCAACACATACCTTCATAGAAAATCATCATTTCCTCAAAATCAGATCTTAAAAACCAAATATCAATTTCCAGTGAATAAATGAAAGCAGAAGGGAACAGAAGAAGCTTACAGGTATGGTTCTATAGGTCTCAGAACTCTGTTGATCAGGAAGAAGGCCATCAAAGTCACTAGAATCAAACCCAGACTCTTCATCTTTAGATGGAGCATCAATTACTCTCACTCCCTCTCCAGAATCATCTTCTCCTGCTCTAACTCTCCCAATTACAGGGTCGACACCATCAAAATCCTCCTTTTCTCGAAACTGAGGTGCAAAAAAAGACCCATAGTAAACGCATATCAACCCAACAAAAACCAGAGCAGCGAGAATCGAAGAAGCGACAACTCTCTTGCTCTGTACATAATCTCCTCTATACTTCATCCTGAGAACTCTCACCACACAGTAATTGGACCTCACAACCCTAATTCGACTTCAATTTCCATTAAAAAAGAGAAAGGAAAGAGCCCTTTCATGGAGCAGCAAAAGAAGAACGCAGAATCCCGTAACTAATCGTGGGTTTGGAGAGCCATTTTTGCAGACGAACAGCAAGCTGTTCAAAGGGGGGGAGAGCAGAGTCGTTAATATGAAACACAGATGAGTCTGAAAAGGAGACAGAAAACTGCTTATAACGAGTGTCAACAATAAATCAAACAGGGACGAGGCGTGTGCGATTTGCAGTTAGTCAAGATATTTACGATTTTAAAGCCTGTCAAGTAGAGAGAGAGAGAGCACTCCAACCGAACAATGAAACGAAGACAGAGCACTCATATTTTGGAAGCTAACAATGCGTGACAGTGCAGAGAGAAGCAAACAAAGTGAAAGTTTAGAGAAAAAAAGTGAAGAGAGAGGTTAAGAATGTGACTGCACAAAGAGAGAAAGTGCAGAGAGATTTACTCTGCAGTAACAATGCGGAAGGGTAGCGAGAGAAAGTGTAGAGAGAGGTTAAGAATGTGACAGTGTAGAGATAGACAGTGATTATTGTGTTTGGGCACAGTGGAGTGGGCGCCGGGATCGGAGCGCAGGACTTAAATTAAAACTATGGAAGATGATCTCATCAAGGTGCGTCCATCCATAAGTAGGCTTCTGTCATTATCTGGGAATCGCGTGCGACAACCTAGATGGAATTGTGACCGCGTATCTTGTGGTCTTGCGGGGTCATATTATATATTTACTTCCTCGTATGATAGTTTTCTTTCTTTTTTTTTTGGTGTGGTTTCTGAGGTTGTCACTTTAAATAATCCAATTAAGAAGCGCTTCCAAATTTTGTTGTAATTTTAGTATAAAAAATTCTTAGGATTATCTAAAAATATTTTTTCATCTTTAATTATAAAATATTAAACTCCAAAAATGATTAAAATCAAATAGATCTATATACATATGAAAATCTTGAAAATGGATGGTCTAGATTATATGTTACAAGATGTACTGATTCTGAGAATCAAAATCTTTTATTTTTCTTTTTTTTTAATTCATACATCTCGATATCTAGATAATCAATTAGAGGTTTTCAACATTAAAACAACTTTTTTCGAAGGATTTTTGAGATGCATCTTTAATTCTACATTTTAAGGTTGCTACTTTTTATGAATTTTTTTCTTTTTTTCCTTTTTTGAAAGGTAATACATGCAGTTTCGGACACTAATTTAGTATGAAATTTTTGAATTTATTTTAGAAATCACATCAAGGAAATAAAATTAATGTTAAAATAACTAAAAGGAAAATTAAATTGTAAACAACTATTTGATTGTCAAATAACGTCAATATTTCTCTTATTTGTTAAGGTGATATTTGGTGGCTTATACCTCAAAACCTCTTTAGGAGAGTTTTACCCCAGCTATGCTCATGCTAGAGCATATAATATTCTGGCAGACTAACTATTTCAAAAAATAATAATAATAATTATTGCGGTGGTTAGGGGTGGCAATGGATCTAGACCGACTCATACTCGTCAGGTATACTCGACAGGGGTTTAGGTATGGGTCGAAGTTTTTGACCCGTGGGTGGGGTTCGGGTCCAATAAAAGATACCCGGATAGTCTCGGGTCAGGGTATGGGTCTTGCTATTCCCGACTCGATTGGTACCCGAACCCAAATTTTCAGTTTACCCAAAGGCCAAAGCCCCGACCCTAAAATTATTTCAATACTTTTCATCTTCTTCTAGATCTCCAAAGAGCCAAACCCCATTTCCATCCTTCCTCTCTATAATTCTTTCTCTCAGTTTCTTAGAGATATATCTCCCTCTCAAGATCTCGAATGTCTCTCTCTAATTATCCACCCCTCAAAAATCAGTTCTATGTTGTTCACCGTTGTAGGCTATAAAAAAAGAAGCTCACCATAAGGGTGGCAATGGACCTCGACCTGACCCAAGACTCGACGAGTATGGGTATGGGTCCAACTTTTGGATTTGACGGGTACAGGCATGGGTCCAACTTTTGGACTCGACGGGTCGAGTCTAGGTCCAAAACCTAGACCCAGGTCCGGGTCTAAACCCAAGTCCCAGGTCCAGGTCTAGACCCAGGCCATTGCCACCACTAGTGGTAGTCTCACTCTCTTGAATAGAGACTGTTGTGTTTGTCGAGGCTTTATTCGAGTCCGCTAATTTGGGATCCTCAATTGTGGTTGTTGAGGAGCCCGCTAATTTGGGATCCTCAACGCGGTTTCCACTTTGAACTCTCTGCTTCGTCTTGAGTCTGAGAGCTCCCCACTTTTTCAACTCCCACCGACTTGGAGCGAGACCCTAGCATTCGTGAGAGATTGTTTTTTCCACCCAAACTCCGCTTTTCACCGGCCTGTTTTTTGACCTAGCTCCCAGGACTCGGCCAATTTAGTCTTGTAGGCTTAGCAATGGGAACTAAAAATCTAGGGCTTGGGCCCCGCCACATGATGTGGCCTGAGAACCGGTTCCCACCACGACTCAAGGATAGGACCAAGCCAGGCCATGCCAGGCCTGAACTAAGGTGACCATAAGGCCGACCCGGCCCTCTTTTCTTACTTTTTTTTATTGGATTGTATCAGGGCTTGACCATGGCAGGGCCACCCCTGTAGAATTAGGAACCGGGCTAAAGCCAGCTCGAACTTTCTCTGCTTTTTTTCCAACAAACTACCACCATGGCCACTTTAGCCTCGCCATGGCATGCTCTCCCTCCTTCTCATTAATGTATAGTTCTTCCCGTTGCATTATCAATTGGGGTAAAAGAAGGTTATGCAACGGCTCAAAATTCAAAGCCAGATAGCCTAACTCAAAGCGAGATTGCCCTAATAATCTATTACTCGTGTAATCATTTTGCTATTACATGAGCGTGAGACAGAGAAATGCTATTACATGAGCGTGAGACAGAGAAATGATGTAAGGCTAATAGTTTAAAAAACGACCTGGGCCAAACAAAATATAGGGCGTAGATGAGGATCAAATCACTATATATATAGGGGAATGTTAACAAAATATAGAGCGTAGATGAGGGTTAAGCCATTATATATAAATGTAAACAAAATATAGAGCGTAGATGAGGGTTAAGCCACTATATATATATATAAGAATATTTTAAAACTCGGATATGATCCAAAAAGTATGAAAAATAAATAAAATAAAATAAAAATAAAAGCGAGTTGAAGAAGTTACTAGCTTTTGGATTTATAGGGCAGGATTTAAAAAGACCTAAAAAAACATCATATAAACTTAAAAACAAAAAGAAAAAAAATATATAAAAAGGGGGTTTAGGGAAAAACCGACCCCATACCATCCTAAGACTCCCTCAGCCCAAGTGATTCCTATCTAAATCAAGGATAAAATCATAAATTTAAATCAAGGATAAGATCATAAATTTCAAACACTAATAAATGATAATATATATGGGCCCCAACTAGACAATCGAGTCATAAATTCCAAACACTAATATATGATAATATATATGGGCCCCAACTAGACAATCGAGTCGTACCTTTGAACCCAAATCCTACCTGTCAAATCTAGAAGTTGGTCTTAACCTACATTTAAGCCAAGTCGACCCATGATGAAGCCGAATCCTGGAGCCAAACATATTGGCTAGTCTTTGCTCTTTTTTTGGAAAACTTATAACCTAAACCCAGTCCCACGCCAGGGTTTAAAGAACACCTTCAATTTAAATCCACAATATGCAGCCCAACCCACTCATTAAAATCTCCAAAATCCATTAAAGCCTAGCTCATGAATAAGGTTTCATGGAAGTCATGATCATCAAAGTCTCCAATTATAATAACGCAAAGTACTTAGGGGTTGCAAAGGACCCCGACCGGACCTAGGATCCATCACATAGACCCAATACGGGTCGGGTCTGGGTATGGATCCAGCATTTGGACCCAAAAAGTAAAGTCCGAGCCCATCTCTATGAACCCAAAATAGGCACGGGTCAGGTGCAGGTTATAGTGGACCGACCGGATCTCTCTCTCGGCTCCTGCTTTGAAAAGGAAGACAAAATCTCTCACTCTCTCTCTCGGCTCCTGCTTTGAAAAAGGAAGAGAAAATTCAACAAATAGTGAGGCTAAAGCAGATGCTCAAGCAATGGCAAACCATGAGCCTAAACCCCAAAAGATCAACCGCTACTTGGTCGTAGTCAGATTTCCGCCCCATTTTACAGGCTTCTGAAGAATACAATTTTCACTTCAAAGACGGTCTGGTGTTTCTATGTGAGGTGGGTTTTTTCAAGCAATTGTTACTTATTTTAGAGAAAAACGAGCACAAAATCGATAAACTCAATCTCGACGAAGCTCTGTAATGAGAATCTAAGTCTCAACGAAGCTCACCTCGAAAACCTTCACTTTTGACGCTATTATTATGACGCTCTAAAACCCCCACCCCTCTTTATATGCACCCGAAAACCCTTCAAAATCCTAAAGAGAGAGCAGCCAGAGAGCCCAGGCCCCATGCGATCCCATAACAAGTAGAGAGAGAACTTGGTAGAGTGATTTCTCACCGACATTTGCAGGGAGGGAGATTTCTCATTTATCGAAGAGAGGGAAATTCCTTTGCATTGTTTGAAGAGAGAGAATGAGAATTCTCTCCTAGCAACAAGAGAGAGAGATTCACTTCGCACTATCATTCACGGAAAGAGCAAATGGAGAATCACTACGAGGGATGTTGTGCACGAAAGCGCTAAACCTGATTGGGTTATTTTTTACAAATAAAGTAGGATAAATAAAGCATGAAACACATATCATTAAAAAACAAATAGCACGAAGACATAGAGTTGCCTCTCTTAACCTCTACAAAACGCAGTTGAATAAACCATTTTAGACATGCTCTCCCAAACGGCACTACTGTTGATCTCTCATCTCTATTCCATAATTAGACTAATATCTAGAAGATACCATAACTAGACAAATGACCACTGTCTAGGAAGAGAACTTTGAGAGCAAACAAGACTTTATTTCGCCAGTCTCTTATCTCTATTCTATAATTAGACTAATGTCTAGAAGAAACTATAACTAGACAGGCGACTACTGACGACCACTGTCTAGAAAGAGAACCTTGAGAGCAGATGAGATTTACTCTCACTAAAAAGAGAAACAACTCAAAATCTCAATGGGAACCACTTCGCTACAATAAACAACTTCTCAATCTTCAAAAGTCTACAATAAAATCTCAATGGGAACCACTTTGCTACAATAAACAACTTCTCAATCTTCAAGAGTCTACAATAGGCACCATCAATATTTCTCTCCATAGAAAACTATCTTCTCCTTAAGATGAAACCTTGCATCTTATGCACAATAAGCCTACCCCCCTGTCTTTCTAGAGGAGCCACCATTCTCATATGGTGACCCAAATAGGGCATACTTTCTCTTTCTATAAGAGCCGCTTTAAATAGAAAAAACAACTCCCCATAAAGTGCTACGTGAGGCTATTCTTTTCTATAACGTTTAGGACTCTTAACTTTATCCATTAAATATGAACTCTCAAGACCATCTTAATCTAATAGAACCTTATTCCAATAACCAACTCTTAAAGAATACCTAATTGTTTAATAACAATCTCACATAAGAAAATATCTCAATCCCGCATAATATGGGAATATCTCAATCTCACATAATATGAGATTTTTTTACGTGGGTGATTTGGATCGCATCAAATCCAACGAGAGAGTAGAGAGAGAAAGAGATTTTATCATTATTTTTAGCTCTTCCAGAGATAAAGTGATCTACCACAATTTTGCAGAGACATCTCGACTTTGAAAACTGTAACAATCCTAAACTTTCAAAAAAAAAAAAAGCTATTAATACATAACAATTCGTTTGAACATGATGGTCCTTAGGGACCATCGTTACTTTTAAAAGCTTTGTATTTCCTTGCTCTTGCCACGTCCACTAAAGGACGTGGGCTTTAGGTGTTTAAAGCGTAAACTAACGCTCACACCTGTAATGTAATAAAAGCTTTAGGTGTTTAAAGCGTAAACTAACGCTCACACCTGTAACGTAATGAAAGAATAAAATAATATGTTAGTAGAATTTAAATTCATAAAGGTGAAGACTCCTACCTTAGAAAACTTATGAGATTTTTCTCTCTGGTCGAAACACAGTGAACTTCTCTCTCGAGCCGAATTTTTATCGGAAGCTCCCTCTCAAATATTTGTGTGTAAGTGACATCATCTTCCTGAAAAATAGTCTGTTTTTAATAAATAGTGATATTTCCGTGCAGGATCTTTATTTTATAAGTTTTGTGTGTAAGTGACCTCATTGTCTCAAAAAATAATCCATTCTTTTTAAAAATAAAATGAAATAATTATTTCTGCTTATTATCATGAATTTTAGGCGCGATAAATTTTATGCGCACACGACCTCATTATCTTGAAAAATAATCTTTTTAATAAAAATTGTGATATTTTATCTATGTTAGAAATTTTAAATGCTGTAAATTCTTAGAAAAATAAATTTATTTATTTTTCTTATCTATTGTTAGAAAATTTTAGATACTATCAAATTATTAGAAACAAATGTGATATTTCTACTTTCAGTAAAATTGTGAGATTTCTTTCTATTGTTTTAAAATATTTAGACATTGTGAATTTCATGTGCAAATGACTCCCTTATTATCTGAAAAATGATATTTTTGCATTTGATTATAGTATTGTTGTGAACTGTTTAATTGCAAATTAACATCCCATAAATTGTGATAATTCCTTATTCTTGAATTTCTATAAGAGTTTTTCTATACATATTAGATTGACAATTATACTAGAATGTCTTTACGAACTGCTACCTTTCTAAATTTGAGCCCAAAATATTTGATTGGTTATTTTTGAAATGTTATTGAAAGTGACTGTTATTAATGGTGTCATTGAGATTCATATTAATGATTTCAGTGATATGTTGAGTACATGATATTTGCTGCTTTTGAATGTTTAAAGAGATTTAGAAATAATTTAAGTATGCAAGTGGACTCATCCGGTTCGCTGATGAGGTATAAGTGGACCTACCCGGGACGCCAGTAGGGATTAAGTAGACTCATCCGGTACGTCGGTGAGGTAGAAGTAGACCTGCAGGGATTAAGTGGATCTATCTGGGACGCCGATAGGGATTAAGTGGACCCATCAGGACGCAGATGGGGTATATAGGTGACCTACTTGAGACGCCAGTAGGGTATTTTGTGAAATCCTTTGAATTATGCACTGCCGTTAAAGTGTTATGTGCATTTCAATTATTCGGATTATACTTAATTATGCATTTATTGAAAGTGAAACTGTTGATGCATTTCTGTTAATAGATCTTCTTTTTGAAAATATTGATATCTTTCAACCATGATTATTTTTAGGATTATGATGATCACTTACTGAGTAGCCAAACTCATCAAACTATAGTAAACATTTTTTCAGGATAACTGCGGATTCATTTTGAGTGCTAGTCAAGATCAACCTTGGAAGATACTGTTGTTGTGCTAGCTTTTTTTATTTACTTTGTAAGACCTCGCCACTGTAAATTTGTCCTATCAAGAGTTGTATAAATGTTTTGGACTGTCACATCTCAAGAATATCTGTATTGTAAATTCTTGGGGTGTGACAATTATGGTATCAGAGCAATAGGTTTAAGATTCTTAGGAATAGAACTTTAAAAAGAATGTACTTAAAATCACATTTATTGTGTGTACAGACCGGGATACTGTCAAGATCCAGAATAGTTGAAGCCAATATGGAAGGAATTCACAAAGCCTTGAAAAATATGGTTGCTCTAATGCAACATCAAATGGAAAACAACAATCCACCCAGGCAGTCAGTTACAGGAAATGGTGGGAGTAATGTCGAACAATTTAATAAATTAAACCCACCTTCTTTTAAGGGTGCTGTAAACCCACTGGAAGCCGAGGGATGGATTATGCAATTGGAAAAAATATTCGAGGTTATGGAATGTCCTGATGATAGGAAGGTGGCCTTGGCAGTTTTTATGTTAGAAGGTGAGGCACAACACTGGTGGCGAATGACAAAAGAAGTATTGGTCAAAGAAAATAAACCCTTGACTTGGGAAGTATTTCTAGAGGCATTTAATGAAAAGTATTTCCCAGATTTTATTCGAGACCAAAAAGAAATGGAATTTCTAGAATTAATCCAAGGAAATAGGACAGTAGCACAGTACGAGGCCAAGTTTACTGAATTGGCGAGGTTTGCACAACATATGATTAACAATGAGGCAAGAAAGGTGAAGAAATTTGAAAGGGGTCTCAGGCCAGCTATTAGAAGCAGAATATCAGTCTTGAAATTGAGAACTTATGTTGAAATAATGGATCGAGCCCAAATTGTTGAAAAAGATTTTGAAGATTACCAAAAGACGAAAAATCAGAACAGTCATGTTAGACCTACATCATCTAATCGACAACAGTTTGAAAGGCCAAACAAGAAGCCAAGGCCCTCGCCATTTCAAAACCCAATAGAACCATGTAGAAAATGTGGGAAAAATCATGGATCAAGCCCTTGTTATTGGAATACCGGAGCCTGTTTTAAATGTGGAAAATTGGGACACCAGATTAGACAATGTCCTAGCTTACAGACACAACAGTTTCCAAAGCAGAGAGAGATAGCTTCAAAGCCTCAGATGAAGGGAAGAGTATTTACGATTACCGAGCAAGACGCTCAGGCCTCAAAATCAGTGATCCAATGTACTCTTACTATCTTCCAAAAAGTAGCTCATGTTTTGATTGATCCTGGATCTACTCATTCATTTGTGTCACAACACTTTACATGCCACTTAAAGGTAGAACCAGGACAATTAGAATACATTCTAGAGGTAGCCACACCGATGGGAGATTCAATTAACACCAATATAGTGTACAAATCTTGTGTAATAAAGATAGAAGAAAAGGAACTGTTGGTTGATTTAATACTCCTGGAAATTCAAGATTTTGATGTAATCTTAGGCATGAATTGGCTTTCTGCATACCATGCAAGTATTGATTGTTATAAGAAAATTGTTACCTTTAGTATTCCAAATCAACCAGTATTTTAATTCAATGGTGTCAAAGAAGACTCCCCATCATATTTAATCTCTTGTATTCGAGCTAATCGCCTCCTTCGAAAAGGGTGTCAAGGCTTTCTTGCCTATATCAAAGAAGATAGGAAGGAAGAAATAAATTTGGATACCACTCCGGTTATCCGAGAATTTCCCGATGTTTTTCCAGAAGAATTGCCAGGATTACTGCTTGACAGGGAAATTGAATTCTCCATTGAATTATTGCCAAGGGTAGCACCAATTTCTAAAGCACCTTACAGAATGGCTCCTGCAGAACTTAAAAAACTGAAACAACAATTGGAAGAATTATTAGATAAAGGTTTTATCAGGCCCAGTGTGTCACCTTGGGGTGCTCCAGTACTGTTTGTCAAAAAGAAAGATGGGACTATGAGATTGTGTATTGATTATAGACAGTTGAACCAAGTGACAGTGAAAAATAAGTATCCATTACCTAGAATTGATGATTTATTTGATCAATTACCAGGATCACAAGTGTTTTCAAAAATTGATCTTAGATCTAGATATCATCAGCTTAAGATTAAAAGTGAAGATGTACTCAAGACAGCTTTCAGAACAAGGTATGGCCATTATGAATTTTTAGTCATGCATTTTGGATTAACCAATGCACCGGCTA
>NW_006499881.1:409644-441806 GCF_000471905.2 Amborella trichopoda | reverse complement strand
TTTAATTGTATTTGTTTATAATGGAAATTATTTTAATATTATTATTTGAATTTTATGAACCCCTGGATATTTTATTTATAATTTTTGGATTTATAAAATTAAAGATATTGATTTTACAATTGTTTAATTATTCAAATAATATTTTAAAATATTTTTATTAATTTTAAATATATAAAAATATCATTGGGGTCTATTGTGCACATGGGCCCACCATATTTTTATAAGGTGGGGCCCATGAGTGCCTCCCTTGGGTGGCACGCCCCACCCTTATTCTCTTTCTTATTTTTTGGTGATATGACATGTGGCCATATGATTGGAAGATATTGACTAAATATTGACTTGATATATCTTTGAAAGATTTTGTGGAAAGATTGAGTAGACTTGTGTTATTTTATGGTATGCACAATATTTTGATTAGATTTAATTTATTTAATTTATATTAATGAAAAAATGGTTTAGGAAAAGGGGATAATGGTTCATACATCTTTCATAATGTTGATGGCACGTTTATAGAATGGATGACTCAGATCTCTCACCCCACAAGTCACCCTTGATCGACAGTCTACGTTCACTCTCACAAGAAAAGACAAGCCAAAGAAAACCCTAAGAAACCCTAATCTGATTCAAAGCCTATAAAAAGGGATTGTCTCTACCAAAAAATTTCTACACTTTATCTTTCTATATCTCCCTCTAAAGAAAGTTTATCTCTCTCGGGTTTGATCTCTCTCTCCCACATTGTGAAAGACCTTAAGGGTTTAGGTTATGGAGTTCTTCTTTCCTATCCCTCAAATATGAATTTATGGCTAAGGGTTTTAAGGTTTAGCAAAAAGAGAATTCATCTCTCTTAAATCAGTTGCTAAGAGAATTCACCTAAAGTTTGAGTTTGTGATCAAAAGGGTTCATGTTCCGTCGGTGTGGCTTGGCCGAAATTTGCTTTTCTGATTCAAGATTGGAGCTAGATCGTTGATCCCGTGCCATCAGATGGTAGTGACTGAGTGTGGGGTATAGTAAGCCCGATTGAGGTATCTCCGGCACTCCTCCTTTTGTTTCTTGCAATCTTATCGTTTATTCTCAAGCACAATGCGTAGTTGTTTTAATGACATCAAGTTGTTAAGATCTTCGTTTATTGTTATGCTGATTTTATTTTGAAATTTATATCATGATAATAAAGACCACCTGTAAGTGATCTTTTGCCGAAAGAAATGAGTGAAAAAAAAATGTATTCCCCTGTAAAAAATCAATAGGTCTTTTTTTCATTAGTATCAGAGCTATTGATACTTGATGCCATTAGTTATATGTTTTCTCTTTATTGGGTTAGATCAAGCTTGGGAATGAGATATAAGAAAGCTAATGACCTTTGTGGTCAAGAAATACACCCACGGTTAAAACTTATTGCAAATATTCCAACACCGAAAAGGCACTCTGCATAATGAATATTCTGGGCTATATTGGAGTACTGATATGATTACTATAATGAGGTATTTTTCTATTACATACTTCAGTGATATTTTGTGTCCTTAAGAGTAGGATCTACCTGAAAATTTTTAGTAAAAGATCCCAAGGGAATTAAGAGTTATAGAATCATCAATGAAGGGTGTCAGTTCTGACCCTGTAAAATCCAAGAACTATCCATTGAGTTCCGTGATTTTTCCACCAATCATATGATTTTATTTCTTGTTGAAAATGTTAAAGTAACTCACAAAATTGAGTCTACTTTCAAGCAAAAAATGCTTCATCGAGAAATTCTATGTGGTTTGAAAGATATGATCAATTTATTGAAGGGTACGCAAGTACCATTTTCTGCAACTAAAACTATTTCTATTACTTAGAAGTCATAATTTTATTTCTATACTTAACAGAATGTTTTATGGCCCACACTAAATTTTGAGACTTCCATTTTAAGTCTATTTCTAATAAAATTTATTTGAAAGAGAAATATCTATGGGAAGAGAGGAATAAAAATTTTAGATTGAAAAGATGTCATCCTGTATTTTCTGTAATTTGGTATGTTCTTCTTTGAAACATGAATAACTATATTTATCAAGCCTACTTAGCAAAGTCATATGAGGCTTGTAGAAATATATGTGTTATCATTATGTGTCTAATTTCAAACAAAATTGGTTTGAAAGGGAAACTCCATGATGGTAGAGAGAAAAGATAATTTTACTAGATAGTGTTTATCCTGAAATTCTGCAGTATGATTTATTTTGTTACGTGAATGTCACTTATTTATTTCTCTGAAGAAAAATATGATTTGGGTTTCAAACTATGATGTTGTGATTTTATTTTGAGTCTAGTTTTCAACACTAAAGACTTTAGGAAGAAATTCTTTGAGAATTAAGAGAAACAGTTTTGTATTGAGAGGTGCCCAATCTGATTTTCTGTATAGAAAATTGATTCTGACCTAAATGTCACTGAAACGAAGACTCACTATATGGTATGATTTAAGAATAGAACTGAGCATTATTTTATATTTTTTTAGGTTATTTCAATGCTCAAAAGGATTCGGAAATAAACTTTTTATGAGTTGACAGATATCATATTTTTATCATGGGATGCTCATGTTCTATGCTGAAGTAAATTAAAAGATGTGGCATGTTAAGATACATCATTGAATTCCCAATTATGAAAACTTTTAAGACTTATTTTAAAAGGCTTTATAGTGTTCATGAGTATGGTTTATTATAGTACAACTTTCGGAGAGATGTAATGCAGAGTTAGCAAGATAAAAGACTATATGAGAAGCGTATTCGATCTGAAAATAGCAGAAAGAAGAAGAAATACAATACCTATAAAAGCATCTTGGTTTCCACGAAATGAAGGGATATAGAGAGAGACTTGGTGGAAGCGTAGAAATACTAAAGATCAGTGAGAGAATCGAAATTGTGATATTTGAAATAATGGGATGAAGAAGAGATTTTCTTTACGGTGTAAGACAAGAGAATCCAAGTGCCGAAGAAATGGACACTTCGTAGCATGTGAAACCAATGACTTATATATTCTCCAACAGTTGCATGTACTTCCAAGATCACAAAAGCTTGTCAAACAAGTAAAAGTAATGAATCAAGAAAGCCCAGGTACCACACTACATGGTTTTGAAGTATGAAATCTATCCCACATTATAGGGAAAGGTCATATAGGGGAAGATGATTCAATAACTTTATTTAATATGCTTTGATTAAATTTTGGCTAATTGTTTTATAAATATGTATGGAGTGTATGGACATTAAGTGATAAGTATTAACAAATTTGAAAGAGCTGATTTTGAATACTTTGTATTTTTGTGCCTCCTTGTGCTACTTAAGATAGTAATACACATGGATATGTGATTTGATCAACGACTTTGAGCCTTAAGGATTAAACATGAGAGATGGGTGTGGCTCATTCAAATATGTAAGCATAAAGGGAGAGTTCTGATGAAACTTGGTCTTGGTGACCATCCTCTCAATGATGTCCATAATATGATGTGCTGCAGGTGATGATGATCTCTTGATAAATTCTCCGTAATTGCCAAAAAGGAAGTATTTTGTCAAGGCTTTAATAGACATTATTTAGTCGCGCTTTATTTTGGATAAAATTATAAGATGGTATATATGATTTGTTTTTATGGCTATAAACTTGACTTGGTAGGAAATTAAAGGTCAATACGGTAAAATGATTTATGAAGGCTAAGCATGTATTTTATAATTAAATTGGATGATTTGAAAAAAGCCTAGGTTTATGAATATGGTTTTGAGAAAACCACATAGTCTTGCAAGGTCCATTAAGTTTTTATGAAAATCATTTTAAATTGTCATACTATTATATAATTATTGCTTGTAAATGCATATGTATATATATATATATATATATACCAAATCAATTTTTTTTTATTAAAAAGAAAAACATTATGTCTTGAAGGTATTTATAAAAGTGGGAGAACAACTATCAACCACAGTTTTTTTTTTTAAATACCTATATGACTTAACCCATATTTCTAGTTATTTAGAATCCTCGATTACCTAAGACTTTGAACCATAGGGAATGTTGTAGGAATGCCATCATGTTGGGCTTCCCTAACACATGTTATATTGATTAGATAACTTGATTTGTATGAATTTACTACCAAGATGTCTAGTGTGGTTGAACATTTGTAGTTTATGAAGATTTTTGCATATTATGAAACCAACAGGTATTGAATTACATATTACATGAGACTTGATATGCTACATCATGATATATGCATAAGAATGTTGAGAATGTATATGTTGTATGTGCAATGATTGAGTGGGAGTTGTTATAGTCCCACCTAGGTCTATGAAAATGGTTTTGAGAAAACCACATAGTCTTGCAAGGTCCATTAAGTGTTTATGAAAATCATTTTAAATTGTCATACTATTATATAATTATTGCTTGTAAATGCATATATATATATATATATATATATATATATATACCAAGTCAATTTTTTTTATTAAAAAGAAAAACATTGTGTCTTGAAGGTATTTATAAAAGTGGGAGAACAACTATTATGCACTGTTTTTTTTTTAAAATACCTATATGCCTTAACCCATGTTTCTAGTTATTTAGAATCCTCGATTACCTAAGACTTTGAACTACAGGAAATGTTGTAGGAATGCTATCATGTTGGGCTTCCCTAACACATATTGTGTTGATTAGATAACTTGATTTGTATGAATTTACTACCAAGATGTCTAGTGTAGTTGAACATTTGTGGTTTATGAAGATTTTTGCATATTGTGAAACCAACAGGTATTGAATTACATATTACATGAGACTTGATATGCTACATCATGATATATGCATAAGAATGTTGAGAATGTATATGTTGTATGTGCAATGATTGAGTGGGAGCTGTTACAGTCCCACCATTTTTTTAGCTGCTTGGATATTCAGATATACAGGTGCAAGCTATCTCACAAATCCGAATGATGCGGAGTCTACATTTGGATATGTGTTCATGCTTGGAGGGAGTACAATTTCTTAGAAATCAAAGAAACAGGATGTGACGAAATTGTCCACCATAAAGGCAGAGTACGTGGCATGTTGTTTGGTGATCGAGGAGACCGTATGGATGAAGAAATTTCTTAATCGACTCGACTTTCATCTCGTGTGTTGTGAGCCAGTAATAATTTTCTGCGACAGCACAGTGACAATATGCGTGTCAAATGAGCCACGATTCCATAAGAACTCCAAGCATATAATAGCATGTTTTTATCACCAGAGGAATGAAGTGAGATTGAGAAAGATCGAGATCTAGATAAATTAAATATTTCAGTGGGAGCACCTACTAGTATTTGACATGCTAAATAGAAGAACAGAATAAAATGTTGTTCACTCATGGAACCCAAATGTTTGGTGCTAGTTGTACGGCTACAAAAGGGAGTAACTTATTTAAAGAACTCTTTTGAGCCCATGAACATACAACCCCATGCGATAAGGGTACATGATGATCTTTTGCGACAACAGGTCCATGATTCACGATGAGATGTGAAAGGTGAGCTACGACCATTTTTGGGATGAGATCCGAGCAGCAAAGATAAAAATATGTTGCCTCTATAAATCTTTTTGTGAAAGGATTGAGGACGAAAGCAATGATTAATGTATTGAGAGAATAAGTAAAAATGCATGAGAGATATTGTAATTAAGAGAGAGAGATGAGAATGAGAGAAAGTAAGAAAGAGATGATGTAAGGCCTTCAAAGGCCAAGTGGGAGATGTTAGGTTTATATGGCCTTTAAAGGCCTTATGAGTGCATATAAAATGAAATGATATAGTGGAACATGAACTCAGTGGGAGTGTGGTCCCATGTGGACCATACTAAGCACAAGATGTTTGCAGATATCGGACTGTGCTTGACGATATAAGCTAATCGGTTAGAAAAAGCCCATGTTACCTAGGCATAAAGAACAAACCGAGAAGGGTTCTAATGGGTTAGCCCTTGATGAGGTCCGAGAATATGCCCGAAAGAGTGAGCCGATGGACTGTGTGACCCTAGTGTGTGATGGTGGCAAACAGAGATAGGGGCCAAAACCTCATCCATATACCATCACATGACATGCATATCGATAGATTGTTCGAAAAAGCTAGAAATCCACCTTTTAAGGTGAAGTGTATGCATGTGCGAAAGATACCCCTATGCACCATAAAGCTGTGGTCGCATAAAATCTTGGTGACCTTGACTTGTCTCTAAGGAAGAACATGAAATTCACAAACTGTGATTACGAACCCTTGGCTCATCGGCCGAACTTTGGTGACCCGCTAAAGAGCTTCTACTTGGACTGTGGGTCATGGGAAATACTAGGTTGGTCTGATAAAACAAGTGTGGTCACTAGTCTACAGTTGAAGGTGGAGTGCCTCATGATTGTTGATTTCTAAACCATATGGATCATTTTCCCATCAAATTAATTTAATTGTATTTATTTTATGATGAAAATTATTTTAAGATTATTATTTGAATTTTTATGAACCCCTGGATATTTTATTTATAATTTTTGGATTTATAAAATTAAAGATAATGATTTTACAATTGTTTAAATATTCAAATAATATTCTAAAATCTTTTTATTAATTTTAAATATATAAAAATATCGTGGGGGCCTATTGTACATATGGGCCAGCGATATTTTTAGAAGGTGGGGCCCATGAGTGCCTCCCTTAGGTGGCACGCCCCACCCTCATTCTCGTTCCTATTTTTTGGTGATATGGCATGTGGCCATATGGTTGGAAGATATTGACTTGATATATCTTTGAAAGATTTTGTAGAAAGATTGAGTAGATTTGTGCTATTTTATTGTATACATAATATTTTGATTAGATTTAATTTATTTAATTTCTATTGATGAGAAATAGTTTAGGAAAGGGGGATAATGGTTCACGCACCTTCTATAATGTTGATGACCCATCTATGGAATGGATGGCTCAGGTCTCTCACCCCACAAGTCGCTCTTGATCAACGGTCTATCTTCAATCTCACAAGAAGAGGCAAGCCAAAAAAAACTCTAAGAAACCCTAATCTTATTCAAAGCCTATAAAAAGGGATTGTTTCTACCAAAAAATTTCTACACCTTATCTTTCTATCTCTCTCATAAGAAAGTTTATCTCTCTCATGTTTGGTTTCTCTCTCCCACATTGTGAAAGAACCTAAGGGTTTAGGTTAAGGAGTTCTTCTCTCCTATCTCTCGAATATAAATTTATGGCTAAGGGTTTTAGGGTTTAGCAAAAAGAGAATACATCTCTCTCAAACAAGGTTGCTAAGAGAATTCACCTGGGGTTTGAGTTTGTTATCAAATGGGTTCATGTTCTATTGGTGTGGCTTGGACGAATTTTGCTTTCCCGGTTCAAGATTGAAGTTAGATCGTTGATCTCGCACCATCGGATGGTGGTGACTCGGTGTGGCGTATAATAAGCCCTGTTGAGGTAATCTCCAGCACTCTTCCTTTTGTTTCTTGTAAGCTTATCTTTTATTCTCAAGCATAATGCATAGTTGTTTTAATGGCATCAAGTTGTTCAGCTATTGGTTTTATTATTATGCTGATTTTATTTTGAAATTTATCTTATTATAATAAAGACCACCTGCAAGTCATCTTTTGCCAAAAGAAAGGGGTGAAAAAAAACAAAAAAAAATGTATTCCCCGATAAAAGATCACATAGGTCTTCCTTTCAAATGCAACTATTTTTAGTGAATTGAGCTTAAAAAAATTCACTTCTTGTCATGGAATAAATTGGAGAAACAAAAGCCCCAATTCTCTCGATTAACAGCCACGATATTCACAAAACAAGCTTAAAAGAAAAAAAAAAAAAAGGGTAAAATGGTCGAATATGCAATTTCTAGGGCAAATCCATGAAGTATGTGTTGCGCACGAAAGCTATTAGCCCAATGGGTTGATTCTTGGCAAATAAAGCATGAAACACATATCATAAGAATAAAATATTTACGTGGTTCACCCCAAAAGGGCTATATCCATGGGCACGACAAACTGAAATCCACTATATAAATAAAAGTTAAATCATAGATTTAAGACATAGAGTTGTCTCTCTAACCCTCGACAAAACCCAATCGAGCACACCCTTTTAAGTCACTCTCTCGATCGATACGATATGTTGTTCTTCCTTCTATTTACTTCTGGCAACCATTACCGACAATACCAGAAAGAGACGCAAGAGCAACGAAAAAATGACTTTCTCTCTCACTAAAAATGAAAACCACCCAAAATTTCTATGGAAATCGTTTCTCTAGAAACTAGCATAAGAAGCTCTCTTCTCTCTAAGGAGAAGCTATTTTTCCCTTATGGTGACCCAAATAGAGTACACATATTCTTTCATCTTTCATCCCATATACATAAGGTTAGGAATTACACTAAATATGAAACTTTTTATAGATATTACATATATCTCAAAAAACCAAGAGATATCTCAAGAGTTCTAATCTTTTTTCTTTTTTTTTTCTTTAGGAAACTTATCAATATTAATCTCAATCTCACAAAATATGGGATTTTTTTATGGGGGTGATTTTGGATATTATCATATTTAATAATCTCTACCTTGATATCAAAATCAACTGCTCATCATGCCAACATCCAATTGATAGCTTCATAAATTCATCATATTTTGTAAAATAAATTTATTCATTATTCTTGTTGGAAAAATAGTATTTGGCATTAAATTTCTCCGTCTCGAACTTTGTATTCAAAACCTTTACCACTATAACGACAACCATCAACCAGGCTCTAATACCACTTGTGTACAGAAGCTCTCGGGTTAATTTTTGGCAAATAAAGTACGAGAAAAATAGAACATGTAATAAGCAATAAATAAATAACATAAAAAATTAATACCAAAATTTATGTGGTTTGTCACAAATGTGACTACATCAACAGGAAATTTTTTTTTACAAAACACTTACTTGAAAGAACTAAAGAAGAAACTCAATCGCTCATAACGCCTTCTCTCTACAATTTGTTTTCTCTACAAGAATCTAAAAAGATCATCTTCTTTCTATGCACTCTCTTTCTCTCTC
The DNA here is from genome assembly GCF_000471905.2 of Amborella trichopoda. The sequence continues at coordinate 432,788 of NW_006499881.1, read as the reverse complement.
TACAAAATATCCTAATACACAGATAAGAAACAAACCTACCATCCACGTGATGGCCCCTATTTTTCCGTTAGTTTCTCTCTAGAGAATCCAATGTTATATAGAAAAGGGAATCCCAAAGAGGTAAGTATGTGAGACTCAATTGCTTTCCTAAAGCCATGTGGACTCAAAGCCACATCTTAATCTACTTCAAGAACCACGGTTTATAGCATTGACCTCCAACTTATCAGAATTCTTACAATTGTAAATACATAACATGTGGTAGATCTTCTTATGTTAAAATCACTTACAAAATCAACATCAACAGTATGAACAAGAGTAATTAATTAATCTACCAAACATTGATCAAGAAGATTTGCTCAAAACCAAAAAGAACAAGCAAACATAACAAATATGCGTAAAGAGGACGTGGGAAGAAGCAATTAACGCAGTTTTTTCCAAATCAAGAGAAAAGTTGATTTTAAATTAACCATGTCCCTCACTCGTGACAACTAATCGAGACATGACAAAAAAAGGAACTAGATTTGTGCAATTCACACGATTTCCTATCCATTCCATTAACTATTAAAGAGAGGGGTTTTTGAGGCGGTATATTTCCCCTTTTTCTTGATGGTAATGTGCAGTGGGCAAATTTGGTACATATGAAAATACTTTCACTGAAAGTATTTCCAATAAGTTCCCTTGAGAGCTTGCATATTCAAATGTTGATGGGGGGCTTGTAGGAAAATGAGACAAATATTATCTTAGAAAGAAGGTAATTGGGTTCAAACATTTAACAAATTTAAAGGGTGATGAGTAAGATAATGGGAATTGTTATAAAGTCAAGATAGCGGTAATGTTGAGGAAAAATATTAATTTTTATTCTCTTTCAACAACGATAACGCCAAAAGTTAACCAAAATAAGAGGTTGAATTTCTTAATAGGCAATCTTAGAGAACACATGTTTGGGTTCTCTTTTTAGTTTGAGAGAAAGCCAGGTTCTTGTTGCTATCAAAGATTTTGGTGAATAAAACAAAGCTCGCTGCATGCACGACTCAAATCCATGAATCTTCTTAACAAGTACATTGAAGTCTTATTCCCCAAATTCCCTTAAATAAAAAAATACTCAAATCCATGAGTCTTGCTTTTTTCCTCTCTAGACAATTTACAAAGGAATTTTTACGGGCTAAATTATATTGTTCAGCCTTTATTTTATATACTCTAAGCACTTCACCAAAAGAATATGAATTTTCATTTATATTTTAAAGGGTGCAGTTGGCATACAGATGCATCCGTAGTTGTAAAGGTAAGTTGCACTTTCAAATTTTATAATGGTATATAATTTTGATGTAAAATGTTCCTAGGATTATTTCAAAATCTATTTTATATCTAATTATAAAATTTAAATTTCTAAAATGGTTAAAATCAAGTAGATCTATAAACATATGAAAATCTTGAAAATGGACGGTGTAGATAATATGTTGTAAAATGTACTATTTATGACACTTAAAATCTTTTTATTTTTCATGGTCATACATCTCGATGTCGAGATGATCAATCAAAGGGTTTTTTAATATTAAAACTACTTTTTCCGATAGATTTTTGATATGCATCTGTAGTTCTACATATAGGATTGCAACCTTATATAAACTTTTTCTTATTTTAAAAGAGATGACGTTAATATCTTTTTATTAATATTTGGTACAAAGAAAAGTCCTCCAACAAAATATCCCCCCTTTTATTTATCTAAACATATTTCATTGTCATTTTTATTTCTTTTGCAACATATATCTAGAAAACCTAAAAGTAGTTATTTCGGATAATCCAAATTAAAAAAACAGTGATGCAATACAATATAATTTGTATTTGAAGGTAAGTCATTTCACTTCATTGAGAGTTTTGCAATTTTTCAGTGGAGCATGTATGTGGTGGTTCTGCATAACCAAATTGTACGTTTTCCCATCATAAACTTAGTTTTGGGGTTTTTTTGTGACTTTTAAGTTTTAAATAATCTCACAATGTAAACATTTATTGACGAGAAAAATAAATTCTTTATCTTGAAATTATACATCTAATCGACATCAATTGATGACTCAGAGTTAATTGCATAAAGTGAATTGGTTTGAAGCTTTTTGTTAGTTTCAAGTTATTTTTCTTTAGTAGTAAAAAGATGAGCAATGATCCAATGCAACAGCTGTATCATAGTACAATGCAACAACATTTTTACAAAACTATGTTTGTGGTATTTGTATGACTTCAAATTTCATCCATACACTCTCTTCATCTCAATAATCAATCCCCCCCAAAAAAAAAGTTTAATTTGAACCCTAGATATAGTCAAAATGAGTCCCATCTAAAAAAGAATCTAGACCATTCATTTTGTGAATTTTAAGATCTTAGCCTTTATAAACTCAAAATCATTTTTTTCGTTTTTAACATTATTCATCTAATGATAATAAAATCCATCCAAAAAAATTAGAAATGAAAAAATCCTTCTAAGGCTTAGATCTAAGCGTCTCACCAAAATAAACGGCCTATGTTAATTAGGCTAAAAAAATACTTTCTAGGTTCTGTTTTTTTGTTCATTAGAATGAATAAAGTGTATATTTCAAATTTTGGATCAAACAAATGGCCATAAGATGGTTTTTTAAGGTTGTTGCATCATATTACTATACAAAAGTTGCATGAAATCATTGCCCTAAAAAGATATATATAAAAAATAATTGAGAGTAAATTATAGATCTGATCGACACCAAATTGATGGCCCAAATTTAATGTCATAAAGTGCATTGGTTTGAAGCTTTTTGTTAGTTTCAAGTCATTTTTTTTAGTATTAAAAAGAGATGAATAAAGAATAATTGAGAGCTTTGGAGTCGGATAAGTCCCGGTGACAATTTGGATCCTCGAAACCAACAATGTTCTTTCCTTTTTCTTGTGTTGATTTATCATTTGCTATTTATTTTTATTTATTATTTACACAAAGTAGGGAAAATTGTGGTGTTGATGCATGATGTAGGTAGTCATTTAAAATCGATGTCGTGCTTCATGGCAGTTACAAACGATCGCTGATAATTGCTGAACTAGACTTACTACACATAGATAGTCTGTTACACATGTCTTTCGTGAGGCAACTATGGTTGTTGATGCCCTCGCTAAGAGAGCATCCTTTGGCCCCAACGCTACTATTTGCCATTGTCGTCCGCCAGATTTTATTTCTTCGTTGCTATTTTATGATCTGGCGCAACTGCTCTATTATAAGATTATATGGTAAATGTGCTTTCCTTTCTTATTTAATTAATGAAAAACGGATGTGGGTATTTTCCCCCACTGACTTACCCAAAAAAAAGGTGGGAAAATTACAAATACTAAAACTAAAGTAAAACGATGAGAGATTATGCCAACTTTCAGGTTTTGCATGGTAGTCCACCCTAAAAAGTTCCTCCACAAGACCTAAAATAAATCTTCTTTGTTTCTTCTCCTTTTTTTTTGTCCAATAATTATATATTTATAGAGGAAATATCCTCAAATCTAAATCTAACTCGTTCTGTAAGAAACCTTAAATAATATTAAACTATAATCCTCCGCCTTAAAAAAGAGGGTAAACTTTCAATTTATGCATCAATTTTCTAAAACAAAAGAAGACATAAACACCTTAAAATAAAACTAGAAAACCAAAATAAATCCAAATTTTAATCTCTAAAAAATAATAGAATAAGAAATAAAAAAACAATTGATTCTCCCATTCTCCTAGGGTTGGAAGAAATTTTACCTTGCTTTTGTTGCATTCATCACGTTCTTCAAAGGCCATTTGAATAATGGTGATGAATTCCCACCGTTTATTTGGGTACTTTGTCTTTTTTAACATGAATTAATTAATCAAACATTTTATGTGCAATTAACAAGTGAAACTTTGGGATGTCAAAGATCATTTTGTTTTCTCTTTCAAGGTCCTCATGCCATACTGGAAGATAAACTTTGATATAGGAATCACATTGATGTTCCTCAAATCGTGATTTTTACCTCAAAATTTGCCAATTACATATATGATCGACATCCATGGTTAAGCTTGGAACTCGATTTATCCCTAGTATGAGATTTAGTACCGAATCTATGGGATTGTGAGTACCCTTTTCTTGATAATAAATAATTTCTAATTGTTACAACTGTTGATTACTTTCACTAAATCTCTCCTTGAAATTTGTGGACCTCATCTCGAATACCTTTTATCTAAGGGTATGACCCTTAATAAAACAGAATAGCAGACCAGAATTCATGTCGTCGATCCCAATTAATAGGGAAAATGATCTGATAATAATGATGATGATAAACATGAATACCTTTTATAGCTATTTTTATACCTCTTTAATTTATTGCTTCACACCCTCCATAATTTGTAGGAATATATCCTTAATCGTAAGAGTGGATTTTTGTACTATTGTGATGGATCTTCTAAGTTCTAATAACAATTGAGGTAAGTAAGATAAGAACATAAAACAAATAAATCAAAAATTTAAAAATAAAAATAAAAGAAAGAGATTATACCCTATCAAAAGATTTTCAAAGTAGTTCACACCAAAAAGAGTTTTCACAAGACCCATAACATATGTTTCTTCTTTCTCATCTTTTTTGTTGTCCAATAGTTAGATATTTATAGAAGAAAAACCCTGAAACCCAATTTTCCTTTAAAAAATCCCTAATCAATATTAAATCCTAGCCTATCATATTTTATAAATTAAGCTTCTAATTCCTTCCCTCAATTTTTTAGGACAAAATAAGACACCAATATCCTAAAAGAAAACTAGAAAACCCAAATAACCCTAAACTTAAATTTCAATATAAAAAAAAAAAAAATTTGAAATTGCATCAATATAGGATTATCTTATGAGCATATCTTGTAGGAGCAAATAGGATACACACTGACAAATTACAAATTAGGAGGATTCTTTTTTTAACCCAATATTTTGTAAAATACTTAATTTACAAATAGAAATTGATTTTGTACCCTTAAAACGAAGATTTGACACCATCTATCAAATGGATTCCCGCAATTTAGTAGTAGAGCAGATGTTCAACTAGATCGCTTTTAGTGCATGAAAGTAATTATTATTTAGATTGGTTACCAAAATAATTATCATGATGATCACTCGTATCAATAAATATCATATGAAAGTTTTGGGATCAACTAAAATGCCCTTTGAAAGTGTTTGGCCCTTGAGACCATGTTTACAATTTGCTCCCATGGGAACACAAAATATATTTCCTTATTTTATTTTTAACAATCAATCATTTCATTTGCATTTATTTATTTGTTTATTTAATTAAAAGTTCATAAAATATGCTTCAAGGCCAATTATTCTGATAAATAATTATTTTGTATTTTTTTTTATTTGATGAGAGTATGTATTGTGCCCCAATGCGGGCAAAAAATCCACATACCACCTCAAGAAAATGAACTACTTTGGAGGATTTTCTTGATTTGAAATGTTCTGTCCACTTTGCAATCAGATGACAATGGTCAATAAAAATAGAAAGGGAAATTATTGTAAATATATCTTAATTTAAGTTTAATTGGAAAAAAAACTTTAAACTTTTGTTTTTCTCGTCTGCGCCTTTTTTTTCTCATTTTTAGTTTTTTTTTTTTTAGTCAAAATGACATTCACAGTAGTCGTATTACTGTAATAGTTAGTGCATCTTATACGGTACTTTAAGTACCATAATACTTAGAGAATTTTATACGGTACTTTAAGTACCATAAATTTACACTAACACTAACTCTTATACGGCATTTTAACTATTGTAAACACTAACCCATGTTATCGGCATTTAAAATACGGTAAATCCTTTTCTCATACTGTTTATCTCTTTCATCTATAATTATTTTTATGTTTGTCTCTTCTTTCTCTCTCTAATTTTTTTTAATATTTATCTGTTCTTTCTCTCTCTAATTCTTTTTTATCTTTTCTTTCTCTCTCTCTAATCTCATCATCGTTTCCTTAGAGAGAGTAATCAAACACTGACTTCAGCTTTGCAAAACAGAGGACATGATCTATTTAAGGAAACGATGATGAGATTGTAGAGAGAGAAAGAAGAGATAAAAAAAGAATTAGAGAGAGAGAAGAGATAAATATTAAAATTAGAGAGAGAAAGAAGAGATAAACACAAAAAGAATTAGAAATGAAAGAAATAAATATAAACAGAACAAGAAAATGATTTACAACATTTTAAGTGCCTTATAAGATGGGTTAGTTTTTACGGTACAAAAAATGTCATATAATAGATTTTAGTTTTTACGGTACTTAAATTATCTAATTGGCTTCACGGTCATGGGCAGAGTTTTACAGTACTTGAAGTACCGTAATATTACTTGAAGTTATTACCGTATTTCAAATACCATATAAAATGATATGTATTACAGTAGTAAGACCACTGTAAATGTCATTTTGGTAAAAAAAACAAGCCAAAAATGAGGAAAACGAATGTAGATGAGGTAAACGAAAGTTTGAGGTTTTTTATCCAATTAATCATAAATTAAGGTATATTTTCGATAATTTCCCAAATATAAAATAACTTTAAGCACAAAAAAAACCTAGATTTGAGCGTCTAAATATTGAGTAGTCTATATACATGCCTAGGGCATTATTTTTTAGGGAGTAATGATCCTATGAGATTCACCCACACCCATGTGTGCAGGACCCCAAAAAGATCATCATTAAATTTGACACAGATCTCTAGAAAAGTCAAGTTCTACATCCATGTGATAACTTTTTTAAAGACCTATATCAAATTTAATAGTGATACTTTGGGGTTCTACACACATGGATGTGTGAGGGTCTCATAAGATCATTACTCTTGTTTAAGTCGATACAATGATGTATTCACATCTTTCTTTATTGGTTGGCATATTTCCAAAATTTGAGGTCCTACAAGTACTTCTTGTTAGGGTTCTGCCCAATGGTGCAAATGTCCTTGCTCTCATATGAACATGTAAGATGATGAATATTCTAATATATGAATTCATAACCATATAATCATGAAAGAACACTAGTGATCTACACAATCAAAGAAAAAATATAAGTTTGAGAAAATATTGAGGGTGGCCTGGAGAACTATTAGGATGGTCTTTCTAGGGGTGAACAATATACATAGGCTTATGTAGGAGGCAAGATATTTCTAAAAGAATTTCTCTAGAATTACCAAAAATAGTAAGGTTTTTGTTGCATTTTTAAAGACCAAGAAATCAAGCCAGGGATTTTAACCAACCATTGCTAGCATAAAATTATACACTTTACATATTATTCATATTTCATCCCTATTGATTTTTGGAAATGTAGACGACCATTTACTTTTGAAACAAGGAGGTTACAGTTATCATTAACTGTTAGATTTGAAATTAGGTAGTTGAGAATGTGTTACTATTTGGGTACAAAGTCCGAAATAAAATTTCTCAAATGTTGTAATGCACTTTTTATTTATTGGATTTCACATCCAATGACTAAAAGTGATTGTGATCTCCTTGTACAAAAAGTAAATAGTCTTGTAGCTTACAATCCCTTTATTTATTTTTGTTTGTTAACTCAAAATACTACTTTTAGTTATTTGGTTATGCATCCATTGATGAGAGCTCTCCCGGACGAATGGTCGAGGAGGTCAATAATTGTGGTTTCCTTCTTTCTTTATTTTGTTTCTTTTTTTCTAATTAAAAAATGAAGGGAAATTAGTACTAATATACCTTAATTTTCGTTTTATTTAGAAGAAAAAAAAACCTTCAATTATCATAAACCTTGCCCACACTTTTTTTTCTTCAATTTTAGGCTTTTTTTTACCAAAATAAACTTCACGCACAATTACGATTCTTTAAGTACTGTAAAAACTAACCATGTTATATGACATTTTAAGTACTATAAAAACTAAATCATGTTATACGGCACTTGAAATATTGTAAACCCTTTTCTCCTTACTTTATCTCTTTTTCTCTTTCTAATTTTTTTATCTTTTCTTTCTCTCTCTACTTACTTCATCAACTCAACATACACGATACAATTATGACTCCGTCTAATTTTCATAGGGGATGGGATTGAATGGAGTTTCAAAAACAAAGCTAAACTCAAAAAGTGCTAGAATCCTTGTTACTGGAATACCATTTCCATTTGCATTTGTAGCCAATTCGAATTGAAGTACAAAATTCTCTTTATCCCTCCTTCATACGTATATGGAGTTGGATAAAGTTTCATGTGATTCAATAAACAGAAATATACATTCCATCACGATTCCAACACGATACAAATCTAACTCCATCTAATTTTCATAGGGGATGGATTTGAAAGGCGTTTTTATTGGGGAGAGTAAGGTACGCACAAGTTGTTATACAAATTCCTTGGAGAAAGAAAGATAGTTAGAGGGAAAAAGAAGAGATACAAAAAGAATTAGAGAGAGAAATAAGAGATAAAAAATAACAAAGAGAGAGAAAGAAGATATGAATATTAAAAAGAATTGGAGAGAGAAAGAAGAGATAAACATAAAACGAACGAGAGATGAAGGAGATAAATTTAAACAAAAGGAGAAAATGATTTACCGCATTTCGAGTGCTTTATAACATAGGTTAGTTTTTACAGTACTTAAGGGCTAGTTTGGATGTACCTAAAATTGAAATATTTTTGGATTACAATCCAAAAATCTTTTAAAATGAGTTTTGACCGTTTTGACAACTACACGCTTTTACCAGATTTTTATTGCCATATTTTTATATTGAAAGAAAAAAAATCTCATCATGGCAAAAAATGCAATTCAAACAAATTCAAGTTAGACTTGAATATTTTTGGCTTGAGTCGCATTTCATGCCTCTCTCTCTCTCTCCTCCATGCGAAACCCTTCGCTCTCTCCACCTAATGGCCATGGCCCCAAACTTTCTCTCTCCCATCACCCCAAACAACTTCATATACAAAACCATTCGCTCTCTACACCCAATGGCCCCAAACTTCCTCTCTCCCTTCACCCCCAAACTTCTTCTGCGAAATCCTTCTCTCTCTACACCCAATGGCCATGACCCCAAACTTCCTCTGCAAAACCCTGCTCTCTCTATACCCAATGGCCATGGCCTTCAATCTCTCCATTCTCGCCACAACCAACAACTTCATCAGGAAAAAGAAGACGAATTAGGGTTTCTGCAACGTGGGTGTGCAAAACTTTTGAGGATATATCAACACCTTGAGCAAGAGCATCTTGGTTCCCTAAAAGCATCTCCTTCTTGGTAGTGGCTCGCAGCCTCTAAGCATGAGCTTTTGAGCAAGATCCCAGTCATCTGGGCATTGGTGGCCTGACTTATAATTCATGTGCTGAGAGAGAAGATCAATGGAATTATGTAGGCATGCCCAACTGCTGAAACCATCTATTGTTGGGTTTATGTGGCCTTTCAAGGTCTTATGAGTGCTTGTAAAATGAAATGATATAGTGGAACATGAATTCAGTGGGAGTGTGGTCCCTCGTAGACCATATTAAACAAACGATGGTTTTTTGATACCGATCTGTAATTAACGATCTAGGTCAGTTGGTTAGGAAAAACTCATGTTACCTGGGCATAAAGAACAAACCGAGAAGGGTTTTGATGGGTTAACCCTTGATGAGGTCGGAGAATATGCCCGAATGGGTGAGCCGATGGACTATGTGATCCTTATGTGTGATGGTGGCCTACAGAGACAGGGATGATAAAAATTATTTTAGAATTATTATTTGAATTTTTATGAGTTATTTGATATTTTATTTATAATTTTTTTTGGACTTATAAAAATGAAGATATTGATTTTACAAAATTGTAAAATTCAAATAATGTTTTAGATTTTTTTTTGATAATTTAAAATTATATAAAATATCATGGACGGGCCCATAGTGCACATGGGCCCACAATGTGTCAAGTGGGTGGGGCCCACATGTGCCACACATGCGTGGCACGCCCCACCCATTGGATTTTTTCTTGGAGTTTAAGTTATTTTATGTTTTGGTAATATGATGTTATTGCATGTGGTCAAATGAGATATGGAATATTTTGACCAAATATTAAAAATGTATATTGATTTGATATATCTTTGAAATATTTTGTGAAAAATTATGGATTGCATTATATTTTAATTAGATTTAATTTATCTAATTTTTATTTATGGAAAAATGGTTAAGGAATGGAGGATAATGGTCCAGGCACCTTCCATAATGTTGATGGCCTATCTATGGAACGGATGACTCAGATCTCTCACCCCACAAGTCACATTTGATCGACGGTCTATGTTTAATCTCACAATAAGAGGCAAGTCAAAAAAAACCTTAATCTTATTCAAAGCCTATAAAAAGGGATTGTCTCTACCAAAAAATATCTACACTTTATTTTTCTATCTCTCTCTTAAGAAAGTTTATCTCTCTCATGTTTGATCACTTTCTCCCACATTGTGAAAGAACCTAAGGGTTTAGGTAATGGAGTTCTTCTCTATCATATCTCTCAAATATGGATTTATGGCTAAGGGTTTTAAGGTTTAGCAAAAAAGAGAATCCATCTCTCTCATACTAGGTTGCTAAGAGAATTCACTTGGGGTTTAAGTTTGTGATCAAAGGGGCTCATGTTCCATTGGTGTGGCTTGGCCAAAATTTGTTTTCTCAATTCGAGATTGAAGCTAGACCGTTGATCCCGTGCTATCGGATGATGGTGACTTGGTCTGGAGTATAATAAGCCTGATTGAGGTAATCTCCGGCACTCTTCTTTTAGTTTCTTGCAATCTTATCTTTTATTCTCAAGTATAATATATAGTTGTTTCAATAGCAACAAGTTGTTAAGATCTTGGTTTTATTGTTATGTTGATTTATTTTAAAATTTATCTTATTATAATAAAGACCACATGTAAATTGTCTTTTGCCAAAAAAATGGGGTGAAAAAAAAAAAATATATATATTTCCCTATAAAAGATCATATAAGTCTTTCTTTTATCTATGTGATCCCCAATCTCGAGTCCTTACCTAAAAGCAAAGGCTGAGCTCAAAGGGCAAACCAGGAGGAGAGACATCTAGGGTTTCGAACCCAATGAGCTCCTTCTGCATCTAAGCTAGCTTGTGTTGAGAGGAGTTGATTTAAGAGAGGATGAGAGACACTTGACGAGAGATGAGAGAGAAATTCTTCTGGTGGTGGGCGACAGAAAGAGAGAGGGGGTTTTATTAGCAGGGAAGGGGAAGGTGTAGAGAGCTAACACGTTGGTAAGGAGGAGAGAGAAAAGCATTATGGCGTTGAGGATGGAGTAGATGGTGGTGGCACAAAATCTAGCAGTGCCATCCCCTATCTTATGGAAAACAGAGCCCATTTTTAGAGAGAGTTAAGTTACCGGAGGGTTTAGAGAGAGAGGTTGGAAGGGTAGAACGCAGATTTTTGACTGATGGGAGGGATCCCCCATGAAAACCTTTTGGAATGGGAACATAGTGACAGTGTTGGAAGGGTAGAACGCAAACGCCAAACAGATATTGAGCAAATGAAATATTGTATTTTCACACACCATCCAAACAATCCAACAGAATAATAAAAAAAAGGTCATTATATTGAGATTATATTTCTCAATTAAGGTTAAAAAACTTACAATTTTTTTCAATGTGAAGGTATTTTTATTTGACATCCAAACTGGCCCTAAAATACCGTATAACATTGGTTAATTTTATAAGATGGGTTAGTTTTTAGGTAATGTCGTATAACATGGGTCAGTTTTTATCGTACTTAAGTACTGTAATTGTGCTTCACGGTAATACAACTACCGTGAATGTTATTTTGGTAAAAAAAAAGCCAAAATTGAAAAAAAAAAAAAAAAAGGTGTAGGCGAAGTTTATGAAAATTGATGGTTTTTTTCTGTGAAAATTGATGGTTTTTTTCTAAATAAACAAAAAGTAAGATATACTTACGATAATTATGAAAAATGTTGGAGGTCATGTAAAGTTGAAACCCAAATGCAAGCTTTAGCTCTATTGATTCAAATTAAATCACAATCAAAAGCTTCAAGTATGCTCTTGAGGGCGGGATGAGGACTAGTATACCATGCTCTTGTAGGAGGATATTATATATTTGCTCCCTTAGGTAAAAGACCTACTTGAGAGGATTTCATTAAATAAAATTTTGGGACAGGTTAGAACCGCGAAATGGGTATTTTTAAAATAGGAATTTGAGCTCCTAAATATTTTGATATCATTGTTTTGGGAAAAAGTTTGAGGCCTTCAACAATCAGATTAAGATGCACCTCAAAAACCCATTAGAAATTGTTTTGATGCCAAAAAACCCTCAAATGCGATCATCAACCTTGAGACACATGGACATAAAATATCAATTGACTTTAAATCTTAGAAATAGCGTATCTTTTAAGGGTGTGGTTTCAATAAAGTTGCAATCTTAAACAATCCAATTAAGGCACACCTCCAAATTTTATCATAACATATAATTTTGGTGTAAAAAATCCTTAGAATTATCTGAAAATCCATTTTTATATCTAATTATAAAATTTTAAACTCCAAAAATGGTTAAAATCAAGTAGATCTATAAACATATTAAATGCTTGAAAATGGACGGTCTAGATAATATGTTGCAAGATGCACTATTTTTGGAACTTAAAATCTTTTTTTTTTTTTCATATTCATTAATCTCGATGTCAAGATGATCAATTAAAGGGTTTTTCAACATTAAAACTATCTTTTTCGATAGATTTTTGATGCGCATTTGTAATTCTACATTTTAAGGTTGCAACCTTATATAAACTTTTTCCATTATTTAATGCATTATCTAGACTGTCAACTTCAAGATTTTCAAGTGTTCATAGATCTTCTTGATCTACACTATTTTTTAAGCTTTAAATTCTATAATTAGATATGGAAATAAATTTTTAGGCCATCATAAAGATTTTCGATATTGAAACTACATCTTCCGATACTATTTGAAGTTGTGCCTTACTTACTTTGATTGTCTAAAGCCTCAACCTTATACAAACCATACCCTATTTTTTTTAGGTAGCGCAAATAAATTTACCTCATGTTGTTAAGTTTGGCTTCTAGGTTGAGGAGGTTCTATTGCCAAAATTTGGGGTCTTTAGAGTGCTCATCAAATGAGTTTTACTCAAGAGAGTGAATGCAGGAGCATATAATCTTTTGGGAACAAATGTAACGTGGAACAATGCACTGAACTAGCATGCTCTCACAATAACAATATTGCATACTTATTCCCTTGGGTCTTCTTCGTCTTCTTCTTCTTCTTCTTTTAATTGTGTCCTTTATAAAGTTATATAAGTTAAATTTACAGGAAGTTTTACATATAACTTTATTTTTTAAAAACTTTTTTTTTACTTTATTCAAAGTAATTTGCTCTACATCATATGTTTTTAGCCAAAAATAACTAAAAGATATAGATGTAAATCATTACAAAGATAAATACTTAAGTAATATTATATACAATGCAAGATTTTTTTGGGTAAGTCAGTGGGGGAGAAGGCCCCTACCAGCTTTATTCATTAATAAATGAAAAAGGAAAAACAATTAACGTACAACCCTATAATGGGGTAGTTGTGCCAGTTCATGTAGTAAAAGAGAAGAAAGAAAATATGTTGGTCGACGACACCACACAGTAGCAGCGGGGCTAGCAGATGCTCTCTTAGTAAGAGCATCAGCAACTATATTAGCCTCCCAAAAAATATATGCAATGGACTACAGATGAGTAGAGAGTCTGGAACGATAACTATCTGCAATCGTCTATAATCGCCAGGGAGCACGACATCGATTATGAATGAGATCCACAAGCAGGGCCGAATCGCTTTCCATCTGAATTGGAAAGCAATTTCTCTTGTGAACCAACTAAATTCCTTCTTCAAGGGCCAAGAACTCTGCATGGTTATTAGATACAAAACCAAAATGCTTTGTAAAAGCAGCAATGAAACCACCCTCTCTATTTCCGAGGACTCCACCACCACCTGCTAATCTTGGATTTCTCAAGGAAGCACCATTGATATTGAGCTTATAGTTATGAGCCTCAAGAATTGACCATGCCACATGAATAAGGGATTTTGGTTTCTGTTGACGCCAATTTATCTGAAGATTACTAAGGATGGCCTTTTATGATAAGTGGAAATACCACTTTTTAACTTCTGTTAGTGCCTGAACATGTAGGGTAATATGTTTCACAAGGTGCTTCCTCCTGGTGGATCTTGACATGTTGCGCTCCTCCCATAGAAACCATATAGTAGTAAGAAAGATTGAAGACCAGATATTACGGAGTCCATTAGATTTAAACTTGAAAAGCAACTAACACCTAAGTAATTCAGGGGCAGAAATACTAGGGACAAACCGTTTTCCTCGTCTCCAGGCTAATGATCTCCATACTCGATGAGTAATAGTACATTGAAATAATAGATGGAAAAGGTTGTGATCTTGGTTGCTGCAAAAAGGGTATAAGGAATCCAGCTGCATGCCCCGCTGCTGCAATCAAAATCAAGTGTGTAACTGGTTATGCAAGGCCAGCCATGAGAACCATTTTACTTGTTGGTGGCATTTAGAAGATAAAAATGCACTGAAAATAGGCTGTGATGAACCTTGGTACCTAATAAAATCCCATGCCCCTTTAATAGAGAATAAGTCATTAGCAGAGTGAATCCAAACTAATAAATCCTTGTTGGACTGTAGTGGAAGAATATAATTCTCAACCTCCCTCTATATATTTATCAAAGAGTCAGATGTGGAAGGTGGCAAGTCCCCAGATTGAGGTGCACCTCTTATAAAGTTTGAAACCCTTCTCCCAGTAGCAGCCCCCATGTCCTCCTGAATGGCATTACCATATAACTCGGATAGTAACAAACCTACTAACCATGGATCCACCCAAAAATCCACCATCTGAGCATTACCAATATTCCATTGTACATTATCTTTCAAATGCGATAAGCCCAGTAAAATCCCCTTTCAGGCATGAGAACCTCATCTTTCTGCTTCAGCCTCCCATATAGAAGAATTTTTAAAATATCGATGTTTGAAGAACCGGGCCAACAACGAGGATGGGTTTTCCAAGATCCTCCAAGCTAACTTTATCATTCATGCAATATTAAAATCCACCATTTCTCGTAGTTCGAGACCTCCTTTAGCTTGAGTGAGACACACTGTCCTCTATTTGACATGATGAATACTGTTTTTCTCTACTTCACCGGCCCATAAAAAGTTCATTTGTAGTCTCTCTATCATATTACATGTTTTCTTTGGGAGAATGAAAGATAACAATAAAAAAACCGCTAATGTTCCGAGTACAGATTTAAGCAGCTGAAGACGACCTGCCTATGAGAGGCATAAAGGCTACCATGACCCAATCTTACCGAACACCTTACCCACTAGACCATGGCAATAGCTATGCCTCAGATGTCCACGAAATAAAGGAAGCCCCAAATAACGAACTTGTAGAGATCCTTCGAGGAAATCTAACTCCCTCATAATTCTCTCCTGTCCTCCCCATGGTGCAGCAAAGAAAAAAGCCTTGCTCTTAGAAGAATTCAAAATCAAACAAGCATTATTTTCAAACTTAGAAATAAGTTCTCGCATAACAATGGTAGATGAAATAGATGGCTCATAGAAAATAAGCTCATCATCAGCATAAAATAAAGTGAGAGATCCCATAGTCACACCCAAAAGGAAACGCCCTGGGAACAATACCTTGAAAAATAACACAATCAGGCTTCTTACTAAAGAAGTCTATAACCAACAAGAATAGATATAGGGATAGATGATCCCCTTGCCTCCAAATATCCCTTGGGAGATCCATTCATCAAAATAGAAAAAGAAGTTGTGGAAATACATAATTGAACCTATGAAACAAATAGTTCAGGAAAACCCAAAGCATGCATTCTACCCACAATAAAATCCCATGAAACCTTATCGTAAGCATTGCTTAAATCGATTTGTAGACACATTTTAGGCCGAACTGAATTCCTATGGCAAAGAGACATGAATTCATTTTCCATAAGGATGTTATCTGTAATAAGCTACCTTTCAAGAATACAACCTGCCTAGGATCAATAATATTAGCAAGAACAACTCGTAAAATGATTAGAAATTAGTTTGCTAATAATTTTGTACAAGACATTACATAATCCAATAGGTCGAAAATCTTTCACCACTCTAGGTGTATCCACTTTATGAACTAAACATATAAAAGTGGAGTTGATTTGGTTAAGAATCTTACCTTTAGTAAAGAACTCCTTAAGAGTAAAAAACATATCATTTTTAATGACTTCCCATCCAAACTTATAGAATTCCACTGAAAACCCATCTGATCCTAGGGCACTTTCCTTTTTCATGTCCTAAATGCACACTTTTATTTCCTTCGTATTTACTACATCCACCAATTTTTCCTTTTGAGAAGAACTGAGAAAAGATAGTGGTAAGAAATGATCAACCATATGGAGGTCAATATTGCTCTTATGAGCTCATAGATCTTCGAAATAGCCAATTATATGATTTTTAATGTCAACCTTAGTAGACAAAGAATTCCCATTCTAATATTTCAAGCAGATAATTATGTCCTTCATTCTTCTAACCACCGCAGATAAATGGAAATATTTAGTATTGGAGTCCCCATGCTTTAATCGGTTTTGCCATGATTTTTGTCTCCAGAATCTTTCCTCATAGCCTAGAAGAGTCTATAATTTTTTAGCACTCCTTTTCCTTTGACATAAATGTCTCATTAGAAGGATCCATGTGTACACTATCATGCAAAGATACTCGATCCAACCTCCTTCTAATGCATCGCCTGCTCAACTGGCTATTAGACCAAGAAAACCACCCCTTGACTACACCAAGATCAGCTAGAGCACGGTCCGACATAACTTGAGAAAAATCACCTGAATCTTGAGATAACGAACTACTACCCTCCACTCTCTCCAAGGAATCCAATAAGGTATTGAAATCCCCAAATACCAACCACAAAAGAATAATAGATGCTCCTAAAACCCTCATATTGTCCCAAAGCATAGCCCTTTGGGACACAAAATTGGATGCATATACCCTTGAAACAACTGAGATATTTCCATTACGTATACGAGTAGCCTTGACAGTTATCATCTGGTCATTTACATCCATCACTTTGATTGAGTAAATTAAGGATTCCACAGACCTAAAATTCTGGATCTACCATCAATCTCATTGGCAATAAAGTTATTATAAAATCCCAACTTATTAGACCAAATATGGCTCAACTCATCAAGAAGCTTAGTTTCCAATAAGAAAAGAAGACCAAGATTATGTTGACCTTTTAAAACCCCAATATCTGAGATTCCACCCCGCCCTAAAGGCCCATGACATTCCAGCTTGCAACTGACATAAATAAAATTAAAAGTTTAGTTCTATCACCAATAGTTGATAAAGATTGGCCCTTCTCCTCACCAGTAACTGCGATCTAGTTCGGGATTGAACTTTCATTCGCTTACTATAACCTTCCCCCTTATAACTAATAACTAATAATTTCAAACAAAATAATATAGTCTACATAAAATTAATTTTCTTCCAAACAAGACCTTAGATACAAAGATTGAACATTTTAATTTAAAGAAGCTACAAATAAAAAAAAATATATACAAAGAGATCATTTACTTTTAGTACAAGGAGGTCACAAATACCGTTGTCCGATTTTAAATCCAAATGGTTATAAGAGTGCCACTAATTACCTTTAAAGTTCGAAAAAAAAAATTCAAACTTTATGAATTTGGGGTTTTTTTTTCCAAAGAGAAAAATTGATTTGGGTTTTTTTATTTTCTATTTATTTTATTTTACAAATGAGAGCAGCTGTCCGGCAATGAGAAATGCCCTCATTGTTGGACACTAGTGGAAAGAACTTGAAAAAAAAAAAAAAGAAACCTCTTGGTGTAGGCATTGTGGACAGGGACAACTTACGCTAGAGGGGAGTGCCTCCTGTAATTTAGGACCAATGTGATCCCACCTTGTAATTGATTCCAATGATGTCCATATGTAAATTTCTCTAAAAATAATTGTGACATCATTTTGGAACAAAGATAAATGATCTCATATAAAATTCGTTAAAAAACAAAAATTACCAAGGGTCAAATACTTAGAAACTTACGAAGCGCAAATGATTAAGACGCTGAGAAGTTCATAAGTTAATTTGTTTTTTGATAAATGTCCGGTATAAAAGCGTTCCCTTGACAGGTCTCACTCTCGTTGAACTCCACCGTAAGGGTTTAACAGGGTTTTTACTGAGCTCAAACACGCACGCGAAGGAGAGAGGGAGGAGAGAGAAATGGAAGGAGCAGTGCGGATCCGTGTATTGTTCGAAGGTCACCGTCTCCTGAGCAAGTCTCAGAAAGCAGAGGGACTGAAACGCTGTTGGCTCCTTCTCACACCAAACCTCACCACCATCGCCCACCTCTCTCATCATCTCATTCATACTTTCAACCTCCAAAATACTTGTCCTCATCGATTGCTCCTTTCAGTATATTTTCTCTCTCTCCACATTTTTCTCAGCTACTGCAATTCTTATCTAAGTGCATGGAACTTTATTCCCTGTAAATTTATCCTAGGACCTATTATACATTATGGGTAAATTCTTGGTTTATAAATGAAATAGAATGGGTTATTATTTTTCCCCTGCTTGTCTTTGTTCAAATTCATTTGTTCATCGACAGGGTGGGGAGAGATTACTCCCAAGCGTCTTGCCGCAATGCGCAGAATGGAAATGCCACACGCATTGTTGCCTCTAAATTTAATTGAGTGATAATTATCGGAGCATATATGCATGTGGTTGGAGGAATTTTGTGCCAAGCTGTTAAATGTGGAGTTTATGTGGTCAGAATGGACATTCAGATGCATATATGTAAGAGGTGTTAAGCATGCATGTTTAGTGGATGATAAATATTCTTATGCTTGGCCCTCTGTGATGAGGGTAGAGTGGTTACTGCATTTGTAGTGCAAATCAAGCATTGGTGCAAGTCTTTACTTGAATAGCCTTTAACTTGTTAGCTGATTAACACGGATTGTGTGGTTCTATAGAAGGTGGGGGCCTTTGCTGGTAATGTTGAATTCTTGTTAGGTAGTTAAGGTATTTCTTCTCTAATGAGATGTGTGAATATGGAGCTAAGGATATGACTTAACACTTCTTTTTTCCTTAACACTTGCATATGGAGAATTAAGGATGACTATTGATTCGAGACAAAGACTGCTAAAAAATTTCCCTAAAATGGATCTGTTCATATGTAAATATAGATTAGAAATCAATTTATATCTGTATGATTTTTTAAAGGATATTTAAAGCGCTTAAGGTAAAAGCATATCTATTGTGGGGGAGTTTCCTCACTTGACTGCGACATCTTTAATGATTCTAAGAGTGTTCCCACTAATGGTTGTTGAGTGGAACTGGATGAAATGCATGCATCTTTAGGGTGGATTTGAGGTCTAATGAAAGAGAGAGCTTATGTGTCTATACGTCTGCATGATGGAGCACCTTGAGACACTATATGACTTCATAAAAGATTGCAAATGTCTGTTCAGCTCATCTCTTTTCCGAAGATCCATCCCTGACGTCGTGTTGAGACTACATCTTACGACTTTGCTCCATTAATAACATGACTATGCTGTACATGAAGTTGGAGACTGTTGCAGAGTTTATATAGATGTAGGCACTTTTTAGATTAGTCTGTTCTCTAGATGTGATTAGGGAAAGAGGAAAACTTTGCAAGAATTCTCTCTTACCTTTTTTTACTTGCAGTGCTAGTTTTCGACTTCCCTTTCTTTTCTGCCTATTTGAGAGGCTTAGATTCTTCTTCATCCCTTTGTGTTATAAATTGGGTCCCATAATGGTTTTTAGCCTCATCATCGCCTTTTTGTTTCTTTCTTCTTTTTTGGTGGGTACTCCCATAGAAACTTGGTTCATTGGCCATTTATGTTGACTCTACAAGGGACTACATCCCCTAAGTGCTGGCAAGATGTTTGGCTGAAAAATTCTTAAACCTTTTGGCAATCTTTCACTAAAAAAGTCTGGCAAGAAGTTGTGGCAATAATTTATTGGCAAGATCAAGTGCTAGTAAGTTTTGGCAATCTTTCTCCAAAATTCCCATTCAAGTGCTTGCAAGAAGTTCTGGAACTTGATCCGTTAATAAAAATGCCTACATCTATCTGAACAATGAGAGGTCTTGCCGTTACTCAGATCTGCAAACTTAACTTAGTAGATAGTTGAAATGACATTTGAATAGTCTCTAGTAGGCTTTATTCAGTATTTGTGAGCAACATGGCTGCATTTTTTGTGAAATATCACCACTAATTTGGGACAATTTTGGGGGATAGTGATATGTTTGTAGAAACTAGGCCTTTAACAACGAAACACATGTTTCAATTGACTCCTAGGTTTTCAATTTTGTAAGAACGACAGGTTGTTTTCAATTTATTTTCCTTCATCTATCTCATTTGATATATTGTATGATATCATATATTCTTTTTAATGATCATTAACATGTTTTGTTTTGTCTGTGATTTATGCTGACTGAATTCCTTTGGCTGTTCACTTTAGCTTCATTCTTGCTGCTGAGTTTTCTTAGCCGACACACTTTTGCTGCTTTTAACCCTTTTGTTTTTTTGGCTTTTGCTTTTGCAGATGGACGGTTTTGTTCTACCATCTTTTGAATCTAGTGCTATTTTAAAGGATAAGGATATTATCAGGTTAGTTCATTTTTTCTGCATCTTTTCTTTTTGTGCTTGTTGATTCAAGTATTTTTTTTCTCCCATAACTCAATTTTTTTTTTATCTAATCCTGCACACTCTTGATGATTAAAACATAGAATGTTTATTTAGTCAACATTTCTCAAAAAAAAAAAACATAGCATGTTTATCCAATGTTGATGCTCCTACTCCTAGGTATCAATATTCTCATATAGTCCCATCCTAAGTAACTTACCTTTCTGCTCCACCAAACATTTCTACACGGATCACTTGTGGGTGCAGCTTCTAAGAATTATAGATTCTTCAAAACACCACAATGCATAATGTTTCTACTGGGAAATTAGAACTTCATTGGTGTGAGAACTTGTTCTTGCTGTATGTTCTTTGAATATTTTCATCAGTATGAATTTGAAGCCACGCAACCATCAATTCAACATTGTGACTCGACTTTTGAAAATGTTTTACCTTCTAGGACATGCCTTATTTGCTTACTTTGATATCCCTAATATGGGTTATCTCATTTTCAATAAGAAAGCTAAGTTGCAGAATGAATTGTCGGCTTTGCGGAAGGTTTCATGGGACGTAATTGTCATCCACACTGTCGTTGTAGTCTTATTTTACCTAATGTGTATTTGCAATCTAGTAATCATTAGCTCCACAGTTTGACCCTGTCCTCCATATTTGAATGCCATCACTTTTCGTTTGAACTATAGTTGTATAGAAAGCAAGTGCCAAGGAGAGGGAACAGAAGTGGGGGTCAAGGAACGCTTACATTTAGAAAGAGAAGCAAAAGAGAGGAGAATGAGTGTCACGCCCCAAGAATTTACAATACTGATATTCCTGAGATGTGACAATCAAAACATATATACATCTCTTGATAGGACAAATTTACAGTGGCGAATTCTTACAAAGTAACAAAAGAAAGTTTAAGCACAACTACAATATCTTTCAGAGTTGATCCTGACGAGCACTCAAAATGAAACTGCAGTTATCTTGAAAAAAATGTTTACCATAATTTGATGAGTTTGGCTACTCAGTAAGTGATCATCATAATCCTAAAAATAATCATGGTTCAAAGATATCAATATTTTCAAAAAGGAGATCTATTAACATAAATTCATTAACAGTTTCACTTTAAAAAATGCATAATTAAGTATAATCCGAATAATTGAAATGCATATAACATTTTAATGGCAGTCCATAATTCAAGGGATTTCACAAATTACCCTATTGGCATCCCAAGTAGGTCACCTATATACCCCATTAACGTTCTGATGGGTCCACTTAATCCCTATTGACGTCCCAGATAAGTCCACTTAATCCCTGCAGGTCCTCTTATACGTCACCGGTGTACCGGATGAGTCCACATAATCCCTACCGACGTACCGGATAGGTCCACTTATACCTCACCGGCGAACCGGATTAGTCCACTTGCATACTTAAAGTATTTCTAAATCTCTTTAAACATTCGAAAGCAGCAATATCATGTACTCAACATATCATTGAAATTATTAATATGAATTTCATTGAAACCATTTATAATAGTCACTTTTAATAACATTTCAAAAATAACCAGTCAAATATTTTGGGCTCAAATTTAGAAAAGTAGTAGTTCGTAAAGACATTCTAGCATAATTGCCAATCTAATATGTATAGAAAAAAACTCTTATAGAAATTCAAGAATACGGAATTATCACAATTTATGGGATGTCAATTTTCAATTAAACATTTCACAGACAATGCTATAATTAATTGCAAAAATATCAGTTTTCAAATAATAAGGCAGTCATTTGCACATGAAATTTACAATGTCTAAATATTAAAAAACAGTAGAAAGAAATCTCACAATTTTACTAAAAGCAGAAATATCACATTTAATTCTAATAATTTTACAGTATCTAAAATTTTTTAACAATAGACAAGAAAAATAAATAAATTTATTTTTAAGAATTTACAACATTTAAAATTTCTAACATAGATAAAATATCACAATTTCATTAAAAGATTATTTTTCAAAATAATGAGGTCGCTTGCGCATAAAATTTATCGCGCTTAAAATTCATGACAATAAGCAGAAGTAATTGTTTCATTTCATTTTTAAAAAGAACGGATTATTTTTCAAGATAATGAAGTCACGTACATTAACTCCAAAATTGGGGGAGCATCAGTTCCATCCCACACAAAAACATCGGTACTTTATTCAGAGACTCGATATGAATGAAGAATCTTTTCCAGGGAAAGAAAGCATATAAAATCAACTTAATAGGGATTGTGATTTACAGGAGCAAATGAAAGTAGTGTATGCAAAAGTTACCTTGCATACCAAATCGACAATCTCCTACTTTTTCACATCCCCAATCTTCTTTAAAAGGAAGCACATATTTATCATTCTTAAACATAAACAGTAACCATGCTAGAGAGAGAGAGAGAGAGAGAGAGAGAGAGAGAGAGAGAGAGTACGTAAGTAAAGTAAA
>NW_006499881.1:368253-407171 GCF_000471905.2 Amborella trichopoda | reverse complement strand
GAGAGAGAGAGAGAGTCGAATAAAGTAGAAACACCTCAGATGCAAGGTGTTTTACAACGAGATAAGAGGAGTGTTAACATAAAGTTTTAAGATGGTAGACCTAAGGTCCACCCAATAGAATTGAACCCTCAAGTATATTAACAATAGTATCGTTTTATTTATTGTTAATATAAAAGTAGCAATATCTTAATGGTATAAAATTATTATTATTATTATTATCATTACTAATATATAATTATTATTTTATTTATTTATTTTGTATTTATTTCTATTAACACCATTAATATTATTATTAGTATTATTAATTTTTTTAATTTAAATTTTTTTTTTTTTTTGTTCCAAAAGTTAGGTCGTCACAATGAGATATAAGGTTTGGGAATGGGAATGAGGTTTAGGATCAGAAGCAGAAAACCTACCGTATATACGGGAATCCAACAATTTATGCTTTGGACTTTGGTTTGTCAAACACTACTCACCCTTTTGTAAAGTTAGTTGAGTTATAAAACAATTGGTTTTTGCTAGGTGAGGTTTCAGGCTTTCTGCATAGTTGTTGGGAGCAAGAGTGTGAGCTGGAGCTTGGGATCCAGCCATGGTTGAAGCTCCCTACCTTAGGAGCATTGTTTAGGAAGCGGACCTAGAAGTAGCTTGACACACATACTATATGTATATATATTGCTTGGAGAACATTTTATTATAGATGTATATCCTATATGTATATTGATTGCTTGGGCAACATTTACTTTTCATATAAGGAAGTCACAATCATTATTGACCATCAAATGTGAAATCAGGTGGTTGGCGATTTGTCGTTGATTGGACATGAAGTCCAAAATAAAAATTTTCGAATGCTGTGACCCACTTCAATATGTCGGATTTCATATCCAATGGCTACGCATGATTGTAATCTTCTTTTACCAAAAGTGAATGGTCTTAAATTATACATTGTGCAGCTCAAGGAGTCCAAAATATGCGAGGCCTCTTTTGTCGAAGCAAATGATCTGCAGCTAGATTGGGAGCAACATTATCTGTGACCACTTGAATTACGTGTTCCTCCACAACCTCCTCAATACCCTTATCAATGAAAGAAAATATATAATGCACATCATGAACATTATTGGAAGCATTGATTGAGCGCAAAAACACTGTACCCGGCGACAATTTACTAATAGATTCATGTTACTCCTCGTCCTCCTATCACTCCACATATCTGTCATCAAAGAAACCCCAAATTTAACACATCCCTCCTTATGAGTATTGAGATATTCATTAGTGTACTCGACTTCTTTCTTCAGTAGTGGCTCTGCAATCTCATAAGGAGTTGGAGCTTTCAAACCTGGCCCAAATTGCTCAATTGCTACCAACATTGTATGGAAGCTATTCAAACTAGCAGTGTTAAAAGAAATGCCCGCATGGTAAAACCATTGAGCAATATACTGAATCACCTAGGCTCTATCTTCCTTTTTAAACCTATTTTCAATTGTCACCTGTTTTTTCCCCTTTCCCTTGCCTTTCTCAATTACTGTCTTAGGGCTAGGTGTAAAGAAACTATCTATAGGCCCTCTCGTACGAGCCTTCTTAGACCCAAAGGCCCTCTTGGTCTTTAGAGCTCTGAATACCAACCATGGCTACCTCTTCTTTCCCCGCTTCTTCAGTTTCAATATTATCATAAAAAATATAAACCCTTGACTTTAATTCTGCTATATCCTTTTTTTTTGCAACGTTTTTACTCTTTTCAGCTTCAATGTACTCCAAAATTTCTTTCTTTACAAGATCTGGGACTTTCTTACATGGGGTGACATCGCCTCTAATACTGGCAAGATGTTTCTTAAATCTATTTATACCGGCATTAGAAACATGTCCATAAAAATTGCACATAATTGTATTTCTGTCATTCTTATTCGGGTTAACACAATATTTCCATCCCGGATCTCCGCCCCAGTGGGGTGCAAGTACTTGAAAAAATAAATCTCAAATAAAGATTACAGACTGACCTTTTTTACCAAATCTCTGATCTTCGGTGTTGGCTATCTCAGTCGAGCTACGAATAACTTAAAAGTCTTCTAATACCACCAATAACACCCTAAAAATAATTTCAATTAGAAAAACAAACTTTTTCAATCCACAAGAAGTACTTTTGATTCTCAGCAATTGCTTTAGATTCTCATAAATAAGTTTAAGATTGAGTGTTTCTTGTTTTTTTTTGAGTTTGGGGTTGAAAAATAAACCCCTAAACTTATTTTATACAAACTTGGGGGTCAAAATGACCCCCTTTTGCCCTTTAAGGCGAAGTTAAAAAAAAAAATCGTAAACTGTGCTGGGCGCCCGCTCAGGTACAGCCGCCGTGTTGGGGCGCTCAGGTCCAGGCGAGCGGAAATTGTTTTTGGGTGCCTAGACGCCAGGCGGTCCGTTTTTTTTAACATTGACCTCCCCTTAACCAAATCTAGGGCTAGGCATGCCCCCTTCTCTCCTTACTGGTGCATGCAATCCTTAAAGACTTATGGGGGGTGGCTTGCCACCTAGAGAGAGAAGAGAGAACAAGAGAGAGAGTGGAGCATGGAGGGGATAGAAAGTAAAGAGAGAGAGAGA
Source organism: Amborella trichopoda (assembly GCF_000471905.2). The sequence continues at coordinate 404,585 of NW_006499881.1, read as the reverse complement.
GGCTAGAAAATAAAAGGTGTAGAAAATGAGGGGGGAACCCCTCCTTATATAGGCTTCAAAGGCCCTAAGGATGCCTATCCAGTTGTGACATGACCAATCGGATTTTAGGAAATCAGAGAGGTGAGAGAATTAAATTTGAGCCATCCATCTCATGAATCAGCCATCATGATTTAGGGAGGAATATTAGGAACGTTAATCCTTGAATCATTGACCCATATCCACTTCTATTCAAACTAGGATATGACCTATCTAAACCTAATCTTCTAAAACTTCCCATATCTCTTAAGATTGTAGGAATTTTTTTTTTTTTAAATAAATAAATATATGGTCAAAGTTTGTATAAACAACTAACTCCCACGGAATAAGCACATAGTCTTTTTCAAAATAATTCCTTAACTTAAAAGATGCTTTTTAATTTTATTAAAAACAAAAGTAATATAATAGAGGGAGTTGGGGGGGGGTGCCACCTCCATGACTGAGTTGTGGCCCCATGGGCTCCACGCCCCACCCATGTGGTGTGGCACACAATGGGCTGAATCCAAGGGCCCCCCACACATTCCCCTCGACACGACCTAAATTTTAGAAATATCGTTTTCAAGCAATTCACAGCTGAAATTAATTTTTAAAATTATGAAAAATTCTAAAATTCGCAGAAATATTTCTTTCATTGAAAAAAAAAATGTAGAAGTGTACTGGTTACCAATGGCAAGATAAGTGACTATCGAGGCACTCCACCTGACCCAATAATCATGATCTTAAACTATCTTCTCAAACCGACCCAACTAGACCCATGACCCACAATCTCATGTAGGGGCTCATGATTGGCTCTTCAAAGTTGGCCAATAAATAATATCGCCACAGTTTCAGAATGTGGATATTAGGTTTCCCCCCTTAAGAGTAAGTCATACGCACATATCACTATAGTGCAAGGGGGGCTCTCTTTGTGCACATGTACACATATCCCTTTTCAAGGTTGCTTCTAAATAATGTAGTTGTTATGCATACAATATGTTGAGGATATAGCCATCACTCTCATAGGCCTCCTTCCGCACACAAGAAACCACAAAGCTTTCCTAGCCTAAAAACCATCCTGGGTATCTCTCCAACCTCAATAAATGATGACCCTCTGAAAACTTTTTTTAGTAGTGCCACATGCCCAGGTTGAAGGGTTTTGGACATGACCATGGCCATAGACCGTCTAATCCTAGGTCAGTCAAGAAACACATACACTCCTACTGAAGTGTATAATCCATTATAATTTATATTTACATACTCTCACAGCCTTTAAAGAATAGGGAATGAGTTATCTTGATGGGGGGAATGAGCTCCACTCAAGCTGTGGCTCTGGTATTGCCTGAGCAAGATTCTGAAGGGGGATTGCCACCCCCCTATCAAGCTCCCCGTATCTATAGGTTTCGAATGTTAGGTTATAGAGGAGCACTATTTAGCGCTTGTTATGTGGATGCAACTTTAGTTGTTATGGGGGTGTCAATAAGGAATATTTAACCTAAATACATATTGGATTGGTATGAGAGATAGTTTGGACATGACCTGGCCCCGTAGGCTACCCAACCCTAGGTTAGTCAACAAACGCACACACTTCCATTAAAGTGTATAATCCACTATAATTCATATTTACTTGCTCTCATGGCCTTTCAAAGCCACAGAACCCCAACATATCCACTTGACCTTTGAAGGCCATACAATCATTCCCTCGCTGTCTCTTTGAACTCCATCCCATGTACATGCTTGGCAAATACATTTGCCACCAGTCCTTCTTGTCAAAGGATCTCCTAACATAGCCTTTGTCAGGAGATAAACATTCTCGATCTTTCCTGCTCAGATCTTGTTACAAATGTCATAATAGTTTGTCTTAATGTGCCTTGATTTCTTGTGAAATCGTGGCTCTTTGGCCACACAAATTGTTGCCTGGTTATCACAGAAGGTTCTTACACACAAGCAATTCATTGGGATTAAATCTTAGTTGATTCAGGAACTTCAACCAGACTGCTTGTTTTATTACAAGACAACAAGCTACATACTCTAATCCATAGTCGAGAGGGCGGCAACGTCCTGTTTGTTTGAGCTCCAGGGTACAACTCCCTTGGCAGGCGTAAAGATATACTCAGATGTGGACTTCATCTCATTTGGATTGCCCTGGTAGTCCGCATTTAAATATCCTTTTATCTGTATGTCTGAGCCTCCTCCATACATTAGGCGTGATTAACCTTTCCCTTTCAATACCATAATACTCTTTTGATTTCCATTGAATGGTCTATGTCTGGATTACTCTGGTTTGGAACCTGCTAATCACACTCATAGCAAATGATAAGTCCAGTCTCGTCCCTAACATAGCACACATTAGTGACCCAACTGCACCTCCCCACGGAATTCTCTACATGGCCTCTTCTTCTTCTGAGCTTGTGGGACATATGGTTAGGCTGAACTTGGTCTTCTTATCAATATAGGGACTGACAATTTTCTATTTCAAATCTTTCTGGTATTTTCTAGCAATGTCTCTTGAGATAACTAAATGGTTCTCTCTCTTCTATTTTTGGCAATCTTGATTCCCAAAACATATGAAGCCTCTCCAAGATCGTTCATATTAAAGTGTTGTGACAAGAAAGCTTTTGTTTCCACTATAAGAGTCATTGAACTACTAAAAATTGACATGTCATCCACATATAGGGAGATGAATACGACATCACTCTGACCTTGACATATACACAATTTTCATCCTGGTTAGGCACAAAACCAACTTTCCACACAGTTTCTTGAAACTTAGTGTACTATGTATCGATGCTTGCTTAAGGTCACAAAGGGATTTCCTAAGTTTACATACTAGGTTTTCCTTTCTGTTTTCTATGAGGCCCTCTAGTTGTTTTATGTAAACATCTTCTTCTAGCTTCCATTTACAAATACAGTCTTAACATCCATCTGGTGGAGTTCGAAGTCAAAATGGCCTGCTATGGCTATTAGGATCCTAATGGAGGTGAACTTAGCTATAGGAGAGAAAGTCTCATCATAATCTATTCCTTCTTTATGGGTAAACCCTTTAGCTAATAATCTAGCTTTGTACTTTTCTAATCTTGATCGTGCCCAATTTTCAGTGTGGTCATGATCCCTTCTAAAGCAATCAAGATCTCTTTTAGTCGGTGATTGGGATTCTTATAAGATAGGGAACGAGTTCTCTTGAATCGCCGCAGCGAGATTCTGTGGGGGACCACCACCTCCAACCAAGCCACTCGCATCTAGTGTTTACTTTGTGGATGCCACTTTAGTTGTTATGGGGGTGTCAATAAGGAATATTTGCCTTAGATAGATATTGGATTGTTTTTCTGATGATGATGATATATTGGATTGGTTTGAGAGATTGTTGGGATAAAATGATGACTTGAAAAAGTCGTAGGTTTATGCAGACATTGTGGATATTTTGTTGAATTGCACCAAAAGATTGTGTTGCAGGGCTTACATCTTTGCGATGGGAATCTTCTAAAGCATTGTTGTGTCTCTTGGGCTTGGAAGTGGGATGGACAGTGTGCTTGTTTGCTAGGTGAAAGGGCAAGGTGTAGTCGAAGGGAAGACATGTAATATGTATTCAAGTTTATTTGTGTATGAATATGCGATGTATGTGGCTTTTCTAAGATTCGAGGAAATTGAGGACCAAGTTGATGAATGTGGCTTTTCTGCTGAAGTACAACTAATCTTAAATTCTTAATAGGTTATACTCTGTCAACAGATCAAATTTATTGTGGTTTGAACTTTGTGTTCTGGTGCCAGTGGCTTTGATCACTGGTATAACTGCGATATCGAGAATTTTTACTGGACATGAAATTATAACAAGAAGCCAACATAATATTTCTTAGGAAATCTCTGCTTCCCCTTTCCACAATCCCTATTATTCCTACTGATTCAACCAATGCCCTTCAGGCCTTCACATATACCACTGTCTACTTATGTAAGAGATTTGTTGTGCCGAACTTCTCCCACTCATAAATTCTTGTATGTATTGATTAGAGTTTGCACCAGTGTGCACAATTCATAAATTTGGATATTTAGTTTTCTGAAATTTGGGGCCATATGAGGGCGTCAGTAGAATGACTCTCATCTGCTTCAATTTTCATGTACATATCAAGACCTAATGATGTGAGTGCATAATGTAATGCACAGAAACTGCATTGTCTGTCTGCATGTATGGTATGGTGCATTTTGTATACTATGCAGCAGTACTTCATGCATCTCCTCTTCTCTCTTTGTATGAACTGCTTAAGGTGTCTCTGTTTAACATCTTAAATTTGTGTTGTACTTTAGGGTTAGTAGGACGTTAGAGACCTCTACAAAGGAAATTGGGATGGGATGTGATAAAGATCTTGTTAAAGGTTCTGAGATCATGCAGAAGCTACCTGTTTCAGCAGTGAAACTCCCTGCAATGGAGGAGTTTGAAAAGGAGACCAGAGGATACCAGAGTGAATCTGAAGATCCTCCTGAGGATACAATGCGCCCCAAAAAATCATCAAGTAAAGATGGGACCTCTCTGAAGAAAAGGAAGCGTGCAGATAAGCTTCAGAACTCAAAGTACTTTCTTCCCTTCCAATGAAGACTATTTTCATATGGTTGGGTAATGGGGACAAACTAAGACAAAACCTCCATTTAAGATGAAAGTAATATCATACTACATGTCCTCTTTTATTTTTTATTTTTATTTTTTATATATATATTTTGTGATTGGTTACTATATGTCCTTTCTAATTGTCATTCATTCCGCTACTTCATTATGTATAGTGTTTTCCCTTCAAATTTTAGTTCTTTATAGTAGGTCTTATCATAAGTGAATTATTAATTCAAGGTTGGGAACCTCGGCATGTAGGCGAAACTCAGGCTTGGCGTGGGCGAGTCAACTCAGCAAGTACCAAGTTGACTCACGAGTTTGCCCCAACTAGGCCAAAAAGGGCAGAAAAATCCCCAAAATCTGGGAAAAATTGTAAAAAAAAGGAAAATAAAAATAGAAAAATATATACAATATGAAAAATGATAAAAAATGAATTAATGAACTTATTGGCGTGTACTCGCTGAAATTGTTGGTTTTCTGATGTGCCACTAAATCATACTATAACTTATAATTTTTTATTTATTTATAATTTTCTACTCTTCTAGTGCCAATTCAAATTGCTACTAATTTTTTTATAGAATGCGACAAAACCACAACTATAACTGAAAATATTACTAGATCGAGCAATATTAATTAAAAATAAAGTATGAGTTTTAATTAAAAAAACTGAAAGTTACCCTAAATTTCTTAGTTCAGCCCTCCAATCTTTGCACTCAATATGATTCAGTGCCTTCAATTCTTGTCGGGCATCCTCAAAAACTTCAATTTGAAACCCACCAAATCAGATATGGGATTAAAGTTCAGATCTAGTTGATCCATGCTTTTTAAATTTTCATGAATAGTAAATTTGAAACAAATATCTCAAATTCCAAGTCTTTTGTGGTTTTTTGTGAGAAGCAAGCCTATGATTCAATGAAGAACCCAATAGCAGGCTTAGGAAACAAATTTCGTCCAAGAACTACTAACAGTTGCAAAGAATTCACGACTTTGCAAGGTTGGCCAAAATCATGGTCGAAATTTGACCAAACAAATTTATAATATTTTGAAAAGCAGTTGCAACGAATTCATGGCTTTTCGAGTTCGGCCAAAATTATGGTCAAAATTTTGACTAAACAAATTTATAAAATTTCAATTTTTTCAATTAAATCTGATCTATCAATTCGGTGGATCCTGCAAAAGTGTGTGAGGAGAATTTTTTTTTTTTTGATAACTAAAAGTGTGTTAGGAGAATTGTTGCTTCTATGGTGAAAAAAGGTGGATGAATTCCACCCTCCTTTGTGTTTCAGAAATTTTATAGAAATCGCCGAGTTATAACAAACTCATCGAGTCAGTCAAAATCTCGTCAAGTTTATACAGTATACTCAGGCAAGTTGCTATAGTACTCGCTGAGTACTGTAGCACTTCAGTACTCCCTCGAGTTGGTGGGGTTCTAGGTTTGTTAGGGTGCCAGGCCTGATTGGTTTTGGGCATAAGCTTGTGTTGTATTCCATCTACTGGTTTCAGCTCGGAGATATACTTGCTGATGCTTGACCCTTCTGACACTGCACATTCCTTTTTTATATTTATATCATATGTATCATTTGTTTCCCCCCAGTGTGGTCACTTCACTATCTGCATGCTCCATTTCCCCCCTTTCCTGGAGCCCTTTCATTCAAATAGTCAAAGACTTGTTATGTTTGATGGTGAAAATAACTTTTCTATGCACTTATCAACTGCCTTTTAGAATTGTTTTTCCTTTGAAAGTTTTACAATTTTTTTCTGTTTCTTTTACAGGAAGAAGAAAAGAAGATCAAGTACTCTTGTGCAAAATAAGATCGATTGTTCTCAAGAAAATGAAGGTCTATTGAGAAACAATTTTCTTAAAAATGGCAGTGACTCCCTTTGCGAACATAGGCCTAAGATAAATGTCCTAAAAGGTGTTACCAGGGATAGCAGTAATCTTGCTGAAGCCACGCCCATTGATTCTGATAAGAGTAGTGGTGTGAAAGTTAACAAACGAAAGACAAAACAGCAGTTGTCTCCTGTAGAGGATGGGGAGATTCAACCTTGTGATAGTGTTGTCTGTAAATCCTCGGAAAGGTTGAATCAAACTTAGTCTCATTATTGTTGTTAAGTTTTTCCTTATGTTCCTGCTCATTTACAATTATTTTTTTTCTTAGTTTCTTCTGAATGCTATCATTGGTCTTGAAATATTCTATAAAAAAATTAATTTCATGTTTCCACTGTAATAAGTTGTATATTTTCTATGTTTTATCTTTTGAGCCAAGTTTGCTATAACCCATGTATAGAAGATATATGTAGATTATATTTTAACACTTGCTGTTTCCGGAAATCTTGTTTTGCTTTGCATGTTGTTTACCTATGCTTAAGGTACTGGAGTTACTTATGGTTTTCTTCCTGTAATCAGGAAGAAAACCATTAGGTGTCTTCCTGTTATCAGATTTTAGTCATCATCTATCCCCTTAGAAACTATTTGGTGTTTTAAAAATACCTACAACCCACTTTTTTGGGGAAGCAGTGTTATCTTTTGCAGCGAGACTGGGAAGGAAATCTTACACATCGATATGTCTGGAAGGGAATCACCAGGTATGGTTTGCGATGTGTTATTTGTGATCATTCACCTTGGGTAATTTAATCTGTCTTTTGGAGTTAACCATATTTTAGTTTTTATCTCGTGTCTCGTATGGGCCCATCTGCAAGAAACTCTGGAGGGACGGTGAAGCTATGAGTTTTAAAATTTTGAAATTTTGAGTTTGAATGCATTAATCATTGCCAGTTTTATTAATTGAAAATCTTTTTACTTGTTTGAGTTTTTATTTTCCAAATACTTTTTTATTTTGTATTTTACTTTTTATATTCTGTGGATTCAACTTGCTGGACCAGCTGGGACCATGGGGTCTTCGAAATTTTTGGATTTTCTGAGTAGTTTGGGTAGGAAGTTTGTGTACTTGTGGTCTATGTTGGCTATGTGGCCTTTCAAGGCCTTAAAGCCAATAGTCTTACGCTCAGTGGGAGTTAGAGAGAGACTGAATCTGGGTGCTTGGAGCACTGGGGCACAGATTCATATACCCCGCATATTTGAGGCATTGAGAGTATACGTTTTGAGAGTGTGAACTCTCGGAGAGGTGTGAGGGTCACCTCCCAGTCTGAAATATATTGATTAGAATGCCTCATAGTTGCTGTGATAAGCCAGGGCTTGGAGAATCCAATTGAGAATAATAGAACCCGAGTATTTAAAAGAGTATTCGCCCTGTATGGAATGGTCGATTCATGGGATATGAGCCCGTATCCTGACACGAGACCTTTCCATGGCATGTGCACCCACAGTCGTATGGGGAAGCCACTCTTCTATAGTATTATTCGACTTAGAAGAGCTAGTTACATGTGCTTTAAGAGGACCCCTGTATTTGAATAGGAACATGTCCCACAGGGGTGCACCAGTAATCCATTGAACCCTCGGTGATGGTAAGCTCTGGCTCAGCGACTTTGATGTAACCAATTATGTGTCCCTGCCATAGACTGTGGAGCATAGGTCTATTGGGTTGGCTCGAGACACCGGTGGAACGTCATTCGGGTTAGCCCATTGGAAGACTCCGACTAGTGTTATAAGTTTAGAGATCTCATTTACCTTTGGCCCAAATTAATCTAAAATTGACGAGAAAATATTTTATATTGATGAGAAATTGTGTAATAAGGTTGAGAAATCATTTAGAGAATTTTTGAGATTTTTGGAGAATTTTTCAGATTTTTTAAACAATAAAAAATGTGATTTTCAATTTGTTTGACGTAAATACCAAACAAGGACATCCTATGGGGATGCCACATGGATCCCAAGTGGCCATAGGGATGCCACGTGGAACCCTGACCTCCCCACTTGTGGATGACATCATGCTGACATCATATCCATGTGGGGACCTATTTGTCATTAAATCTTTTGTTGGTATTATGTTATAACATGATTATTTTGTTATTTAAAGGGTTATATTTTGTTATGACTTAAGTTTGATTTAAGTCACATGTTTTTTTTTAGCTCATATGTGTCATTTTTGGCATGTGTGAAGTCATGGGATTTTGAGAATTAATTTAATTCATATTATTATCCACATATGATTTTGTAGCATGTGAGTATATCTTATGTAACACCACCTTATGGGCTTGACCCATGTGAAACTTTACTGTTGTAAAATCCTGTTGGTAGTGTCATAAGATATTTTATTCATGTGTAGATGTCTCATATTACCTTTATGTCCATGTCCTTGTATTTTATTGACTCTCACAAATTATTCAAAAACCATGGGTATAATTGTAAACATTAATTTGGACTTAATGAGAAATAAAACATAGAGCTAAGGGCTTCAAGGTAAAATGACTATAAACCTAGGTTTTGAGGAGTGAAGGGTGTCAAAAGCTTATCCATTGATCTTGGTAATAAGATATGGATGAGTGGCTTGGATAAAAGCCTCTCATGTGCCATTGATCTAAGGCATCAAGGATCAAGATCAAATCCATCTTTATGATCTAAGTATAAAAGTAGCTTATGAGATCAATTATTACCCTAACTTGAGTATTCACTTCAAAGAGAGAGAGAGAGAGAGAGAGAGAGAGAGAGAGAGCCCTTGACAAAAATATGGTCACCCATGAGATTATCTTCTTCTTTGGGCTTTCATTTGAAACCCTTCCATGGAGTAATCCATCATTTATGTGATCAAGCCCATATCATTGCTTCATTAAGGTATTGATTTTTCTTCTCATATTTTTAATTCCTACCTCATTTCCATTATCAAAGCTTGTTGTAATTCTTAATTTACGATAGCTTTCTTCGTTTTTGGTCATGAAAACTTGATATTTGAAGAGTCCCAAAGCAATAGTGTAGTCCATACACATAGTATGTGTAGACTAGCTTGCTTACTCCATGATCTTGAGTAGTTTCAACTTGATTTCTTGATCTTATTTTTCTGGAATTTTTTACTGAGAATATACAACTGATGAGATGTTTATTTCATCATATTTGAGCATAAGAAATAGTCCATTGAGTTGCCTTTTTAACGTTGAAAAGTTGGTGTGGTCCCTTATGGACCACACGGTGTAGTTTTACCATAAGTTCTTTATTTTGTGTAGTATCTCTCTCAAACTTTGAAAGGCTATTTTGATACAATCTCTCTCATGATTTGATCCCCATTAAGTGATATAAATGTGATCATTTGCTTCCCATTGGATTGATCTCCTTGAGTTATTATTATCACCCGTGCCTTAGACAATGGGACAAAATTAAGTCCTCAAAAGGCCCTTTCATGGCCCGGGCACAAGGGGTTCGAACCATGGTTTCCCCATGTATGTTTGCATGTTAATTTGATGTATTTACAGTTATTAAATGGATTCATGATTTTGATTAAGTTGAGTAAGCTGTATAAATATTGAGATTGTTTTTTTTTTTTTTTGCGGTATGAGCTTTAATGCTATGCATTATTGTTTATGCGAATTGAAATCTTATTGAATTATTATGATCAAGTGTATGATGTGTATGAGATATTATGAGGATGAAGAATGAAGATGAAATTATCATATAATTTTGATATAATAAGGAATTGCGAGTGCAAGTCATACAATATGTTGTAGAGATGTACAATGTGAATATTTGAATATTGTATTCAGTTTAATTATACTTTTTAGTAAGGGATTTGTAGGGGACCTATTAGGGTTCAATTTTATTATTGAAATATGTATAAACTAGGTTTGTAGGCTGGAATATATGTGTTATGGTTTTGTATTGAGATATTCATGCATTTAAACCATTGAGTTTTTATACAATGGAATTTTTTTTTAAAAGATTGCATTTCTAGCCTATTGGTCTTATACCACCAACAGTTTAGAGCATAATTTCTGTTCTCATGATTGTTTTTTTTTTTTCTTAAGTTGTGTTTGTTCTCATGATTGTTTCCTTCATTTAATTTTGTTTGAATGGATCTACTCGTGGGAATTGCTTAGTATTTTTTGTGGGCGTACATTAATCTTTTTTTCATCCAATGTACTAGTTGTATACAATGGAAAGTATTTCCTCTGTTCTTATTCATGCAATTCAATTTCATACAATTGATGGAGCATAATTGTAGTGCTTTTGGTTAGTGGAAAAGTACATTAGTGTTACTTCTAGAGTTATATGTCCCCTCCTTCCAATGTTGGAAATTTTAATTTAAACAATTTCTAGAACCATTAATCCTGGCAATGTTGGAAATTTTAATTTAAACAATTTCTAGAACCATTAATCCTGACAATGTTGGAAATTTTAATTTAAACAATTTCTAGAACCATTAATTCTGATCTTCTAGTCTAGTATTACATTTTTCAATAGTTTTTCTCACAAGCTTTGTATTATTGGCCTACATATTGAGAATTATCATAATTCGGTTCCTGCTTTCATACTATCAATATTTGAGTGATTTTTTAGTTTATCTTTGGAGTATCTTTATGAAATGCATATTCTATTTCCAGGCTTGATCAATCTGAAGGCAGTCCAAAGTATGTCAATACCTTGAGTTCAGTGCCTGGTACAAAAAAGGTTTGCTGTTGACCTTGTTTATTATAAATAGTTGTGAAGTTCCTCGTACTTATTTCCTATTTTATAAAAATGATGGCTATGATGCTCAGTTTCACTAGTTCTCTACTGAGATATCTACCATAGGATGAGTTTTCAATCATGCAATTATGCGGCTAGACTTGAAAAGTTACATTTGGCACATGTTGGGACTATGCTTAGTTGATATTTTTGAGAGAAAAACTTGTGCTGCAAGTTTAATGTATATAGTACCAGTTGGTTTGAATCATGTTCTGCAATGTATTTGTCAGTTCCTTTAGAAAAAGTCCACTCGTTATTGTTTGACGTGAATATGGCACAATTTCACCACACTTCAAATTTATATTTTCCTATTACAGATGCTTCTTTGTTTGATGTAACTATCAGTGAAGTCTGTATTATTGTCACGTATGAAAAAATTGAGGCACATGACAAATTTGCCTTTAATAGGGGTCCATGCCTTTTTGTGTGGTCTAGTGGTAGTCTTATATGTATGCATATGTTATTAGGATGACAAAATGCTTTTATTAGACGTTGGGCATCCATGTTCATGCAGAAAGAAAAAAATTTGCACTTGTGCTTAAATAGCCATCCAAATGTGTTGCCTTTCTTTTGTTCGCTCAAGGGACATATCTCTGTCCTGCATCTAAGCTCTCTCCTAGTGCCATGCTGTCTACAGTAGTCATGAGCAATTAGCATGTGTGCTATTCTTCCTAAGCTCCAAAGGGAGGAATCCTTATAAAATGGCACTTAATTGGAGAAACTCATCTTAATTCTTATTCTTATGGCTTAGCTCCCACATGATCTCAGCAGTACATATCTGGAGATTGAGATGCTCTTATGGTTATACTTTTTAAAAAAGGGAAAAAAATCCTTGTAGTTTTAGGTCTCTGCATGATATTGATATGCTTGCCCTTGTTCGTTAGAATATGAATAATTTCATAGACAAGGAGCTTATGTCTTCTTTATGCAAAATATAAATTTTTGTGGAAAAGGGAGCGATTTCGAGGGTTTTTTGGCTTTGCTTCACCATGAATTCCCCCAAATTTGTGTGGCTTTAATTAAAAAATGTGAGGTTGCCCCCCCTCGCCCTCTTTCTTCTTTTAGTTTTGCTTTTTCTCTTGTTTTTTGTTTTGTTTTGGGGTGGGGAGGGAAGGGGAGTCAAGGTGGGATTGGAAGGTTGGGATGGAGTTCCATACTAATGATATGTCAGCTTCTTCTGTGGAGTGGCTTCAGTACTTTTTCTTTTTTTTTTGTTGTAAAAAAGCACAAGCTTATGCATCATTTGAGACTAGTGATATGCACGTGTACTAAATATTAATCAATAAATAAATTTTTAATTTTAAACTGACATATTCGATTATAGAGAGTTATAAAAAGAGAGAATTTGTTGGATCCATCTTCACGTATGGGCTTTTATTAGGTAATAATTTTTTTATATTTTAATTATATTATTCTATAACCAACTTTAAAATTATTATTAATCATATTAGTAAAGTTGTTATTTACTTGTCAGAAAATATTATTCTAGAGAATTAGAAAAAAATAGAAATGCAACAACATATCAAATAAATTTCAAAATATGATTATAATTCTATTTATGTTACATTTTGAGGTAATTATTTTTCTAAAAATAATTTCAATTACATTATTTACATCTGTATTTTGCATTTACGGTTAATTACTTTTCCTTTTTAATATATATCCAACTATATCATTCACTAATATAAATGAAATTATTTTTACGTATATTAGTAAATGTATTATTTACTTATAAGTACTATTTTTAAAATTGGAGAAACTGAAAATGCAAAAAAGAAAAACATAGAAGGGTTTATTCTTTCTTTGTCTTTTTGTAATTTTGGTTAGTTACCGTAGTGTTTTTTTTCTATTATGAGTTATAATGTTTTCTAAAATGATTAAAATTAATTTAAAATAATATTAGCAAATAAATTATTCTATTAATACATAATTACAAAATTATATTTATGTGATTATGAGTTATTGAAAACATTTAATTAGGATTCTAAATTCTAAAATAATTAAAATTAATTTAAAATAATATTAGCAAATAAATTATTCTATTAATACATAATTACAAATTTATATTTATATGATTATGAGTTATTGAAAATATTTAATTAGGATTCTAAATACTTGTGTAATTTATTCCAATTATATTTTTGGTATAATTAATTGCATATATATATCTATCATGTGAACTTTATAACAATTACTATACTATTAATTATTGTAACAAAGTAATTAGTTATAATAATTTAAATAATTATTGATAAATTACAATATAAAAAATAGAATAGTTATATGTAAATTTAAATAACTATCCATCTATCTATCTATTATATATAAAGCGAGAGGAGGCCCCCCTATATTTTATTGACTTGTGTCCTTTTTCTTCCCGTTATATCCTACTAATTCTTAGTTTCTTCCCCATTTTACACTTCTATTTCTTGGAATTATCGAACTCTCCATATTAATGGCTAGACGTCTTCAAACTTAAATAAATGTTGACTATATTCTAAAAAGTTTTAATTGGTTACAGTGAGGTAGAAAGGAATTGGATTAGAACTGTAACAAAATAAATTCACCATCATTCCAAGGAAAGCAGCAGTTTCTAGTGTCACTTCCAAAAGTATGAAATAAAAAAATAGGCTAATTGTTTGTTGACCTTCCCCGGAATAATATAAGATGGATCTTGCAAAGATTGCTAAACTAAATTCAAAGATGAATATAAGTTATTAATTGAAGCTTTATTTCAAAATGTACTCTTTGTTGTCTAAATTCTTCAATACATCTTCCACCATCGTGTTGTTTGGTACCCAGTGTATCAAAAAGTGCTAGGCGGGTCCTAGGTGGCATGGGGGGTCCAGGCCGCCCTGCGCCTAGGCTGCCGCCCAGAATCTGGGCGGTAGCCCAGTTGAAATAACCACAATCCCAGATTCCAAGTTGAAAAAAAAGAAGATAGAAGTCGAGAAGAGAATTTTGATAATCCATATTGTTAAAACAGTAAACTGTAAAACCATACAAGTTTAGGATACGAAAGTCAACACTCAACACAATAGAAATATACAGAAATTTAGAAAATATACAGTCTAAGATATAAAAGCCAACACTCAATACAACAGTCAACACTCAACACTCAGCACCAAGAGGCAAGAGTCTTCAGTCGTCGTCGTCATCATCATCATCAGAAGGAATATCAATGGGTCAAGCCTCATCATATGCATTAGAGTCGTGGCCATCATCATCTGAGTCATCTCCCTCTTCAATATAACGCTCGTCCTCTGTTTTTTCTGAATTTGCCTCTTCCTCCTTCTCTTCTTCTACCTTCCTCTTACTGGTATGTGCAGACTGTGCAGATGAGGCCCTAGGAGTTTTGGTTGTTCTACCTTTTTCTCGTATAATTTCCTCCCTGGTAGCTTCAGGAACATTTTTACACAAGGCAACATCCCCCTTAATACCGGTAAGGTGTTTTTTAAATCGTAAATGCCCCCATTAGTATCATTTCCACAATAATTACATTTAATATGATTTTTATCACTTGGATTCGAGTTATAACCATACTTCCAACCCGGATCACCACTTCTAAAAGAACCCGGAGAAGATATTTCCATAGAACAAGGCTCATTTTTATTATTTTCTGGTTCTTCTAAATTCAGAAGCTGTCTAATCTCATCCCGAATTGCTTCAGAAACCTTTTTACAAGAAGCAACATTACCTTTAACACCAGCAAAGTGTTTTTCGAATCGGCTAATACCCCCATTGGTATCTTTTTCACAAAAATTACACCTTATATAATTTTTATCATTTGGTTTTGGGTTGTACCCATACTTCCAACCCGGAGCACTTCTTCTAGAAGTAGCAGAACTAGATCTATGACAAGGATTTTGTTATTGTTTTTATTTTACACAACTTATATATTACCTAATCTCCTCTTCGATAGCTTCAGGAACATTTTTACAAGGGGCACTATCTCCCTTAATACCGGCAAGATGTTTCATAAACAGGTTTATGCCTCATTTTGTGTCTTTTTCACAAAAATTGCATCTAACGTAAGTTTTGTCATTTGGATTCGGGTTGCATCCATCTTTCCAACTCTCCACTCCGACTAACTCCTGAAGAAGACATCTCAAAATAAAACAAACGATCTAAAAAATAAAGTTTTGCACTTACTTTGATTGCTCGAACTCCAAACTTTGAGAAACACTTTGATCCTATGAAATGTAGTTTTTTTGAGGTTTATTTCTCTCTAAAATGGGTTATTGTGGGTTTTGGTTTCAAATGAAGAGAGGGCGTGGGGTAGAGAGAGAAGGTGGGAGAGAGATCACATACAAAGGTAGAGAGAAGTAAAGAGCTTTAAATTAGGAAATAATGTTGGGAGTTTCAAATTTGGGGTGTATTAAGGATGTGAGTGATTATGGAGAGAGATTAATAGACAACCATTAATATGGAGAGCTGGACAATTCCAAGAAATAGAAGCGTAAAATGGGAAGAAACTAAGAATTAGTAGGATACAATTGGAAAAGGATACGGACACATGCCAATAAAATAAATGGGGACCTCCTGTCATTTTATTAAGCATGGGAGATGTATGGATTTATCGTATAGAGAATAAGAAAGAAAACGAGGAAGTGGTTTTCCTTGATGTGGCCCCTCAAGAGTGCCACTAGGATTCCCAAGTGCTTCCATATGTTTCATTTGTTGATGACAACATGGTGTGATTATCAATATTGCAACTGGTATTCTTGGATACCTATAACTTAGAATGAAATCAGTTATAAATTCGAATATGAATGCAATAGGAAGTTATGCAATGATGCTTTGTCAAAAAAAAGAAAGAAAAATTGCATGATGATAGGATATATCGAAAATTATGATGCACCTAAATTATTTCATGTCTGAATGTGTCTAAATATATATTCAGAACCTGTAAGTGATATGGTTGTAACCAGCGTTCATAGACTCGGCCGAGGTAACTTGGACTCAGCTGAGTAACTCGGCCACGCCCTATGGGTGAGGCAAGTTTTGGGCGATTTGGTTGTGCACCATTTTTTTTTAGTTTAAATATATTAAAACCTTCAATTTGAATCAAATAGCTTAAAGTGGCTTTTTGGTTGTTATGTACACGTAAAGTTGAACCCATCAGGGTTCCAATCCCGTTGCTGGCATTTTTTTACGCAACTTTTAAGTTTTAAAACATCCTTCTTTTTGGAGTTTTTAAAAAAATGTGGCCTCCACGAGAGTGGATCCCACAACCTCTTGTTAAGAGGTCGATTTCCATATGTGGCTCAATGATAAAAACTGACACTTGAACTATATATAACTATATTTTGTCTTTATTTTCTTTAAAAAAAAAGGAGCTGAACTTAAGTGAGTTACTCAGACTCAGCTGAGTAAATCGCCTCGGCCAGGGCCCGAGTACCTTTGCCGGGTCGATTTTTTGAACATTGATTGGAACATAATACGAATATGATATTAATATAAAAAAAGATCTGTTATATTTTTATACATGTACCATATGCCACAATTGATAAACTAAATATGTATCAATATGTTGCATAGGATTCTCCTTTCTATAACCATGCTTTGAATTTTGGGAAATTTCAAGTGGTATCTAGGCTCTTCATATGAAGGTATGTATCCTTATCCTTGTTTGGTTATTTGTACTGTATTATTAAGCCACAGTTAAAGGGTGGGTATGTCTCGCAAGAATAAAGGAGGGTCAGGTGATAATTAAAAAGTAGTCTTTGGCCCCATGTAGGTAAATTGATTCCCTTATTTTAGGATAGAATGAATATCGTAAAATTTGTGGGCATTGCCCAAAATTTCTCTCTTTATCAATCTCTGCATCCTAATTTATTGTGGAACTTGAATTTCTTTAGGTTCTACAATCTATTCTACCATCTACATGTTCTCTCTCTATCAGTCTTTCTCTCTCTCTCTCTCTCTCTCTCTCATCTGCATGGGAGTAATCTCTTCTAAAATTTTGTATTTTAAAATCACTTCTCCTAAAATTAATGTAAGTGCTCCCCTAAAATATGTTCCCTATTTTTTAGGTTTAAACCTCCTAAACTTGGTGCCACTAGATCTTGCTCTTGAATTCAAACCACCCCTACACCATAGCAACCACCCAACACTAACCCTTCAAGATGTCTTAAACACCCCTTGAACCCATCCATAGTGCAACTTTTACATATCTTCAACCCAGCTCACAAAACCCTCGGAACCCTTTTCATCCCCTTGTTCAAGGTGGCTTCGTCGCCGAAAAACTTTATAGACTGCAAAACTTACTTTTTTCAACTTCCAATCCAAGCGTAATGACCACAAGGGCATCTGAAAATGGGCGGGATCACTTTTGGGACAATCTCCTTTGCCACCATCAATTTGGCAACACAAGATCTCACCTTTCTCTCTAACCTTAATAAGGGATGAATTTCTGAAAACCCTTTTTAGTAGTGCCATATGCGCAAGGCTTTGGACATGATGAGGGCCATAGACTGCCTAACCCTTGGTCAGTCAAACAACACATAAGCTCCCACTGAAGTGTATAATCCACTATAAATGCCTTTTTACATGTTCTCACAGCCTTTAAAGGCCACAAACCCCCAACAACAACCAATGTGTGTGATTTTATAATCAATTAGTGCTTTTGTGTCTTTCTAGTGAAAGTTTTTATTTTACCCTTGATTAATTACCTAAGGTAACCTTAAGCAAGAAATTACTATATTTGTCAACACAGAACTTTGATGAATATTTCATATTCAATAACCTGGTTAATGCATCTCCATCACCTATATCTATTAGAAGTTTAGAACTTCTTTTGGTAAGGGTGCATTGTACTTCACTTTGACACATACTTGAGCAATATGCATTCTCTGCTTTAGAGAACCATCTAGTATGTCTGGTTTCCTAACTGCTGGTGCTATGTGTCCAAGAGATGGCGTACACTTAGAATGATGACGAAGGTGCAGAAAATGAACACATATGGGAATGGTTGAAAGTGTTGCAATTTCAGGAAGTTTACCATCCACCCCTTCCCGCCCCCCCCCCACTCTTCTCCTCCCAATTATATGGAGGCTACCATTGAGCACCCATATTTAGGTGATCTTTGGAACTGTCAATCTCCATTAAGGTTCAATACCAACAATATATCCAATCAAGAAAGATTGGAACCTTTTCTGTTTTTCATCCATCTCCTCTGTCTAAATATGCATGGCTTGATATCATTATTACCTCCATATTCTGGTGAGTAAGATTCGACAATGAGTTTCAGTCAGTGATTCAAAGACTTATTTTCCTTTTCCTCGATCTTGATTCACGTACAAATTTGGGAATTGTGATATCTGTCAAACGAGAATTACTCAGGAACTAGGTCCATGCAAAAAGGCTCTTGCAAGCGAGCTAGATTGTAGACAGAGCATCGATAGCTTATGGACTCTTAACTCTTTGCATGGACCTAGGAACCTTTGGATTGAATATAGGTTGACTAAAATGTTCTACAATTATATTGTCTGGTCTTTCTTTGGAGTTTATGGTTAAGCGAGTGGGGTTTGGGATGCAGTGGTTTATTGATGCATGTCTGTATATCCATGGCATCTATTAATTAGAGTGCTTATTTAAGATCTTTAGGTGTTTTCGGTAATGGGGTTCTACCTTTTTGTTTACTAACCTAACAAAATTACTTTGTGGGAATTCACCAAACAATATCTACATACTGATTATGGAAAAAAGGAAGATTTTTCTCTTTATGTTGGATTGAGGAGCTCATGTCAGGGAGGGTTTGTCGAAAGCGAAACTATCATCTTCGAGGGTTTCAGTTTAGCTCAGTGTGGCTCTAAAGTTTATGTGGTGATGCTATGGGAAAGATCTTGGACCAGACAGTTAACTTTGAGAAACTGATTTTATAGGATGAATAGAAAATTTACCAACAGGGGACCATATCATGCTCCGTATGGATGGAAGACCTACTCTGTGCATGTTTAGTCTGATTCCTTTGTGTTGAACATGTTGGAGGGGGAATGTGATGCCATTGTTCGCAATCGTTGTAACATGATGAAGACAAACGTGGGACATGATGGGTTGAAGCGAGCAACAGGACTAGCTGCATGAATGGCTTTAGTGGTCCAAAAATCCCTCTTGTAAAACGCGCATAGGCCAGTATGCCAGCCCACTACATGTTTCTATATGAATCCTCTAGGCTCTGAACAATTAATATAAGAAACTACAGAGACATGTTCTTGGGATCCAGGTGAATAGGTTACACTTGGTCCAGGAAAAGGATGTTGAAGGCTTGCGAGGGAAAAGGGACATTTACTTATAAAAAAGAAAACTGCAAATCTCAACTCAGAGAAATTTTTTTGACTTAGAATCTGTTGAAAATTTTCCTTTCTCATACATTGATTGACTAGCATATCCTAACCTATTAAAAATTTAAACTTAATAAGAAAGGCAAGCACAAAAAATCTATGTTATGGATTTTTATATGGTTAGCTTACTAGGACAAAATTATTATAATTGATCATCTTTGTTAGATGGTTCTGCCTTACCCACTGTGGAGCATTTTTCCTTTTGCCATTGGAACTATGAAAATGATTGGGAGTAACTTGGGCCATAGACAGACTGTTTGGGGCTCTTGTGAACCATACATAAAAGATGAGAGTTTTCAAATCTTGTAGTAAACTCAATTTTGAAGGTAGTTCTAGAGGGGAATTGGAGGTGTTGTGAGGACCAACAAGAGGCAGTGCTAACGACTCTCTCAAGTCTAGCAGGCCATTGCAATGCAAACAATGACAGAGGCACTAGTTCTTTTGATTGGATTACAAAACTTGAAAACGGACTGGAACCCCATTTTGGTCGCAGAAGATTCAGCAAATGTGCTTCCATGGGCAAACAAGAGTGCCCATTGCCCATTAAGACTACATTTTTTAAGAGACAACTTAGGCTTATCAATGACTGTGCCCTTCGAGCACAGCTATAGAGAGTCCAACGAGATAGCAGATAGTCTTGCTATAGCGAGAGTTGATTGGCTTTGGCTGTCACCATAATTCATTAGCTCGTTGTCTTTGTTTTTCTTTGATTTTTTTGTCTCCTAAATTGTATAGAATAATAGATGCATATCTCTTTTTTAGATGCGCAGCAGATGCATAGCTTTTAATATCCACAATGCTATACACATACATTTTACACAATTAATGAAATATTGTTATCAAAAAGAAAAAACTGTTTGCAGTCTCGATTGTCATGTAAGATTATTCACTACAAGTAATCTTACTTGAGGCACTTTGTTGTGACTTCCATAATTCTTTAGCCATTTTCAAAAAAATTTAACCTAAAAAGACAATTGTTCAAATTGTTCTCCAGATCTGCACATCATTGCAGTGATATTACATAAAGGGCAAATGGAATGCATGTTTCTGTTCTTTCTCACTTGTTCTTTTAGTAATTTTTGCAAAATGCGTTCTTAATTTTTATTATACTTGATGTGTTTTACTACTAAGTAAATAATCTTGGTCATTTCTTGGTTTTATCTTTCAGCTTCCTAGCAGAAGTGCTCGTCGTAAGAAAGCCAAAAGGCAATGGCTGCGGGAGCTAGCTAAAAACAACAGCAAAGTGGTACTACCTTACTATTTGATGCTTAGCAAGCATGTTTAGACACCATTTGTTTTCCCAGTCAAATTGCAATTTGGGCATTTTGTGGAAATCTCACTAGTAATCTGATCTCAGCAGATGGTTGATTCGCAAATTTGAATTGAGGTCAAGGTGGTAGCACCACCTGTGACTCAGTTATCAGTCTCGGTTTCCATTCCTACCAATGCTAACCCCTTTTGAAAACTACTAACAATTTCAAAAACTAACAGTCAATGTTCGAAAAAAAAAAAGATTCCCAATTGCAATACCCCCTCCCCCCCCCCCTTCCCTCCCCCTCCCCCTCCCCCGTCCCCGTCCTCTCTTTTTTTTTTTTTGGTCAAAACTACTCCAAGTTGTTTTGCAAAAAATTCAATTTGGTTTTCTCTCTCTCTCTCTCTCTCTCATCATCACCATTACCGCCACCACTTGACTACCATTTTGTGGCCACCACTCACCCCACCTCCACCACTGCCGTTGCTGCCGCTGCCGCCACCACCGCACCACCACTAAGCAACCACCATTGCCACCACCTAGCTCCACTGCCTAGCTGCTATCATCACTATCACTTTGCCACTACCACCATCACTGCCCCACCACTACTTCCTACAGCCACCACCATTCCACCACCACAGCCTATCAACTACCGCTGCCACAACCGCTGCCACAACCGCTGCCACCACTTACCACCACCTACCTGCACCACCACCAATTCTCCACCGCCATCCCCACCGCTAGCACGACCACCCCCACCGCCACCACTAACATCTCGTTGCGACCAGCACAACTATTGCACTGTGCCATCACCATCACGCTGCCTCCATCACATCACATAATAACAATTTATAACTCAACTAAATTGTTATTTGGTCAATTGCAATTTGAAGAAAACACTATTTGATAGAATTTTGCAATCAAATGATCCTTAGTGATCTTTGAAATTGTCTTCCTGGGTTATTCATTCTGCAGTTACATGCATTAACTGGAGTTGCTGAACTGTCTAGTTGTTATGCCTCTTTCGTGGTCTTGTGCTTATGAAATATTTTATCTTGATGCATCTTTTTTTGGTCTGCCTTTTCTAATCATTCTAGTTCTGTGTGTGCTCACTTGCTAGTGTCTTTGGCATGTGTAGGAGCTTCAGAGCCATTCACCAGAAAAGGCAATTCAAATAGAATTTTCGAAGCCAAGGGAATCTGGTCAAGTTGAGGATGAAGATGAGGATGAAATAGTTCCTGTGGTGGTTAAACCGGGACACGTTCGCTTTAAGCCTGCTGGTAAAGGTGTGATGGTGCTTTCTTGTCTCCCTAGTTTGTTAGCATAATATTGGTGTCTGAGAGCAGGTTTGCATAAAGTTTTTCAGCTTCATCCTTTGCAATTCTTATGTTGCAATACCAGTATGGCCATGCAATTATGAATTATCCACGAAAAATTGTTAGTGTGGGATACTTCGTCTAGATGTTATAAGGTACTACTTTTTAAAAAAATTTAGCAGTTTCTGTAAAATCAGAAGAGCATCTTCCACTATAACCCATGTATCTCCCTGAACTCATACATACCTCCTCTGAGATTTACCGTAAGAAACTAGACTCTAGACTCAAAAAGAAATAAGAAAAATATAACTTGCCTTAGGAAAACTTGCAAACAGGTCTGAAATATAGTGCCCCAGAATACTTGATTTCTGATGAAACCAGAATCTGAAAATTCGCTTAGACCAAAGGAGAGAAGCACTCTTCTTTCCCTTCTTAAAAATTTTCATTCCCATAAAAAGAAAAACATACACCTTCACATGGACGTCACCCTTTTTGATAAAAGTAAATATATATCATCATCGGCCCGACTATTTGGGGTCAGCCATACGAATCATGTTCCACGCTTCCGTTTTATCAAGGGCCATACTCTTAGTTAGACCATAAGTTACCAGATCTTTTCTTGCTACCTCCAATCATGTCCTTTTGGGTCTTCTCTGTCTTTTTAGAGCCTTCCACTTGTACCAAATTGCCCCCGAACCGATGTTGTTCGAAGTCGACGTTGCACATGGTCAGCTCACCTAAGTTTACGTTTCCTCGTCTTATTGCCTATTAGATCCATCCTTAAGTTCCCGTAGATGTATTCATTCTGAATTCTATCATTTCTTGTCTTGCCATTCATCTATCTCAACATCCTCATCTCAGCTTTACTCATTCTATAGATATATTGTTTCTTGACTGCCCAAATGGCTGGTCACATAAAACTCCTTTAAGTTTTATTGGTATTGCGGTATTGCGGCGATCACATAAAACTCAGGAAGTACATCCCCACTTCGTCGGCCCAACTCTAATTCTATGTACAACATCTTCGTCAATCTCTCAATTCTCATGGATTATCGACCCCTGGATATCGAAAATAATTTCTTTTAGGTACTTATTGACAATTAATCTTAATTACTACCTCATTCTATTCCTAATATTACTAAAGTTACATTCTATATATTTTGTCTTGGTCTGGCTAATTTTAAAACCTTTAGATTCTAGAACATCCCTCCAAAAATGCCCCCTCATACATATCTATCACCATGTCGATATATCCTCTAGAGATTCCTTTCTTTTTCAACATTTGCCAAATTAACTCTCTAGGTACCCTATCGTATACTTTCTCTATGGCAGTAAAGACCATGTGGATGTCTCTCCTCCCTAAACTTCTTAATCAATTGCCTAAGTAGGAAAATAGCCTCAATTGTTGACCTGCCTGGCGTAAAACTAAACTGGTTTTCTGATACACTCGTTTCATGTTTTAGTCATTGCTCAATCACTATCTCTTCATAGTGTGGCTCATAAGTTTGATCCCTCGACGGTTCATATAATTCAGTATGTCTCCTTTGTTTTTGTAAATAGGTACCACAATACTTTTCCTTTATTTATTTGGCATTTCTTTATTCTCATCATCTTGTTGAACAACTTGGTCAACCAGATTATGTTAATATCTCCCATGCACTTCCAAGCCTCATTGGGATACCATCTGGTCTTAAAGCCTTCCCATCTTTATCTTTCTCAAAGCTTCTTTCACTTCAGATATCCTAATCCTACGAATGTATCTATAACCTCTAGCCTCGTCTATGTCAAATGCTCCTCCTAGTGTCGTGCTCCCATAGTGTTTGTCATTTTATAATTTTTAAAAATAAATTCTCCACTTTTCGTTGACCTCATCATCTTTCACTAAGACACTCTAATCTTTACTCTTAATTCATTTATCATGATGGAGCTCCCTACACTTTCTCACTTTCATTTTTGTTAATTTGAAGATATCTTTTTCAACTTCTTTTTTCCCTAACTTGTTGTATAGGCCATCATATTCCTTAAGCTAAGCTGTACCATTTTTTTAGCATTTTTCATAGCTTTTTAATGTTCTTCTGAGTTTTGATCATTTCTATTCCATTGTAAAGTTTTATAACATGATCATTTTTCGCTAATGGCCTTTTGAACATCATCACGTGACTGCCAATTTTCCGTATTTGAATGTCTTTTCCCTATAGATTCTCTTAAAACTTATGTAGCCACTTTCGTGATACTATCAACCATCTCATTCTAAATAACATTAACTGTATCCTCAGAATTTTATTTCCCTTCTTTTATCAGTTTATTCGTAAATAAGTCTATTTTCTCCTTTTTTAGATTCCACCACCTAATTCTTGGACAACTATCAACTTCATTCCTCTTCTATCTCTTTATGCAAACATTCATAACTATGAGCCTATGTTGTGTGGTCAAACTCTCCCTAGGATAACCTTACAATCTCTACATGATGCTTGATCTGCCTTCTTACTAGAAAAATGTCTATCTGGCTTTTATATGATCCACTTTTATTAGTTATTAAATGTTCATGTCGTGTTTTAAAATAAGTGTTTGTTATTGCTAGTTATAGCACAATCAATAATAACATCACCCATCTCATTTCTTACACCAAATTCATATCCTTCATGTATCTTTTCATATCCTCCTTTATCTTTTCCTATATGGCCATTTAAGTCCCTCCTAGAAAGGTCCTTTCTCCATTTGGTATCCCTTGAATTAGTCCATCCATGTCCTCCCATAATTGTCTTTCAACGCTATTCTCTAGTCCTAACCTAACTCGTGAGCACTAATTACATTAATTATTTCCTTCCCTAATCACAAGTTTAATTTATAGGAGCCTATCACCTACTTTCTTGACATCTACTACTTTATCCTTGAAATCTTTGTCTGCTATTATGCCTATGCCACTTATATTATTATCCTTTCCTATATTCTAAAGTTTATATTTGTTGATTTCCTTAGCTTTTACCCTTTTCTGTTTAGTTTCTTATAGGCAAGCTATGTTAAGTCCTTCGTCATTGTGTCCACTAACTCCATACTCTTACATGTTAGAATTCCTACATTCCGTGCGGGTAAATGGATCCTATTCTCTTGGACTAGCTTCTTTACCTGCAATTGTCCAAAATGGCACGGGAACTCTTGCCTACTTATTGCTGCAGCTGGGTGATGTTGCAGTGCGTCGCTTCTAGGGGACACCTTAGCTAACCCTTACTCATTTCTCATTGCACCCAAGTGCCGATACAGTGCGTCGCTTATAGTGAACGCTTTAGCATGAACATATAACGTTAATGTAGGATTCATGAATAGATGTGGCTAAGTTTTACATCGGCCGCCCACCTAACATAACCCTCCTCCTTTCTTTAGGCTTGGGACGGGCATGACCAACTGGGACTAGCCATAGCGTGGATATGCTATACAAAAAAGCCATGAGTTATGATTATAGGCATCCCATAGGTTAGATAAACAAAATAAAAAGAAAACATCCAAAGAAATCGTCCCTCTCTCACTCTCTTGCTCTTTCTCCCTTCTCTCCTCCCCCTCCCCCCCTTTCCTATCAAACACAACATTCTAGAACTGCATGTAATAAATTTCTATTCGTTGTTCCACATGTAGCGCCTAAGCGGTTCAGAGGACTTGGGGACCTCGCTCAGGCCTAGACGGTAAGAATAGGCAGCCTGCCCCAAGGCGGACGCCTAGGCGCTTGGGCACCCGTCTAGGCGGGTGCCCAATGGCCAAGGCTTGTGCCCCACCCAGAGGCCGAAATTCCCCTTGTTGAGGGGCATTTTTGGGTGTTTTTTATAAAAATAAGAGGGGACCCTGCTTTTCTTGATGATGATTGATGATTGAGGACTTTTTTGAGTCTTCAAGTCTAAATTTCTTTCATTTTTCTTTTCTTCCTCCTGGTTGTGTACAGTAGTGGTTTGTAAACTTTTAAGTTTTAACTATATGTGGACTATGGATATGGACTTATGGAGTATGGAGTCTATGTGGACTACAGACATTTGATGTGCCCCCTAACTTTTGTGTTATTATTATTATTTTTTTTTCATTTTCTTGATGATGAATGAATCGATGTCTATCTTGGATTATAGACTAAAATATGTTTCAATATGTATTTTTTTTTTTTTCCACAATATCTTATTGTAAAACAACTTTTTATTCTACAGGACCGCCTAAGCTCTAGGCGCCCGCCTAGGCGCTAGGCGGCCTAAACTTCCCTGGCTGCATGGCGCCGCTTGGCCTTTTTTGGAAACATTATGTCTATTCATCTATAACTTTCCTACTTTCCCTCGCCAATTCCACTATCCTAGGACTTCAAAATCCCATGCTTCCCCTTCTACTTCCTGTTTTTTGAATCCCCCCATCAAAATCCTACACTCTAGGCTTCGAGACGGCCTAGGCCTATTTCCTTTTTCTGCCTATCCTGACAATAACTCAAAAAACAAAAAGGAACTCTTCCCATCAAAATAGGGCCATGAAATCCTGGAAACTAGGTCATTCATGCCAATGCTAAAGAAACTGCACCCTTAAGCATGCCCATAAAATAAAATAAAAATCCTTTTTCAATCCCGCAAACCAAGCCTAAAAATGAACCCGTAAAAAAAAAGAAGAAATGACTAAGTCCCCCTAAAATTTAGATGAATAAAAATATTGAATCAGCCCATCTATTGATTTGCATTATCCTCCCCATGTTGGAGAAGACTCAACTCTATCGGCTCAGCTTCACCATCAAATACAAAGATCTTGAAACTCAGGATTGAAGAGATGTTACATGCACTAGGCAACTCCTACGAAAAACAGCCACACACATTCAAAATATCTGCACATGAAATATAATTGCATCAGCTGCCCGATTCTTTGGGTGAAAAATTTCTTTTATCTGGTCAGCATCGACAACTCTGTCCACAAGTTCATATATTTCTCATTCTCAGGATTTCCACCTATGTAGTGTGCCTTGATGCCCATTTCAACTTCTTTGATCTCATCTCCTGCTCCTTGTATATTTGAAGTCTATTTGAAGCAATGTTCGAAAATTCGACTCGGGTTGATTACTTGGCCCATGCCCCAGCTGAGTACTCATCCGAGTCCAAGTAATGCAGTCCAAGTAGGGCCGAGAACTATAGCAGCTGAAAACTAGTAAAAAAATACAAAACAAATCCCAAAAAGTAAGAAAAATATATTCAAATTAAAATTTAATAAAATTTAACAAAACACAACTAATTGTGTGCTTAAAGTAGTGAAAAATAGAGTTTAAGAAATGAGTTTGTGCCCTGGGGTATTTTTGAAATTTTCCAAAAAAGATGGGAAAATGTAAAGTAAAACTAAGTATTCATGACCAAAATATTTCCAATCTTTGCCAAAATCATAGAAAACATAAATAAACACGTTATAAATATATTACAACTAATACCTATTTTTTGGGGATTTTTTAAAAAAACTTGATTAGATCTCCGAGTTGGACCTCCACCTCGGGTTGGCAAGGGTCTGAGCCCAAATGACTTGGCTGACTTTATGAACACTGATTTGAAGTCCACAGTGCCAGAATTCTCGCGCATTGTGCTCAATTCTGAGATGATCTCATGGAAAGCAAGATTGCAAGTTTACAAGATCATGTAGATTGGATGAGAATCTCATAATATAACACCAAACAGTAAAGTATAAGGTCCAATCTTACTGTGTGAGTTGATTCAATTCTTCAAGTGCCATGTCCTGTGTAGATTTGAACCACAGATGAGCTCTCTGCCACCTTGTCCCTCTCTGCCCCCCTTTCAAAATTGGCATTACCTGTGTGTGATATGGTTTTTGAACTAGTAACCTCTGAAATTTTATTTGGGCAGTTGGACCCTGTTCTGCAAACCTAAAAAGGATGCCCCTTATTTTGTGTTAACGGATAGGTTGAATGAGCTTAAGAAACTTGCACACTGCCAAAACTAGTAGGGTCATGGCTTCACGCTGCCTAACTCAGATCAGTGTAGGAAAAATCGAATCGGAACTGTTAACCAGACATGGGCCTGGAAGCTGTTCAACCATTCTAATGGGGCAAGTCCCGGGCGGTCAAAAAAGTGTTAAAAAAATACAAAAACAAATCTAATAAAATATGAAAAATATATTCAAAGAATGATTAAACAAAGCACATCCAAATGAAGTTGAAAATTAATGAAAAAAAATGAATTTTAAAGAATCTATTTGTGCTCTGGGGTATTTTTGAAATTTTCCAAAAAAGATGGGAAAATGTAAAAATACATATTAATGGGCAAAACAATTTCCAATGTTTTCCAAAATGATGAAAATCATTAAAAAATACATTACAAATTAAATCCCTTATTTTTTGGGATTTTTTTATAATTTTTTAAAGTTGTTTTTTTAAAATACTCTGTCGGTCTCCAAAACCGGCTGAAATCGGAATTGACCAGTGGTCGATTCCAATCTAACCTGGTGGTTACCAGTTAGAACGGCCACATCTTTCAAGTTTGAACGGCAAAACTTCGACTTTTGCCAAGTCACCTAATGCAGCTAATTAGGCACCACTCCTATAGACTTCCATTGTATCAAGACAACCACTCTCAAACTCCTGGTTACGTAAATGGAATTCTTCAAATCCCATGAATGTGCAACAGCAGCCACACCCCCAGTTTGACATATTAGTGGGACCACTTCCTCTACCAAAAGTTCATTTCCTTTAGCATAAGCAGGTCCAACAAAGCAACCATACTTTCAGCATCCTTTCAACATGCTCCCATTTGCTTAGAACTTTCAACTTGCTCAACTTTAGTAACATATCTTTTGCCCAAAGGATATGTCCATCTCTTTATGTCGGCTAAGTGTTCCTCGAGTTCCTCAATTTTGATAGGCCCACAGCGATGGTAATATACAAGGATATGAACAGTTTCCTTGGTTCCAGAATTACCCAGGGGCGAAAGTATTATACTAATTTCAACACCAGGTATAATCCCAATTTCATAGTTTCAAGCACCCCGCCCCCCCCCCCCCCCCCCCTTCCCCCCGCCCATGCTATCATGACCTTAGAGTCCAAGTACTTGCACCCCACAGAGGAGCTCAAAA
The DNA here is from genome assembly GCF_000471905.2 of Amborella trichopoda. The sequence goes on along the minus strand of NW_006499881.1, from coordinate 375,370 downwards.
ACCATAGCACATGAGACTGGAAATGCTATGAGAGAGGAGCTCAAAAACCACAGACTCTAAATGGGAAATTTGATGAAGCATGGTGAATTTCTTAATTCATCATTTGGCCGATAATCTTGCAATCTTATCTTTTGCAAGACCTCATTCTTTTCTTGCATGCAACCTACAGGATTACAAGGGGTGTCTTCAAATCCCTGTAAGGGATTAGGGTCTTTTCTTGCATGCAACCTACAGGATTACAAGGGGTGTCTTCAAATCCCTGTAAGGGATTAGGGTGATGAAAGTCTAACTAACTTCATATCCATGCCAAGCCCTTCAAGCCTCCTCCTTGTGTCCTCACCAATGATTCATTACTAGTTCCTTCTGTTCCTTGAATTATCTATGCAGCATGCTCATAGATCCTGTAAAAGTTAGTTGAAGCATGAAATAACTAACTTACTGGCAGGGAAAAATAAAGCAGGCTTGTTTATTTCACACATTCCTAAGTTTTGTGCCCTTGTGTTCTGCCTTGTGACATTGTAGTCACTGGTGGATTTGCTCAGAAATATATTCAGGAATTGATGGATCTGGGATCTTGTGAGATCTGTATCATCGTATCATATCCATAGGAATCTCACTCTCTGCTTTGGAATGTCTGCCTTGGCACCTCAACTCAGGATTGACCCCCATCGTAAGTCCTGAGTCCTCACTAAGTAGGACTTCGGCAGTGGACCTGATCTTCCTTTCTTTACAGAATGTGGAGACAACATGCAGACTGGAATGAATGGATCTCTTAACGTGAAGAGCAATACCAAGCAAGGAGCTCCCAAATATACGCATACTTAATCCCAAGCTACATTTGTATGCAGTCACGTTGGTTCCTATATTTCTTAGATGGGGTCCCATATGATTTTGAGTGTTTTCTGTTGTTCATTTTCGAATATTGTCCACTGCTTGTGAAAGGAACTATCTTTGCTGGAATCTGAATAGTGCAAATGGCCTCGTATTTTCATGTTAAAACACATGGCCCAAACCCTAAATAGCTGCCTTAACAGGAGTATCTGGAAATTGTATCTGCTTCTTATTTACTTTACCGTGTTATATGTATATGGTAGACAAGAGTTGGTCACTGATGCAGTCTGCTTGCTTATGTCTCAGGTAACAAGTTGCTGCTTACATTTTGAGTATGTTGATTAATTGCTATCCCGTAATGGCGATGTATTTAACTTTAAAATTCCAAACGTATATGCCTAAGATCCCCCAATTAATTGGGAAAGGGCTATGATGATGATGATATGCCTAAGATCACATAGGACTGCATATTAAACTGCTATTATATGATAATAATCTCATAGAAGTGTGTGTTAACTTGCAAGAATTTATGGATTTCAATTACTTTGGCTAGGTATCATATTACTTTTGTATTCCTATTCTCTCTTTTCAGACTACTAAATTCTGGAGAACTATAAAAGTCAACTAAACAGGCAGAACAGCTGTTTAGACTGCAGGGTGAACTGATCTACTGTTTACAAGTAAACGTGATTTCCCGTACCTCTATGCATATGTATGTCATAAAATCAAAGGTTTTATGAATTATTGTGTTAGTCTTATGGAGCAGATATGTTCTTGTATGCTAGTGGAAATGCTGTGACTCTAATATGTGTTGATGGTGATCTGATTAAAGTCCTTGATTTGCTTGTTGTATTGTGGAAACTGTCTAACCTTGTGATGCATTTTCTATCCAGTTACTGCAGATCCAGAGGATCGACAGGTTCAAGAAACAATGGTATGCTTCCATCCTTTGGCTATTAGGTTTTTCTCTTCTACTGCTGTAACGTTACCCATTCCCTGCATGATAGGTCATTATCCGGATGTAATATTACCCACTTTTTTCCATTTGTTTTATGAGGTCATTTGAGTCCCATGGCTTTCAGAGAGAGATTTGTATCAACTTCAGTTTGGAGGTTTCTCACATCTATTGAAAATGAACCAGAGAGTAAACTTTATCAATGAAAAACCATGAAGTTATTTATACCCAAGTCACTCTGCAATAGTTGTTCAAAAACATCATCCAAATGCAAAGATAGTGGTTCCATGTTGATGCAAGGCCATAAATTGGCACTAGTTAGAAAATGAATGGTGATTGAAGCATCCAAAAGTTTGTTTAGCATGACTGAGTCTCATGAGATTAAAAGGCACTTTACTGGCATTGAGAAATGTTGTGTGGTTTGTAGCCGTTCACAGAGAGGTTCAATTTACTGAAAGTGCTGACTGATGGATTGTGATCTATTTCTGCGATGTATGATTTCAAACTGGCATATTAGGTTTTTCAGTAATTTAGTAAGAGTGAGAGAGTGAATTTGTGCCAGAACTTTGAAAGACTAAGTGGATATGATCGGCTTTAAAGAAAGTCGTCATAGTGACTTAAGTCATATATTTAAGATAGAGCAATAATTTAGCAGAATTTCTCTGCAGCACTGAGAATAGGGATTTGATATTATGATATGGAACGGATTACATTCAGATAACTCTGGAGAAGTTCGCAGATCATTAAAACGATTTGACCCTTCTAGAAAGGAAGCTGCTGCCATCAAGTTCGATGATCATGGGAATTAGAGGAAATTATAAATAGGTTGGTATTGCATCCACAGGCTGTGGTGCACAAGCACCTTTTAATAGTTTAGATTGAACCAACCCCATCCAATGGCCAAAATTGAGTTCTGTTTTTATTTTTTGTTTTTATTTAAAATATATTAATACGAAATTTGGTCCTTAGCTTCATTTTTATAAGTAGAATTAAATAAAAATTATATAAAAAAAATATATTTTAAATAAAAACTTGGTCAAAATGAATTTAGTGCTATTTTGGTCATTTTTCTATTTAAAATATTTTCGATTATTTTATTTAGTTATATTTATAAAAATACAACATTTAGATAAATATCTTACTTGAATAAAAAGTAAAAAATAAACTATGAGACTAATTCTTCGCCGTTGGATTTGGCCTTGTGAAATCTCCACCATGGGACCTGTCCAGATGATGTGGACAGACAGATATTTTTCCATTATAAATAGGGGAAATATGGAGAAGAAATGTTACAACTGAAGAGGAAATAAAATATTCTCTTATAAGCCTGTGAAATTGCAAATGCTGGAAATATGTTTTGTGTTTCTAATGGAGAAATAAACAAGGGGAAGTCTCGATTAAGCTTCAATGAGGAACTTAGGAATAATTAGATCTCAAGTGCGAAAATTGTTTGTAGGAAATTCTGTCCCTGGAATCCTCAGAAAAAGTTATGGAAAGAGGCCATTTGTGATGATCATTCTGATTATTCCTCTGGTGAAAAAGTCATGACTAAGGAAAGTAGTCTAAGCTGGTTTTTATGTTTCAAACATGCTAAAAATTGTAGCAAATTTGTTGTGCCTTCTCCATATTCTTCTTAAGTTTTTATTGTTTTCTTTCTTTTGGCATAAGTGTGCTAGTATCCCTCTCATTTACTTTTATATTCTTATAATATATTCCAAATGTTGAGTTTTTCGCACTTTAAGAAATTAGATTGGTACTAGTGTAACTCCATAGGCAAATACGTTCTTGGAAACAAATATGCATCTTCCCTGCATCCCTATAAGTTCATTCATTGTGTAACAAACTCAGAAATGCTTCGTAGGTGATGCATTAAGCATGAATACAAAAAGTACAATACAATAGGTTATAGTCAAAGTGTTGTAACTTGTATGTACTGCTTATCCTCCCGATTGAAACAATCATCTGGCAACTTGTTCAGATCCATTTTCTGTTATCCATTTTTTTTCAGATAACTTTGGCATGATAGCGTTGAACTTTGATTTCCCATATATGAAATGCTGGAGGGAGTTCACCATATATGGTAGAAACTTTTTCCATATATGAAATGTTGGAGGGAGTTCTCCACCATATATAATAGAAACTTTTTCATGATGGACTTCCAAGGAGTATATTCTTGTCACCTGATACATGATAGGCATAGTTACATATGCCCTTTGTGACATTGGCAAGTAACATCTTTTGTCATGAGGATAATATGGATGACTCAAATAGCACATAGATTCCTTAATATATCTTTTTGGTGCATTAGGGAGTTCTTCAGTGGAATGGAATAACTAGCAAGAAGAAGGGTCAGAAGTGGGGCAAGGAGAATGGACAAGCACATAAAGAAAAGGTCTGGGATAACCTGAATGATTGGCAGGATTCAGGAGAGAGAGAGATGAATGTTGAAGGTGAGCCAACACAAGAACTTGTGGACTTTGAAAAGCTTGAGCCCATAACTCGCTTTCCTCAGGTATGTGAACTACACATGCTTTATAAAATGTTGTGGTCAGAAGCTTTTTTCAGTTCTCTAGTCAACATGTCCTTATTACCTGCATCCATCCCCAGAACTTTCTAATTAGCACTACCACTGTCATTTGAATCTTAGTTCCAGATAATAGTATTCGACACATTTTAGATTATCTCTAGAAACTTATAAAATAATCCTTTGCAAAGTTGACCTGAACCTGAAGCTCATGTTCCCATATTCTCCTTTAAAGCACACATGGATGGTTGGTATGATATTTTATCGAGGTAATTCAAAGTAGAAAATGGCAGAACCTACTCTAACTTTCATTTGGTTGCAGGAAGGTGATGTCATTGCATATCGTCTGGTAGAATTGTCTTCTTCATGGTGCCCTGAGCTTTCTCCTTTCCGGGTACTGTATTTGTGCATCTACATATTAGCTGATTAGGTTTTTGTGCTTTATGCACATAATCTGGGTTCTTACATGTCTGTGTGCTTATGCTAAATAGGTAGGGAAGTTCTCCTGTGTTCCATCATCAGGAAAGGTGAAATTATTGCCTCTTCTGGAGCATCCAATCGTATTAGGTGAAAATAAAACAGAGGAAGATGATGGTTTTCCATCTTATTCTTCCTCAAATTATAATGAAGATGGCTCATTAGAGGTACTTAGTGGTTTGTTCGTAGGAAACTCTTGATTGCGAGAAAGCAATAGAGACATTTTGTGATATACAATTTTGACTAATAAAAGATGCTTTGATGCATGTTACAGATTGAGTTTACATCCCTTGTTGATGTCCGCCTGCTCAATCATCAAAGATCAGATCAACTACAAAAGCCAAAGGATCAAATTCTTAGTGGGGCAACAGACAAGGATGCTGTGAACAACAAAGCAGCTGTCTCAGTTACGAATTCCGGACATAGAGTTGAAGATTTTCCTTCTCCTGTCCATGGTATACATCTCTGAAAATATACTGAATTTTTTTTAATTTTAGCCTTGTGAAACTGAACGGTCCTGTCTACAGCTTAAGTATGATTTAAGTACATGCTATCTAAATATATTAAAATTTCAAGGTTCTTGAAATGTAAATACTATAGTATGCATGGAGTGAGTCATTTAGAGTGTCTCTTGGCTAATCTCTCTCTCTCAACCCCCCAACTGCTCATAAGCTCTCCCAATGAGTGATGCTTGTGTGAGTGCCTGCAGTATGCAAGTATTGATATTGAACCCTTGCTTAATTCATATTGTATGTTAAGTTTGCAAGTTCCATGGCTTCTTAAATTTTGTTTCAATATGAGGCTGGTTACATAGAATGGAATTTACTTCAGCCGTGTAGTCATTCCTTTCACAGAGAATGGCGAGCAGACAAAGGTTTGGGATGAAATAACTCAGGCATTGAAGGAGAAAAAGGCACAACTGTTGCATAGGGAGAATGGGGTCCCAAAAGAGACAACCCAGAGAAATGCATGGTCCTATAAGGCCTTAAGGAGCAGTGCACTGGGCCCTACAATTTCTTTCCTGAGGGCACAGAACCATCTGACATGTTGACAGTAGAAAATGCCGAGAACTTTTCGCCAATATGTTTGGGCGCAGTTGTTGAGACCAGTTAAATCCATTATGCTGTTTCTCATATAGGAAGAATGGGAATTTTGTAGTGTTCCCAGTGTTTTGTAAATTTTAGTTATGGCCTGCTCTTATTATATTTGATGTAATCTGTTCTCTACCAATGTTTGCATCTTGCTCTTTACGTATGTTTTATGTGTTACATAATCATCTTGCATGAAGAAAGGATTTATTCATGTGAACTTATGTTAAAAAAATCAATGTGGTCAAGGTACTCGGACCCTGGCCAAGGCGAACGAGTTCAAAGAGAATAATGATAGCAGATAAAGTTTATATATAATAAAATACCTAATCTTAACATTAATTTAAGAGTATCGTGGCCTCAATTCCTGTCCCTTGCACGTTAGTACAGTAGTACGTTGCTCTTTTTAATAAAACATAAAAGAGGTCTATTTTTTTAATTTAAAACAGAGTTCGTGCATGAGAGGCCTCGGACGGAGGATGTGAGGTTGCGGTGCCGTGTATGATGGCCAAAAGACTACTTAGACGCAGGCTAAGTAAAGTCATGAATAATAAGATATATAGAAAATCGAAACACGGTAGGCCGAGTAACTAAGCCGTGTCCAAGTCACATCGGTCGAGTCTAGAACCCCCGGTGTGAACTAACAAGTAATAGTATATTTTGATGTTAGTACATCTAATTCCACGATTGCAGAGCGACTGTCTTCTTCTTGTTCCTGAATGATTCCACAGGGGAAAAGGCAGTTTAAGCCACGAGTTCTGGATTTTTTATGTGCATTTGTAGGTTCATTTGGAATCAGAACATATGACCATTTTTTCCAGGAAACTCCTAACTGGGAAATACACACTTTTCCTACATTTCTGTTCAGATCTATTAGTGTGAATCCAAACAATTTAATATTCATTTTCATGTGGGGTCAACTTGAGTGAAACCCACCCTCTTTGAATGAAAGCCACCCTCTTTTACGCTGAACCAGTGGAGACTGAGGCCACAATTACTATGGTAGAGAAAGGCTTCAAGGAACTCTTTTTTCTCGAACCAAATAATCTTTCTTGTAACGGCTTTCAATTTCATCATATCAGGGTTTCCAAGATATTGAAAACCGGTCATGTTCAATCACTGGGTTGAGTGTATAGCTCAAGCCTCAAGGTTTATTTGATATGGGTGTGGGATTTGATTTTTTTAGAGATCTGTGTCAATTTTAATGGTGATTTTTTGGGGTCCTACACATATGAGTGGGGG
>NW_006499881.1:339987-356667 GCF_000471905.2 Amborella trichopoda | reverse complement strand
AAGAAGTAACTAACCTACCTACTAACCTAAACTAACGTACGTTACTTAGTAAGTAGTAGTACTACTACTACTAATAACTAATAATATATAGTCTCTATATATATATATATATATATATATATATATATATATATATATATAGGTCGAGATAATCAATTGAAAAGTTTTCGACTTCAAAACACTTTTTTGTATTGGATTTTTTTATAGTATACGTTGAAACTTTATATAATTTTTTCCGTAGATATATGGGCTATTTTTTCTCTTTTCTCCTTGGCGACATCTAGTATCTTTTGTGTTGGGGAATATAATTGCATTTGTCTAGATAGATATGTGAATAAATGTTTTCAAAGAAATGAATAAGAAAGTTTGTTTTGAGCTCTAGACGAGTTTGCTTCTAAGGCTGGCAATGGGTTGGGCCTAAGCCAAGCCTGGCTTGGTCCCTTGGACCGGACTTGAAAAGGCCCTGGCCCAGTGTCGGGGGCCTCATAGAGCCGGACTAATAGTCGTAATGGAGAAAGTAAAAGAAACAATAAGGGAAAAGGAACCAGTCGGGGCCCGGTTGGGTAACGTTGTCGTGGTCCTTGCCCAGGCCAGGTCAAGCTTGACCTTGTGCTCACATTTTGTGGCTTGAGTAGGGTTGGACTGACTGGCCGTTGCTAGCCTTATTTCTCTCTGTATGTTGACCTTCGTCCGTCATTTGCAAGCCTTAAGATGGCACAATCTCTGTGTATAAAATGAATCTAGACAACAATCAAACTTGAGCCTACCTCAATAATTTTGTTGGAAGATATTGTTTTGATACTTAAATGTCTTCAAATTGATCTTCTCGACATCAAGATGCATAGACATGAAAAATAAATAGATTTCGAGTATTGAAAATAGTATATTTTGTAACGTATATTTTTACGGTGCTTTTTCAAGATTTTCAAGTTTTTGTAGATATGATGATCTACATTATTTTTTTAACTTTAAATTTTATAAATAAATATAAAAATATATTTTACAGCTATTACAAAGATTTCCGATAATGAAACCACATCTCCCAAACACTATTTGAAGGTAGGCTCCAATGTTTAGAGCTTAGGATCGATACAAACCGCACCCTTAATTGAATTCGAGTCAAACTTTGCGGCTCCTGCATTTTGTTTTTATGCTTAGTATGACGTGTTACTTCCTACTCTTTTTATTTTTGTTGTTGAAAATAGGAAGATGCTGTCTCTGTCCATACACTTCAGTCCTGGAGTATCAAATCATAATACCGTCATTGTTTTTCCATCTTGGATAAGTATCCTGTCACATCATGTGGACGGGTGGAACGGTGCACAAGCATTCAACTCATGACCCAATTAAATAGCTAAAAATTATTTTTATATTTTATTTTATTTTTTATTTAAATAAATATTTATCTGAATTTTGACATATATGTTATTTTCATGGAGTTAAGTAAATAAAAATATTTTAAAAATATTTTAAATCATAAATAATCAAAATACCTCTAAATTTATTTTAACCGATATTTTTATTCAATTCTACTTACAAAAAAAAAAAACTATGACCCAAATTTCAGCTTAATATCATTTTTAAATAAAACTATAAAACAAAAAATTAAATTTATTTTTGGCTGTTGGAGGAAGGTTTGTTCAATCCCAAGCGTCCACAACCTGTGGACGGAATACATCATTTGTCACCAAAAAATAAATGGATAAGACCACCGCTGGTCTACGGCCTACTTTAGACCATCAAAGCACACTTTTATGTTTTCTTCCGGATAAGCTACATGGGCCTTAATTTTTAGTCTTAACCCAGGCTTTGAAAATTTGACCTTCCATGGATAATAAGTAAGCATTGATTTTATTTTATTTTATTTTGAGCGTAAATGATCTTTGATTTGAAATAAGGCATGTTCAAGAGGCTCACTTCATTGAAAATTATTGTGTTAGATTACTTAACTCGTGAGTTCATGATAATAGAATAACAGGTGAAGTTCATATCATAAGACGTTCAACCAAAAGAATTTATATAATTTGTGGGTGTTGGATAGCTAGTTCCACAATCCAACCAGTCTAAATTCGTTCAATTAAGTGATTCAAAAAATATTTTAAAAAAATAAAATTAAAAAAGAGATCGATGAGGTGGACATTTAGGGGAATCTAAAAACATTAGAGAAGCTTTAAAAGAAACAAAAAATTAAGATTTAGTGGAAAACCAACCCGAGATCCATATCATCCCAAAACCAGCTCGATGTATCAAAAATGGTAAAAAAAGACCACACTTTTGAATGTTCAATTAGGAACTACAATCAAGTCATATGAACCTTCTAAGACTATATGATACTTATTATCTTTGTTATAAAGACACATATACGTGTCAAAAAATGGCATTTAAAATTACCGTGAGATGACATTTTCCAGGGGACAAAGGGATCTTTTTACAATATCTGAAAGCGCGGTAAGTGACCCCAAGTATTTTTATAGTAAAATTTCACAAAGTTTAAAAAGTGGAAGAAAGGTTAAAAAGAAATCTCAAAATCATTCAAGTATCACTTACGCGCTTCGTTTCAAGATGCAAAAAACCATAAACACACATTGAATTTCCATGACACAGCCTATCATATTACTCCAATTTTTACTGAAAATAATGAGGCGCGTTCACTCTCAGCTTAGCAGCAGTCCTTTTTCATATTTCTAGAAGGATCACTCAATTAAAAGAACCATCCAATCAATGGAATTATGCGCATGCAGTCCATTTAACCCAATGTGTAAGCAGTCCATTAATCATCCAATTTGACATATCAGTTGCAATAGCAAGATAAAATTTGATGAAATAGAATGAGAGTTGAAAATCTGTATTTTGCTGTTATCACTGCTTCTGACTTCTAATGACAAGCGTCATAGAAACCCACCAAAGCACACTCCCCAGCTCTCAAACCATCATAATTCAAAGAGAGGCAGAAAGCATTTCTTTAAATGGATGAAGGATGAAGGATGAAGTTAGAATATAACTACAATTCTGATTTGTTGGAGTAACAGTCACCGACACCACTTTGGCATCGGTTCTCTCCTTACACTTGGAAGACTTTCGCTTTCAACTCCACTATATATTCAACAATTTTTGCCTTGTTTGCTTACCAATTTTCTTAATCCACATCAGTGACCTGTTCTTTCTTTCTCAGCTGGGTCCTACATAAGGTCTATGAATACTGCTAAACTGTACATGTTTGGGCCCCACAGGGTTCCTAGAATAAAGCATATTATAGGAAAGATACATTACCCCTGTGAGCTCAAAATGAAACAGGCAAAAAGGACAAAGAACGGCCCCGCCGATCCTCAAGAGCGGCATTTTGTTTCGTTTTCTGTCTTCATGCCATGCTGCTTTCATGAGCTTGACGATGCAAGAGACTTGAGATGGTTAAGAAACTCCTCTGGCTCTTCTGCCTGTCTGACTACCTGTTCACCAAATAAAAGATACATTACAACTATTTCCTTTTTCAGTTCCCCGTGTGCAGTATAGATCTCAAAAGCACAGATACACCACCTATGAATAGATGCCACCATGAAAGTGACAACAGAGAGCCAATGCCTAAACTAACTTAACTGGCTGGAGTATGGGTAACACAAACACTACTAAGAGAAAGGATAAAACAACTGGCGCATAATTTTTGCGAGAGAATAAGCAGCAGTCAACTATCAAACCTGAAGCCAAGCAGCAGTCGACTATCAAACCTGAAACCTCTCTCTCTCTCTCTCACTCACGCGCATGTTAGTTTGGGAGTGAAAGGCTCTACTACCATAACATTCTTAGCAAATGGGATCTTTTCCCAGCCCACATATTGACTTCTAATCGTCCATGGATCAGTTCTCCAAAGCATACACCAAGGAATATTTCTTGCTTTTTGCGGAAATACAGATTTTGAGTTTAACTCCCCATCATAAGCCATAATCTGGCTCTTCTATATATGTAATGTACGAACATGAATGTGGGGGTCTCCACACTTCCTCAGGGGATGCAGTAGTCCAACTGCATGTTTACAATTTCACAAAACATTGACCACCACAAGTAAATAGGTTCACTTCGCAGTAACTATGTTGACACTCATTACTGACTAAAACATATAAGGGAACACATCTAGTTTACACCACTATTATCTGGATACAGATGTATATGTGTATAACATACTGAAAGATACTGTATAACATATTGGGTTAGAAATGAAAATATCCCATATCCAAAACTTAATGATCAGAGATACAACATTACAAGAAAAGATAAAACAATTGTAACAGAATGTGACAATAATAGTTGTTGAGATGGGGAGCGGGATCTAGATTGGGAATGGGGGATCATGAAATGCCAGAAGATCCCTATGGTTCGGAGCGCGGTCTGTACAATGCATAGGTTAGGGGTCTAGATCCCCAAATGTCAAGAGATAGAGATCACAACCTTTTGGGTATCTTGATCCCAGCCTTTGAAATCTTGATAATCTCGATCTTCGGGGATCTTACTCCCAACCTTAAAGAGTATATAGTCTAGGACTATATCATATTTTAAGTAGGAATCTCTTTATTCATGGCCAGCAAGTAATGCAACTATATTTAAAGTATAGTTGTGTTAGCTGGCTATAAATTAAGAAAATCATCAATTTTGGTTCTTATCTTGGTCTTTAAGGTTGGGATCAAGATCCCTAAAAGAAGGAATCGGGATCCTTCATAGTGGGCATTGAGTGGGGGTGGAAACGGGTCGGGGCCAGCTGAACCCGGACCCAAACCCGAATAGTGTCCAGGTTTTGGACCCGGACCTGACCCGTTGGGTCCAAAAGTTGGACCCATACCTATACCCGTCAAGACCTCGGGTCCATTGCTACCCTCACTATGAGTTTTTTGTTTTTTCGCCTTTCTTTACAATCATATACCCATGTTATTGCCAACAAGGTCACAATCACTTGCCACTAGATTTTAAGCCGTCTGATTTGTCATTTAATAGAAAAAGATGACTACAAGTTCTTATTGTATATGATCCTTAATACACCCAAACGAATAGGGTTTAGAGTATTTTATCTCCAATAGTTTACGGGTACAGGTCGGATCCAATTGGACCCGAACGCGAATAGTGTTCGGGTCTAGGTTTTGGACCCGGACCCAAATAGTGTTCGGGTCCAGGTTTTGGACCCGGACCCAACCCGTCAGGCCCAAATGTCGGACCCATACCCGAAACCGTGTCGGGTATGCCTGGTGGGTCCCGTGTCCATTGCCACCCTTAGGATTGAGATCCCAAAATGATTTAAAAACCGAGATTCCTTAAAGATCCCTTTCCTAGAGTGTTGGAGCAAGGTTCTGGAGCAGGATCGCGACCTATGTTGGGAGATCCCGACAACTACCATTTGACATTATAAATAAAAGAGTAGACAACAGATATTAAGGCACATCAGAAGCACCTGAATCATGTCCATTTTCGATCCCCATAATGATGGAGACGAACGCAACAGAGGCTGCTGCTTATTGGGGGCCACACCCATTGTTTAGTTCTCCACCACTGAATATTCATAAAAGAGATGTGCAGCACACATGCGAACAACATAAGGCGCACCTAATCATTCTTCATTGCTTAATATATAGCATTGCTTTAAAAAACGGATAGGTGGGGTGGGTCGCCCATCCATCGATCCTGATCCAGATTGGCTAGATCAGCAAGCAGGAAACATGAAAAAAAAAACATATATATGCTATATAATATAAACTACTACAAATGACTTGAAGAATCCAATTGTCTAGACCTTGTGGTTTAACAATCACAAGATTAAAGGTTTGAGTCCTCCCTTTCTTTTTAAGGTTTAATCTATTTAAATATATTATATTATATGATATATGGTATGCATATAAAAAGTTTAAAGAGAAGAGTAGGCTAGGGGCCCTAAACCTTCAAACGTATGGCAAAGGTCAGAGCGCTCTAGCCAATGGAACCATTTAGGCTTTTCGGTATGATCTATATGTTATATAATACGTAGTAACTACTTACCCAAAACAATACATAGCAACTAAACCTGCCATAGCAACCCCAAGCCCAAATGAGAAAGGAGTGGGGTTGTGTTCGGTTGGTAGCCAGCATAAAACTATTGCCACATCCTTATCATTAATCTCAATCCAAAATGGCGGAAGCAGACCCTAAATAGTTGTGATAAGGCTCGGATGACGGTGATGATATATTATATAGTAACTTAATTGCCGATTTAGACCAAGAACTGCTAAGAGCTTCCTGACCAGAATGGCAGTCTTTTAATCACAAATATATAAAGGGAAATTATCAGAAATATACCTTAATTTTTGGCTTATTAGAAAAAAAACCCTCATACTTTCCTAAACTTCGTCCACACGCTTTTTTTTCACTTTTCCTCTTTTTTTTTTAACCAAAATAGCCTTCACGGTAGTCGTATGATTGTGAAAGCATCACGGTACTTAAAATACCATGATAAACATGAGAGATATAAAGCTACTTAAAATACAGTGATGACCACATGGTGTACATAGTATTTTAACTATCAAGATGGTCTCAATGTTTTGAAGAAGTATTTTATCATGGTATTTAACTACAGCAGTGGTCTCAAGCCATCACTATTGGTGCATTTTATCACGGTATTTTTGAGGAGGTATTTCATAACCTTCCTATAGAGCAAAGAGTCCCTCCATTTCAAGACCTGGCCCTTTTCATCCTCCTCCATTGAGGCAAGAACAACCTCCATTGGAGCCACCAAGTTACAGTCTTCCACCAATTCAAAACCCACCTGGAGGTAAGGCACCACCTCCTACCTTTGCACCTTGACGTGTTCAAAAACCACTTCCTATTCAAGTGTCATTGTCTGCTTATAGCCCTGCACCAGAGTAAAAGCCACCTTTGGTTCAGCCACCTAGTTATGCCCCTCTTCCACAGTTAGCCCAAAAGCTGCCTACCGTTCAAGCACCGCCACCTACTCAAAGAACCCCACCACTGCAAAGCCAGCCACTTGTTTACAGCGCCCCGTCAATGCAAAAACCGCCTTCTGTTCAAGCATCACTGCTTATTTATGCACCCCCACCTAGGCAAAGTACATTTCTAGTGATAAAATACCTCCTAAAAAAAAACCGTGATAGACCATCACGGTAGTTAAAAGACCGTGATAAAATACCTCTTCAAAGCATTGAAACTATCACGGTAGTTAAATACCGTGATACAACCTGTGGTCATTATAGTATTTTAAGTAACGTGATTCCTCTCATGGTCATCACAGTATTTTAAGTACCATGATGCCTTCACGGTTATACGATTACCATGAAGGCTATTTTGGTCAAAATATATGAAAAGTGAAAAAAAAGGTATGGACGAGGTTTAGGAAAGTAGGTTTTTTTCTAATAAACCAAAAATTAAAGTATAATTCTGATAATTTCCCATCTATAAATATTGGGAATAAACTATTAAGAACTTTCTAATCTTCCATGGGTAAGTAAAAATTATAGTTTTTACATGTTATGTTTCCACACCAGTGAATGAAGCACGATCCTACGTGGGTCGACTTCGAGCTTTGAATTGCAAGGTGATACAAAAGCCCAAACCTTAGGACTACCCTAATTTTACAAAATCAAGTCCGACTCACATGAGTCACTCGCTTCACATTTTTTTTATTTTTTCATAAACATCACCCTCCAAAATGGCAAAACTTAGGAGTAAATCTGCAGCAAAAGCACCTTTGCTAGATAATAAATTCCAATTGAGAACTTTAAAAAAAAATTGTAATCAATTATCTTATTTTATAACTATTTAAATAAGGTGTGTTAAGGTACTCATACATATGAGTATTTACTCAATGTACTCAACATTTTTGGACACTCAATACCCTTACCCTATAATGTAGCAACTTTTCGTCTAGGGGTATTTTACGTAATTATTCAAGGGCGACGTAGAAATTCATGATAGAAAGAAGAGCATTAATTACTTATAGTGGAGAATAACAGTATTCACATGGTGTGTGACATCACCCACATGGAGCATTAAATGCCACTAAATTTTTAAAGAAATATCTATCTTACCCCTCCTAATGAAGAAAAATACCCTTGCTCAAAAAACTTTATACTGCAAAGCAAGGGTAATTAATGTCCAAAAATGTTGTGTACATTTAGTAAATGCTCACATGTATGTGTACCCTAACATAATCCTTTAACTAAATACCAAACAAGACATATAAATGCCTTGTATGTATCAAGGACTAATTTTAAATTAGGGCAGTGTTAGAATAAGACTTACAAAAATCCTTCTTTTTGATGGATTGAGGATCCAAAAACCATTATATTCCCTTGCAAATCAATTTCCACCAGAAAAATGGATTTGGAGCGCACCTAGGATGTGCATATCTAACTCACCTAGGGTCCATTGAAATGGACGATCCAAATCACATGTTAAGATGGCATTCCAGACACAACACATTCAGAGCTCCAAATTCATTTTGTCTTTCAGCCTTTCAAGACCTTGATTACAGAGGTCAAGGGAATGGATTTGCATGCTTTTCAGTTTTTAATCATCCAAGCTATAGAGTAATGAAGTGGTCTAAGAAAGGTAAGGACCTTAAACATTCCCTTAAGCCGTCCCAAGACTGGGTAAAAGGGGTGGGCTGTGTTAGGTAGGCCGCCAACATAAAACTTTGCTATAACTAATGCAAGTTTAAAAATAATAGGTGTAGAGATGAGAAAGAAGTTAAGATTAACGATCAAAAAATACCAAAACACTCAATATTTTGGATTGATAATCCGAGAAAATGGAGAGTTTAAATAAGATGTTGCACATAGAATTAGAGCTGGGCGAGCGAAGTGCAGATGTGGAACCGGAGTTTTATATGATCACCGCATACCAATGAAGCTGAATGGCAAGTACTATAGGGGACACCTGTGAGACCAGCTTTGCTTTATGGGGCGGAAGGTTGGGCAGTCAAGAAACAACATACCCATAGAATAAGTGTAGTTGAGAAGAGGATGTTGAGATGGATGAGTAGCAAGACAAGAAGGGATAGAATTCGAAATGAATACATGTAGAAGAATTTAGGTGTGGCACCAATAGGCGATAAGATGACAGATAGTAGACCTAGGCAGGCAGGCTGACCATGTGCAACACAAACAAAATACAACACCTGTTAAGAGGTACGAATTAGTTCAAGTGGAAAGCTCAAAAAAGGCAAAGGTAGGCCCAAAAAGACATGGTTAGAAGTAGTGAGAAAAGATATCAAGACTTATGATCTCACTAGTGTATGGCCTTGATAGAGCAAAATGGCAAACCAGGATTCGTGTAGCCAACCCCAATTAGTTGGAAAAAAGCTCTTATGATGATCATCATCATGATATAGAGAAATGAAGGGGGTTTTCGGCTGAGGCAGGGGCCCCACCAATTACTTTTCCTTTAAATTATACAAAACACATCATATTTATTTTTTGCACTTCTCCAACTACTAGTATTGAAATAGATTATATAAGGAAGTTCGCTCATGTTGTAGCATAAGTCACTATGAAACGTGGGGGTTCATTGGATCCCAAATTTTGCACATATGAATATCTCATTGAGGAGATCAATAGAAAAAATAATTGTTAAAAGAATTTGTACAAAAGAAAGTAAAGAATCTTTTGAACATCGGTCCTCCATTTGGTGGTGGACAGTTGCTATAGGACTTCAAGAGATCGAAATTGATTTTTTTTTAAAAAAATTGCTGATTTTTTGAATCAAAGATGTGCAAAAGTTCAGCCATAATCCTCTCTACCTGTGTGTTTTGAAGCTAGCCGATATCATAGCTATCAGCCTGTTGGCTAATGGAATCTTCTCCATTATTTTTATTGCAATCTTTTGAAGGAAGAACTCCAAGTTGGCAAAAGTTTTGGCTGGGACTAAAATGAATAGGACTTTTAGAACAATTGTTTACACTTTGCACCATAGTCTGAAAACTACAACATAGAAACAGACAACTTAGTATTGAATCAATTCTTGAAGGACCCAAGCTTATCAATGACACGATGACATGATCCTGAGTCTGCACATGTAAACCTTTTCAAAGGTGAAGAAGAGCTTTCTATGGCAGTACCATACCTAGGAGCAATCATGAGTGTTTCGAATGACCTAAAACAACCACAGTATGACACTTGGAAAAAAAAATAAAAAAATAAGTTTGTATACCCGGAAACATTTCCAAGTTGCGGGTCAACTAAAAATTCAAGTGAGTCAAAACAATTGAACTAAAATTCTTCAAATTGATCACTGATCAATCTTTTTAGGTTGGTTAAGTTGGAACCTTGATATCTCACTTACAATGGGTGACTAATACCTAGTTCAGCCGATAAAGCATTATCAAGTACCTAGAACTTATGGAATTTACTTACAAAGCTTGTCATCAATAAGCGCACAAACAATGGACTCTCTTAAAGTCACATAGGACTATATGATCCTCCTAATATTCACTATTTTTGCCATGACTCTAGAACAAACACATGCGTACCCTAAAGTCTCCACAAAAATTTAGGGCCAAACACAGTTACCGGAATCTCTCATTGAAGGTCACAATTCTGATTCGAAACCCCAATTCAGTGATTCCAGCAAGGAATCTTCATAGAACCCAATTCCGAGAAGTCTAGAATCTCGATTCCTTATTTTAGGAATCTCGATTCCAACACTTACAGAATCTCAGTTCCAATATTTATTGATTCTTGATAGAAACAAAAAAAAATGAGCCGTCGTCGTCCTCCTTCCCTTCCTCCTCTCAGTTGGGACCAGATCTACGCTCTCTACCCCAAAACCTTCCCCCCGCTTCCTAGATTCCAGTCCTCCTCTCCCGACGGCCCCCGCTCTCCTACTGAGGGTCCTAAGCATCCAAGTGAAGCGACTAAGCGACCTCCCAAGGCCACTTTCTCCAAGGCGGTGACCTCTACAATTCATACCTCTGCTCCCCTCGCCACTCCTAATCTACCAGGGAGGAGTTCCATTTCTTTTTCTCCCTCCCCCTTCCTTCCTTGCATTATCTCAACCCCCACTGATGCAACTGTCCAGCTCAAGCAAAAACTCGCTTCCCACTTGGTGGCCAGTTTTCAACCCAAACGCGACGATGTAAGAGGCATTAAACGATGGACAAAACGCATTTGGGGGGAACCTTCTCTCACTTCCAGACGCATCTCTAGTGGAGATCTCCTCTTCTCCTTCCCGTCCCCTGAGTACGGCTCGCGTGCCCTTCACGAACCTTCTTTAGCCACCTTCCAAGGAGCTTCCTACTTGCTTCAAGCGTGGTCCCCCTCTCAAGGGTCCTTCAGAAAACAGCGATTCTGGCTTATCCTTGACCATGTCCCTCTCTCCATGCACGGTCCCCCTCAACTTTCAGGAAAGTGGCGGAAGTTTGCGGCGACTTGGTTTCTATCCACTGGAAGTCACTTTAGTCTCTCTCTCTTGGCTCCATTCGCCTGCTTCTTAACGTTTATCAAAAAAAAAATATTTATTGATTCTCAATTCTGCAATTGGTGAATCTCAATGCTACAGTTGTTGAAAGTGTTTCTCACATTTAGCGAAATTCGACCACTTTCGCCCCCTTTATTTTTCTGTTTGCTTTTTTTTTAGTGATGTTTTAGAAATTTTGAAGGCATCAAACTACTCGAGGTAGACACTCACTCTCAAGCTACAAGGTGTAGCCATCATTTTTGGCATGAAATGACCAATAGAAACCAAAATGGTGGTCCACGTTCCCTACATACTTCTTTAAGCATGCATTGTATTGATCCAATCGGGGGGGGGGGGATTGCAACTCCAAGATGTTAGTAATAATGTAATACAAATAATGTAAACATGTATTTATGGCATGTTAGTCAATGAATGGCACTAAGACATGTATTGTTTCCCTCTTAGTTCCCTCTCGATTTCAAAAATGTCGAAATCTCAATTCGACAAATGAAGGAATCTCGAGTCAATATTGATCGATTCCAAGTCTCCAACTCAATGGGAAACTCAATTCCAAAGAGCTAGGAATCTCATTTGATTTTATTTTGGTCGAATCTTGATTCTTGAAAATTAGAATCTCATCCCCCCACGATTCCTCTTGTACGGAAGTCAAATCCTAAAACAGGAATCTTCCAGCCGGCAGCGATTCCACGCTTCCGATTCCAAAATCGATTTGGTTTCCGAATCCCTTCGAGTAACTATGGTGCCAACCACATATTAGGGTTTGTAAGTACCCTTGCCAGGTTGAGATTAGACCTACTCACCAAAACAATGCCCCAAGCCATGCCCTTTGAATCCACAATCCATACATAGATGACTTATGGTTCCCACAATTAGGTGACATTGAACAATCGCAAAGGTTCTCCTTGCCTCAGTGAGGAAGAAATAAAAGGCAAGCCTTAGCCAAACTCTAATCCAAATAGGGAAGATGAAGTTGTGCCAATCCCAAAACCCAAAGAATTTCCCACTTCTAACTTCACCATTTCCAAAAACTTCGCTTTTGTATGAAGCTTCAAATGAACCATAGCACCCATATCCACCCAATGGCCAAATGAAGAATTCATCGATCCAAATAAACATGCACTCCTGACTATAATAAGCAATATATGAGTGGTTTTGACGAGTGATAAAATAACTGGAAATATGCGAATAACAAAGGAGGAGCGAAAAGACCCAAACCACTACCCAAAAGATATCATGATAACCCTCAATTGCAAGAACCTTGTACTTGGAGGTCATACCCACTTCCACAATCTACATTCCCATGAGGATCCTTGGAAATCCACATGAAAAATCATCTGTGCTCCAATTCCAATCCCACACCTAGAGACAATTTTGAGTAATTATAATTCATCCATTTCTCATAAGGAATGTGCCCCATGAAGAAAGGAGTAAGCCTCAAAGTATGATGTGCAACGCACGCAAGAAGATGTCAATCAATTAGTGTTTTTTTTCTGATGAAAATATTCAATCAACTAGGTATCTAGTCCTATATATGTGCAACCGATTAAAAAGCAATTCGTAAAGTTCTTTCCCACATTGGGGTATTTGCCTAAAGAAGCATTGTTTTAAGACCTCGGAACATGTGAAGAGCTCCAAGAAGTTGCTTTGGGATTGTATTACCAGAAGAACGTATGAAAGAGAGCAAGAGACACAAGTCTGACAAAGGAGGATTGCCCCTAGAAGATTGACAATAACTAGTCAATTCTTAGGGAAAGAGCCATCTACCCAACAAAGTGGTCATCCAACAAGAAGATGATCCTAAGAGCACCAATTAAGACCTCCAACCTATTGTGGGAAACAAGTGACAACTACCTACTTCACTTTCAGCTTCAATATCACAAACCCCATAGATAGTTGTTGGGATCCAGATTCAGTTCGGGAGTCGGAGATTGCGAAAGGCTAGAAGATCCCCATGATAGGAGGCGGCATCGGTAAAATGCACATATCAAGGTCCACAATTGTTAGGGATCTTGATCCCAACCTTTTAGGAATCTCGATCCCAACCACTTGGAGATCTTGCTGCCATCCTTGAAGAGTATATATAGTATATATACTCCATAAAGTACAGATTACTTTATTTCTAGTCAAGTAGCAATGCAACTCTATTTACTCTATTAAATGTATAGCTACATTGCTAATGGGAATAAATAAAATCAGTAGTTGGTTGTTATCTTGGTCCTGAACATGGGAATTGATAACCCTAATAGTGCGATCGAGATTCCAAAATTTAAAATCAAGATCCCTTTCCTCGAGCGTCGGAGCAAGATTCTGGACCGGCATTGCCATCTAGGTTAGGAGATCCCGGCAGCTATGACCCCACAACGCCACAACCATCTTATGAATGAATTGGCCACCTTCCTTGAGCAACTTGATTCTTGACATCAACAAGTCTCATGTTGACATGTGACCAGCTAGCTTTACTCCACGCATCTGTCACTTCAGTCATACCTACCGATATCATCAATCCCTTTTGGAAGCTTAGTCAATTTTTTTTATTAGTAGCGAGAGTTTTCCACATGATCATCAAAATCTTGTGACAGGTGTCACGCTCCTACTGCAGAATTGATGCTTGCCACGTCGAAGGCAGCAGTAACTCTAGACCACTTCCACTGGTTAGGCACTTGTATAACTTACAGCTCCCACTTCCTAGGCACTTTATGTTAGACACTTTGCGAGTTCTGGCCCAAATCTGCTCTTTGATCCAAGTCACCAGCATTACCACAACACAAGCTTATGATAAACCACGAGATGGAGTCAAGAAAGATGTTACAATTCTCTCAAACAAAACCATAATGCAGGAACAAATGGTCCAGAGTTAACTCTGCATCCCCACAAAAAGACAAATAATTTGAGAAATTGAAGAAAGAAGGATCCAAGGTGATTGCTAAGAAGAACCTTGCCAACTGCAGTCATCCCATCCAACAGCCTGCACAAATGGGAAGCCAGGGACATGTACACATGGGAAGTGGAAAGTCAAGATCTCTGATGAGATATGGAAAAGCACCTATAGTATACACCATGAAGATGAAATACATAAACCCTTATCTACGTATAAGAAAGAACAACTTACCAATGTCATGGATACCACACAGCAACCTCCACTAAACTGAGGACAATCCAACCCAAGGCAGATGGATCAGGAATAAGCAACTTTAAGCTAGCTGAGTAATTATAGACTTCAGACAGAATAAATAGAAAGTGCATATCCTTTTGGGGAGCCTGACTAAATTTTCCAACAAGGTTGAGAGGGGACGCCAATTCTTTTAAGTTTCAACTTCATGATGCTGTTGGAGCACTGTGGATCCCAATCCTTTGCCTAGGGTGGTGGTGGTAGACAAAACCAATTTTGACAGGCTCCCACACTATTGATGCCTTCCCTAATATACTCTTAAGATTTAATTTTAACAACTGATCTTTTTAAAGAATCTCATGCTCATTCATCCAAAAGACATCCAACAGTTAATCATAAAAAAATAAAAATAAAATAAAAAAAGAAGTAAAAAAACAGAAAAACCATAGATTCACCAGTATCTTACCAAATCATTAAGGCACCAAGCCATGCCATATCATTGAAAAAATAATGGGGAGTGACCCCAACTACCAAGTTCACTGTCCAACACTAGAGGCAACGATTCCAAAATCAGTTTTAGAAGGCTTTCTTAAATATGCTCACAAATCTATCTACCCCTAAATACATCACTCACATTGAGGCCAGGTCAGCTGAGTACATGTCTAAGAATAATCAGAAGCTCTCAATAGGTGACAAAATAGTGCATACTTGGCACAAAGTCAGATAACTTTGTCAAGAACATTGCTAAAGCTCCCATATCTTTTCTTTTTTAATTATAAGACCCCCCATCTTCAGTGCATCAGGATCATGAAGCACCATGAAAATTCTAATTGTTTTTAACCACATTTAACTCTTTCAATCCAACTATTGATTTAGACTACCCATAAAAGCACATGTCCATCAAAAGGACTCACAAGCAATGTATAAATTAACTGGTATCAACAAATTAACGATAGAAATTATGATACTTGCCACAAAGAATTTAGATGCAAAGCTCCCAACAACAACATTCTAAGGCACACCAGGCTAAAATTCCATAAAAATCCATTTTCTTATCCAAAAGACAAATATATATATATAAATATATATATATATGGAAAACTCTTAAAAACACCTATAGGCGATTTTGAATAGTGTTTCACCACGCCACGGACATGCTCAGACCGTGGCGGTCTTTAATCCTTGCCGACCGAAAAAATCGGATGGCGATGTGCCTATAGGCGAAACCACTGTAGCATTTCACATATAGGCGTTGCATAGTGGCTTCCTATATATATATATATATATATATATCAGAGCCTTTTCCCAACTATTAGGGATCGGCTATACAAATCCTGGTCCGCCATTCTGCTCTATTAAGGGTCATACCCTCAATGAGGCCATAAGTCCACATATGTTCTCACTACTTCCAACCATGTCCTCTTGGGCCTACCCCTTGCCCTTTTTTAGCCTTCCACTTGAACCAACTCACACCTCCTCACAACTGGGTCTGCGTTGCACATGGCCAACCCACCTAAGTCTATTTTCTCTCATCTTATCACCTATTGGAGTCACACCTAAGTTCTCTCGAATGCATTGATTTTGAATTCTATCCCTTCTTGTCCTGCCACTCATCCATCTCAACATCTTTATCTCTACACTCATCCTATGGGTATGTTGTTATATATGTATGGAAACATTTATGTAAGGTTGACACCTTAAAATGTAGAATTTAAGGAGCACCTTTAAAATCCTTCGCAAAAGTTTGTTTTGATGTTAGAAAACATCTAATTGATTATCTCGACATTGAGATGTATGGATATGGAGAAAAAAAGATATTTCAAGTCCTAAAAATAGTACATCTTATAACACATCATCCGGACCGTCCATTTTCAAGATTTTCATGTGTTTTACAGATCTGCTTGATTTGAAACAATTTTCGAGCTTAAAATTTTATAATTTGAGATAAAAATAGATTCTCACACCATCCTAGAATTTTCAACACCAAAATTGCATCTCATGAAAAATTCTGGGGGGTGCACTTAAATTGATTGTTTAAGGTTGCAACCTTATGCAAACCANACCCCTATATATACACCTATATATATATATATATATACTATATATATATATATATATATATATATATA
>NW_006499881.1:301040-339637 GCF_000471905.2 Amborella trichopoda | reverse complement strand
ACCCAATATTTAAGTAAAGCATATAAGAACTTGTTATTACATATAAACTACTTTTCAATTTAAACATATTGACATGACTAATGAAACAACATGTGTAAAACCTCAAACAAATTGACATATCCATAGTTGCAAGAACCTTGGGGGTAAGGCCACAGTCCCACCTTGGGAACTCAATCCCACGGTTCCTCTAAGGGATCTTAGAGGGAGCTAGGTTCAGAGAAGCAAGCATCTCGCTCCCTATAAAATGGGATCTCAGTCTACATGCTTGTAGCCCTCCGGAGCTATAGCATTAATTGAACTATTGCTCCTCGGTATTATAGATTTATTTCTTTAGAATACGATAAACTACGACACATATCACATCGTGGTATGCTAGAATTATGATATTAAAAAACTAAAATTTAATATCATAGTAAGTCAATTTACCATATTTAAATTGTATTATTGTAGTAAATTGGAATACTATAACTATGGCATTGGTAATAACAGTGTTCTAAGAGTTGGCACCGCCAAGGTACTCAGCCCTAGGCTGAGGCGAGTTACTCAAACGAGTCTGACTAACTCGCCCCAATCCAAGCCAAGTTAAAAAAATAAAAAAACAAGAAAAAAATCTAATATATCTACGACCTGCAATATATTTACATAAAAACCAAGATGGCATACTTATTATCTTTACTGCCCTTGCTTGCCTCTCAGTCCGAGAGATCTCGAGCTCGATCCCCAAACTTGAGTTTTGGAACTGTTTTTGTATCTTGTAAAAAAAAGGGCCAAGTACAAAACAAACATCAGGCAATGTTCACAAGGAGATTGGAACCTACAACATGACGTGCAGTAGCCACACATTCTACCCAACAGGTGATTTGAACGTATTCAACATAAAAATTCACATATTATATATATTATTGATACATGATGTACAACTTACTCGAAAAAAAACTCGCCTCAACCATAGCGCGAGGTCGAATAACTCCGCCAAGTCTGAGTGACCTTGGTCTAGTCTCGAAACACTAGGTAATAAGCTAAGGTGTATGATAATGGATCAAGTGGGCCCAACAGGCGATTTGAACGTATTCAACATAAAAATTCACATATTATATATATTATTGATACATACATGATGTACAACTTACTCGAAAAAAGACTCGCCTCAACCATAGAACGAGGCCGAGTAACTCCGCCAAGTCCGAGTGACCTCGGTCTAGTATCAAAACACTAGGTAATAAGCTAAGGTGTATTGATCTAGGCCGAGTCCGAATGACCTCGGCCGAGTACAAGTGACCACTGTCGAGTCTCGAAATACTGGGCAATAAGCTAAGGTTTATGATAATGGATCAAGTGGGCATAGCTTGATCTTAATTTTATCACGTACTATTAATTGATTTCATTTTATGTATAGTGGAGCTTACATCCTTCCAAGTCAAGACCTTGATCCCAATGACATGGGATATCGCTCCAAGGTATCCTTGGATCTAGCTCATTAACTTGTTGAATGTATGGATGTCGATCCTAACCCCAGGGAACTTCCACCATATGGCGGTTCCGCGTTCCACGTTCCCCGAACCGATCCCACTCTTGAACCCGCTCCCACCTCCAACTACAGACATATTAATGAAAAGACCTAAGAAACCATCAGTGCCCAAAGTATATTGCTCTCGTGACATAATATAAGCACTCCTCCCAAGCATCTGAAACAACTTTAGCCAAAAAGGTACTGCATATAGTAGCCCAGCGAGCTAAAGTTCAGCAACCAGCATTCCCGAATTGACCATAAAAAATTTGTTCACAGCAAGCAAAACAATTTTTTTTCCATGTTGCAGGGAATTGAAAGAACATACCTCACCTAGTGCTTTCAAGTTTCATCATCACTAAATTCCCACCAAAGTTGGAAAACTCGCTTGGCAGCATCTTGGAGATGAGGGGCCTCTAGGTGCCTAGGCAACTATCCAGTCGGGCACCCAGAGACATGGGCACCCAAATGTCAATTTGTTTTTTAGTGGTTTGGTTAAATACCAAACCCCCCTAGATATGAGTTAAAAATACCCAATGTCAAAAAAAAAAAAAAGAAACAAAGAGTAAATCCATGCATTCGTAATCATAAATTGTACCAAATAGTCAAACCCCAAATTTGTAAACAAAGTTAAAATCCTAATCCAAATTTGTAAACAAGTCTAAAACACATCAAAACCATATGAATCTACATTCTAAAGATAAAACAAATCATAAATACCACAAACTAAAAAGAAAAAACATAATATGTATAAATATCTCATAAGAAATATATAATTGCTCATAAAGCCCTAATCCAAAACTTGAAAATCTCTAACCTCTTAAACGGAATCCTTCAAGCTTCAAAATGGTGAGTTATGGTTGCCAAAAACCTCTTTTCACAACCGCTTCAAAAGCCTTTTTTCACAGCCACTTCAGCCCCAAAAGGTTTGGGTGCAAATGCCTTTCTATTTTGCAAGAAATTGAATTTTTTTTATTTTGTTCAATGTTCAATCTTGGATTTCTCACAAGAAATCTGGATTTGAACGTGTTTTTGGTTTGAAATTCGTTCTCCAAGTTTTTTTTTTTTTTTTTTTTTCTTTTTTCTTTTTTTTTTTAGGTTTGGGGGGGGGTAGGGGGGTAGGGGGGTAGGGGGGAGGGGGTGTAAATGACACCCATGCTTTTAATACAAAGGTTTGAGGGGCAAAAAGACTAAATATGCCCCTACTTGAGGTCCATTTTCTCCCCTCTCTAAATTTTTGCAGCTGCCTAGGCAGGAACCTAGGCGACCTGCCTAGGTGCGTGCATTGTGACATGGCCCCATTCTGCGCAACAAGGCCTGGGCGATGTGCCCAAGACCTCTGGCAGCCTAGGCGGACCAACTTTCCAACCTTGATTCCCACATTATCATTGTAGGACTATTGCAATTAGTCTTCTGAATTGAAAATCTATCACTTATTAGCTACAAAGTGGGCAAATTCAAGGAGGAAACACACTTCTACAAATGACAACTTGTTGTGAATACTCCATTTAATTAGGAAACACACTTCTACAAATGACAACTCGTTGTGAATACTCCATTTAATCATAGGCATTGTAAGGAATCTAATTTGTTAGCTCACCTTATCCTGACAAATGTAAACTTTTGCAACAAGGATTACAAGATTATGTTCAATCGAGAATTTCTCATACAAGTATGACGGACTCACCCTAAAACCGGGAGACATGAGGAGACAAATGTACCACTTCACTCCTCTTTTAGGCAGCTAGTGTAACAAATCCAAGGCACATATCATCACAAGAAAGAAAAAAGGAAATCTATGGGACATGCTTACAGGACACCACAAGAGAAACAATAGGCCATATAGAGTAATGCCAGCCTTTAATTAAGGGAAGTAAGTACTAAAACTCACTCTGATGACAAAAATAATCCAGGAAGAGCATATCTATGTGATGCATGCGGTTCTAGACTTGCTCCAACTAAATTCCAGCCTCGTGTGAGAAAAGCTCCAGAATTACTTTTAATAATTAGCAGCTAATGAAGTGCACTTGAAGTTTCAGATAGAGGGGAGCTTAAATGCCTAAGCAATTCCCCGGAATTCACCAAAATAACCAGCTAATCAGCATGATATGCTATGGTGATATCTGGAAATATGATATAACATGAGATACGTACAAACAATCAACGTCAATCACCTGATTGGTCATTTGACTCTATTCAGCTAGTAATTTTGTGTTAAACATTGTCAACAAGTTGCTACATTCAGTCGTTCACCATATGCAGAGGAAAAAAGACAATACAAAAATGCATTACTCAAATAAATGGATGCATAAGTAAATTCAACAGCAATCTATGCAATATCTGTGCATACCAAACAACTTTTAAAAGCAAGGAGAAGCAAAATTCCTCAAACTTTCAATGATCAAACAAATGATTGATAGTCCAGAATAATGAAATGGTAATTTCAAAAGCCAAAACGTATGTTTAATGGTTATGTCAGACCGGTACTTTATGAAAACTCAGAATCTTGAATGCCTAATGAGCATATCTTACCAGAACTTACGAAAACATAGTATCTTGATAGCTTCATCATGCATACATACCTGTACAGGAATCTCTCTTGGGAATCCCATCTGAGTGATGAAACTACAGCCAACCTCCTTCCAATTGATCTCACCCTCGTGACATGAAGACCAGTCACTAGTTGAATGAAACTCCTCTTTAACATTTCCAATGTCACGTCCTACCCAGACATACAGCAACTCAGGCTTAAGTTCACCTGACTGTACATTTGGAACTAACAAAAGAAATACCATCATTGATTCAAGTAAACCCATATCAAATCTTTCGACTTTTTCGATAGCAGGCCATCGTAATAATATTGGTGTTGTTAGATTTAAACTAAACTCTTTCTGATGAGTCAAACCTACCACCTGGTCTCCATTGGAACCCAATTCTTTGGCTCCCAAATCCCAATCTCTTCTCCTAGAGTTATCAAATCCTTTGAAATCAAACTGACAACTTCTATTTGGCATGTCCTCCTCAAAAGAGGAGAGAGAAAGAGAGCGTTCTGCCCTGAAGAGACACCGAGAAGATTCATCAATCAATTGAGGCAAAATCAGTGGCGGAGAAAGGCTTCCCCTTCTCGCTGCAAGAGATAGGAGGTTTCCTTTTGATGGCGGAAGAGAAGCAGACTTTGCAATAGGCTTTGGAGGGTGCCTCGAAGCAAGAGGC
The DNA here is from genome assembly GCF_000471905.2 of Amborella trichopoda. Next base: position 334,917 of record NW_006499881.1, on the reverse strand, counting down.
TCCACTAAACCTGATATCGTAGGTGAGGACTGCGAAGAAAGGAATGAATAATCAGACCAATTCGATGAAGCAGGAGACACTGTCGATGAACGAGAAGACTCAGAGGGTGAGGGTGACTTCGAACTATCAGCCTTCAAGCTTGAACTTGAATCTGTAGAGAAGGAACTCGGTGACAGATAGGGCGGCGAAGCCAATGAAAGGGGATCCACAGAGAGAGACTGTTCATCCTCTTCCTTACAGGAATCAATGTCTAGTGACCTGCTCATTCTTGATCCGTACCCCAACTCTTTAACATTCCCGCTAACGAACTTACGCCTGAGCTTGCCCCACCCATTTTCTCTCTCTGGAAGCCGGGTTTCAGAACCATTTCCTGATAATGGAAATGGAGGCACAAAACCGCCTGTTAATGCCCTCCGAAATATCTCAAAATCCACATCATAAGAGTCCACCTTCTTCGCCCCCATAGGGAACTTCTTCACCATTTCTACATGTTCCCTCTGCGATGACAAAGCCACACCCTCTCCAACAGTTGGTCTCAAGTCTGAATCATCAGCCAAAACTGGCCCTCTCAAGAGTGCATCCCAAAACTCAGCAGGCTCCTCTCCTTCTTCAATGACAACAATTGGGCCCCTTGCTCTCTCGTATCGCACAACCTGAAATGCAGCTGCCTTTGCATCCCTTGCCATCACATCATCACACACGCACCCGACCCACACATAGATCGCCCATGGCACATGCACGATGAAAGCACCCCTCGAGTCAAGGGCCGATGCCACCGGGCTCTCCAGCATCTTCGGCACCAGGTGCAATGGATCATAAGGGGAGTGAGGAGCCATTCTATACATGCGTAGGACAGAATTGGGACTGAGAGGCACAGCGTGCACACGCTTCTGGCATTGGAGGAGTTGGCATGCGAAGCCCATGTTTGGGTTGGTGACTCCTCTTGCTGCCTTCACGAACTGGAAGGCATCCTCGAAGCTCTGGCCATCGCGCCACATGAGGTACGCAATCACAAGGGCCGTCGACCTGGACACTCCCTGGCAGCAGTGCACCAGCACCCGCCCCCCCTGCAACCTCACGTCCTCAAAGTAGTCGAATACATCATACAAGATGCTGGTGATGTCCTCTGAGGGTGTGTCCTGGAGCCACAGAGTCTTGTAAACTAGGTCCGACCTAAAGTACTCCGGGCAGACAAAGCCAACACAGTTGAGGACATGCGTGATACCATTCTGCCTAAGGATCTCGCGGTTCTTGGCAACGGCATCGCTGCCAAGGTACACATGCTCTGCAACTCGGGAGCACTCCTTGTCAAAGAAGGCCAATTTATCCCGGCGAAGCTCAAAATCAGCCTTAGCAGGCCGATTAGGTTCAGAAGGTTTAGGGGCGCCAGGTGTTTGCGGTTGGGGCCACTCACCCAGGTCATCAGAGCCAGCCTTGGGCCACTCGTCGGGGCATTTGCGAGAGATTGAGAGGGGTTGGAGCGGGGGGAGAAGAGAGCGACCTTTGCAGTTGCTGTTGTTGTTGTTGCTGTGGGAGCGCCTTACGTTGGGGTCGAGGGAGAGGGGGCAGGGAGGGGTAGAGCGGGAGGACGACCACGAGGCAGAACGCCAGAAAGTTTTGCGGGCAGGGAGTTGATGGTCTTTACCATCTCTCTCTTCACCCACCATCCCAGCAAGAGCACCCCTTCCCTCCCCAAAAACCCTAATTTAGAGCTGTCTCCCCCTGTACGAGTACAGGCCCCTTGGACCACCAACACAAAAACTGCGCCATCCGACCTTTGTTTGCCTGTAGAGAGAGAATTGGCGAGGCAGAGAGAGAAGCGGCAATTAGGGCTAAAAAGAGAGAAGGAAAATGTAAGAGCGAGGTTTGAGAGAGGGAAAATCAAGAAAATGAGAGAAAAGGGGCGGGAGGAAGAGAGAGAAAGAGAGAGAGAGAGAGGGCAGAGAAGAAGGGTGGGGTTCAGAGGATGGATGAGAACGGGAAGAAATGAACAAACCCTAGGAGGCCCGTTCCAGAGAGGAAGGAAGGGGGAAATTAACTAACCATAGTTAGTTTGGAAATCGGAAGGAGCGTAAGCAGGTCAATGGAGCAAGTGAGAGATGGAAATAGTGGAAAGAGAGTTCAAAGGCGCCCGCCGTAATGCGGTGCAAAAACATCCCAAGTGGGACCCCAACGGCGTAATTGGCAATGCCCTGGCCTTAAACCAAATCAGTTTTTGTACATGGACGAGGACGTTACAACCGTAAGAAAAATCGAACATGAATGATTAACCGGATATGGGGCCGGACCGAATCGGTAAATAAACCCGTTTAATCGAACAAGTTTCCGATGGTTTAAAAAATCTTAAAAAACTTTAAAAAATATATTTAAATTATGATTAAACAAAACATATCCAAATAAAAAGTTAAAAATAAAAAATATATATATATATATTAAACAATTGATTTGTGCCCAAAGATAATTTTGAAATTTTTAAAAAGATCAAAAAAAATATAAAAATAAATATTAAAGGCCAAAACAATTTCCAATCGTTTTCAACATGATAAAAAACATTAACAAATACATTACAAACAAAATCTTTTATTTTTTGATATTTTATATAATTTTTTTTAAAAAATACTTGACCGGTTCCACCCAAATCAACCAAAACTAGAACGAGCCAAAACCGCCTTCAATTTTGAAATCAAAGGACGTGATTTGAAATTGGTGTGGCTGAAGGTGTAGGATTAACTATGTCAAAATATTAAAAAAAAATCTCAAATTTGTAACACGTCACATATTATTATATTTGATATCAAATAATATGATTTACTAAACAGTGCGGTTTCTATAAGGTTGCAACATTAAACAATCCACTTAAGACACATTTTCAAATTTTATAATAACATGTAATTTTGGGGGAAAAAATTCTTAGGATTATCTAAAAATATATTTTCATATCTAATTATAAAATTTTAAACTTCAAAAATGGTTAAAATCATGTAGATCTATAAACATGTGAAAATCTTGATAATTGACGGCCTAGATAATGTGTTGCAAGATGCACTATTGTTAGAACTCAAAATCTTTTTTTTTATACATTTGTACATCTCGATTTCAAGATGATCAATTAGAGGGTCTTTTAATATTAAAACAACCATTTCCAATAGATTTTTTAGGTGCATCTGTAATTCCACATTTTAAGGTAGCAACCTTATATAAACTTTTCCCTTTATTAAAATATACTAATAGACTAAAATACTAAAATCTATACCCTACTAAAATGCTATAACCTCATATAAATTACACTCATACCCATTTTTCCTCCAATGTTTTTGTTTGATGACTATATTGTCCTCATCACATATTTAATACATCTGTAGCGCTACAAAAGCACCTACAATTCTTATAGAACCGTGGAGGTTGTTTAAACCCACACCCCCAAGCATCTCCCCGCTCATAGGACCCTTTGGCACCACCATGGTTTGAGCAGGTCTTTGGCGGTACTATTACAATGCCTTTGGCACCGTCACATCTCTTGGAAGGTGGAGGAGCGTTCAGCAACCACATATCTAGCAGGTATATGATGGTGTGTTAGGCACCTTCAGGCTAGTAGGTCCATTGTGGTGCCGCCATGGACCTAATATATCCATGATGGTGCCTTAGGCACCCTTCAACTCTAACAATGTATGTGGCGCACCATGGTTTGTATGAAAACCGTGGTGCTTTGTAGCTCTATGAATTATATCTAATCTGAGATGAGGGCATGTAGACACAACATTTTTAAAAACCGGCAAATTATGTAATACTCTTGAACCCTTAAGACCACATTGTCCCAGTAAACACCCCAACTATAGACCATCATAGTCTGTGATCTCTATTCTGTGATCCAAAATCCTATAAGATCATTGTTTTAGTAATAAATCAAGTAAAAATAGCAAAACAACTTATTTTTGCCTGATTTTTTGTAGGCAATATCACAAAAACGTAATTGCTAATTTTGGTCAGATTTGGGCTCTCTTTTACCCCAAAATGTAAATTTGGCTGGCAAATATATATCCATTTTAGTATGATTTGAGTCTTTATATAAACACATTTTGTGACCCATTTAGGGTGGATTTTGTTAACCCATCGGGCGGTAAATCTGAAAGCCAGAGAATAACCCTAGACCTAGATAAGCAACCTTAAGCGCTAGCCGTCCCCTTTCTTTGAAATCAACTTTTAGCCTAGATTAGCAAAACTCTACTTCAACCAAGCCAAGATTTGGTCAAGTTTGAAGAGAGAATAACAGATGACATACGTACACAGCCGTGGTTCTGATACAGGTAAGACATTGAAGCCTCGAGCGTCCCTAGCCAGGTATTTTCCTCATCATCATCTTTTCTTTTATTTTTCGGTTATTTTGTTTGATCTAGGATTTTATTCTTATTTCATTTAATATTTCGTGCTTTTGGATTTCTCATCCTCTTTTCCTTTTTTTTTTTCAGTTATTTTGTTAGATCTAAGATTTTATTCTTATTTCATCCAATATTTTGTGCTTTTAGATTTTTCATCCCCTTTTCCTTTATTTTTTCAGTTATTTTGTTGGATCTAGGATTTTATTTTTATTTTATTCAATCTTTCGTGCTTTTTGGATCGATATTGGCTCTGCCACTGATCTGAGAGCGGATCTATTCGTTTTTTAGTAGATCTGGCCTCATATCAAAATTTAATTTTCGGCACTCTCTATCATTTTTAAAAAATCAGTTTGTAGTACGGATCTGAGGGATCTTTCTCTGAAGATCTATTCGATTTGCATCGTAAATAGGGCAATGTAGTCATTAAACAAAAAATGCAAGAAAATGCGTAAGAGTATAAATAATGCGAGGTTTTAGTATTTTAGAAATATCCATAACTTTGAGAGATATTTTTGTTCGTTTCCCAAAATTTCGAATAGTGTAGAACAAATTTCTTTTATTTAGGGAAATTAAAAAAATGTACCTTAATCTTTGAATTATTGAAAATAAACCCCAAACTTTTCAAAACCTCATTCAGGGCCTTTTTTTTGAGTGAGTAGACGAAAATAGCCTTCACAGTAGTCTTAGAACTGTGAAGGCATCACGATTGTGATGGTCATGGCGGTTTGTAAGTCAAAGGTAGTTTTGAAGCATCACCACACTTAAAAAACCATGATAGTTTATTGGATTGTCAAAATTCTAATTTAATTGTTATAACCCTTACCTAGGATCACAACTTTTTAAGTGCCTTGATGCCTTAACGACCATCACTATTTTTTAAGTGTCATGATACCTCTAAACAACCATCATGATTGTTTGAAGGCCATAATGCCTCAAAACATTAAACCATCCATGATCATCATGGAAGTAAATCTACCGTGATGTGTTCATGGTTCTAAGACTATCATGAAGGCCATTTTGATTAAAAAACACAAAAAGTGAAAAAAAAGGATATATATGATGTTTTAAAAGTTTAGGATTTATTTCCAATAATCCAAAAATTAAGATATATTTTTTTTTATAAATTCTCTTTTATTTAACTCAGCATCCATAAGAACATCTATGATCACGGGGCTTATCAGCTTCCGTCAAGAAATCCATGGCCATGAGGTTCATTAATATCCCATAAAATGTGGGATAAGGAGGTAGAAGGGGGTCAGGAAGGACACATCAAAATTCGGTGGTGGTTCTAATTGGTCTCCCTCTAACATTGATCCACTAATTGGACTGATGGTGGTAACCCTTGTGACTATAGATGTGTGTTGGATTCCAACACATCTTGCGTATAGTACATTATTGAATGACCGAGCTGCAAGTGGGCTAGGTTTGGCTTGAGGGTTCGAGCATGCCAGGCGGGCTAGATCTAAGTTCTAATAGAAACTTGTTGAGCACCGTCTTGCCTTAAATTTACGCTTGAAATAGCGACAGGCGGCCTAGAAACCAGGCCGTGATGGATTGATAGATGCGGTTATGAGGTCAGTCCTGAGAATGCGTCATATGTCCAATGGGCCACACCAGGTTCATAGTTGCTTGACTATATAAAGGGTAAGGTTTGTATAAGGTGCGCGTCAAAACTATCCTGAATATGTAGTTTTGGTGCTGCAAACCCTTACAATGATATGAAAATCTATTTTTGCCCCCCAATTATAAAATTTATGATCAAGCAGATCTATATAGATTTAAAAATATTGAAAATAGACAGTTCAGATAATGTGTAAAAAGACGAACTAGTTTTAGGACTACAAATCTTTTTTTTTTCATGGCTATGAATCTCGATGTTGAGATGATCAATTTGTCCACAATAGGAACAACCTTCTCTAATGGGGTTTCAGGTGCACCTTATCTGTATGATATAAGGTTGAAACCTTATATAAACTTTTTCCCAATATAAATGTTATTGTAGAACACTAGGACATGGATGTCCTTGGTCAGTGTTGATCATTTTAACCTTACAACTCAAATTCAAAACCAACATTTCCATTTTTCTTTTTCTTTTTATTTTGTCCTTTTCTTAACTAGCGAGGCTCAGATGAGCTCCATCTTATAATTAACTTCGTGGTCCTAGGTTGAGTTATTAGGCCACGCCAAACCTAGGTTCCACGTTGTAAATACAAGCTCAACCAGGCCCGAGTCAGCCAAACCAGACCCGTGGGTTACGGCCAGTGGTCCAAGCCGCAACCTAGCTTAGGGTTGCCTACACACTAGGGACAAATAAGGCTGGCAAAGGGCTAGGCCCAGCCCAGCTCTATTCCCTTGAGGGTTGGCCCAAACCCAGCCTTTGCCCTATTGTGACCGCACCAGGGCGGGGTAAAATTAAAGAAAACCAAAGGTAAACAGATAAAAAAAATAAGAGCTACACCTAGCTCAAATGGGCCAGGCCTCTCTTGCCTTGGGTCAGCATGATCCTCGGCCATATTTATAGCCTAGGACTATAGTTTTTCAGGGCTGGTTTGACCAAGCTACGCTGGGCAACCGGGCTTATTGTCACCTCTTGGAAAACCATGTGTTATGAATTTCCATTCAAGAGTGCTTGCTAGGCTTGTAAGTGTTTCAATTTTATAAAGGAAAAGTTTATATAGAGCCGAGGTTCTAAACAATCAAATTAGAGTCCATCTCAAAAATTCACTAAAAGAGGTTGTTTTGATGTCCAAATATAAAAAAAATTCACTATAACAAAAATTTATAGTATTGAAACCACATTTCTCAATACTATTTGAAGGTGCGCTTTATTTTGATTGCTTAGAGCCTCACAAACCGCACCCTTTTACAAATGCACTCCAACGAGCACTTACAATCGGGGCTGACAATAGGCCGGGCATCCGCGGGATATTGGAAGTTGGACTGAATGAAGCCATGTAGGTGTAAGTCATGCAAATGAAATGAGGGAAGCCATGTAGGTGTAAGTCATTCAAATGAAATGGATAAGGCATGCAGATATATCTAGCCGTACCAGTCCAAATACATGCTCCCTTGTAGGACCGTTGTCCAATCAATTTTGTACGCTGATGGTGCCTAACTCGGGGATATTAAAAAAATTAAAAAAAACAGATAAAAAAATTCTACAACATAAGGAATCATTTGAGATAAGTCATTTTTTATGTTTTCTATCATTTTGGCAAAGATTGAGATATGTTCTTTTACATTTTCTCATCTTTTTCTTATTATTTAAAAGATACCCCCAATCACAACTTCTTTTTTTTTTTTTAATTTATATTTTCACTACTTTTTTTACCATCTTTTTGAAGTGTGTTGCTTAATCTTTATTCTGACAATACATTTCCTAGTTTTTTGAATATTTTTATATTTTTTAAGTTTTTTTTTTGCTGCTATGGTACTGGACACTAATCAACCAAGTTATTCAAACTCGGCCCGAGTAATTGGCTTGGGCTAGGACCGATTACTCAGTCCAAGTCGCACTTTTTAACATTGGTTTTACAATTAGCCACAACCTACTCGCTCGTGTCTTGCAGAGGAGTGGTGCTACATTTTGAGATCTACATGCCATCCCTTAGGGTTTGTTCATCACTAAATCTACATGGAGGATTGCATTTGACTGAAGGCTAGAAGCATTGGATGAGAAATGTCTTAAAAGCCCAATTGAGTTTAGAGGCCTATCATGCCTTGAAGAAGATAGTCAAGGTTTACACATTCAAGCAAGGGTACTTAGACCGAGTCATTTGGCACCTATTGTCATAGTAAAGGTGTTCTCTCAAGGAAGTTCACGCCAAAATAGCAAGGCCCTTACATCATCAAGAAAGGTCCTTAAGCTGAGGTCATCATCTTGCAAGGAGCAATGGAGAAATTTCCATGGCCCTCATAAATGGCCAATTCTCTATGTTCGGCCTTAAAACATCAGGAAAAAAAAAAAAAAACATTTCACAAGCTTCCAAACGCTACTTAGCCAGTTAAGCCAGAATTTCGCATAATTTGCACCATACTTCTTTAAAATTCTAATTATAAGCCTAAAAAATAAGACACATCCCTAAAACTATGAATATAGTCCCTTTGGAACCCATTCTCATCTTTAAAACCTCTAAAAACCTCCAAAACTTTAGAGAAATCTCTAATATTATGAATGATTTACCTTTACGACTAGATTTAAGATAAAATTAGTGTATCAGAAAATCAATTTAGTTTTATGCCAGATAGGTAAAAAACTGATACCATTTTTCTACACAGGTAATTGATTGAGAAGTTTAGGACCATATGAAAAAGACCTCCACATGGTCTTTGTTGATCTAGAGATATCCTATGATAGACTACCTTGAGATTTGATTTGGTGGGTGTTGGAAAAAAAATGAATCTACAGATACTATATCGACTTGATGAGATATATATACGAGGGAATACTAACTAGTGTGCTAACAATTAGTAGAGAGGTGGATGAGTTTTTAGTGATAATAAGTCTACATCAAGGATCAATATTGAACTCTTACCTCTTTGTTTTAGTTATGGACGACTTTATTAGATACATACAAGATGAGGTACTGTGGTGTATGTTGTTTGCAGACAACACAATTTTGATCGATAAGGCCCGAAACAACGTCAACACAAAATTAAAACTTTGGAGAGATGATCTAAAATCTCAAGATTTTAAAATTAATCCGACTAAGACATAACATATAAAATGCACGTTTAGTAATATAAGAGTAGGAAAGAGAAAATAACATGTTTTGTGCTAAAACATTAAGTCAAATACTATAATGTTGGAAACAATTAATTCTTTTGCTTTGGTACGGCAAGTAATTTTTCTGCTTTGATAGGTATGTGTCCCAAAGGAATGGATGTTTGTACGCCATATACTGCTTTCATTGAAGTTAAATAAAGGGCAAGTACAAATGAGGCCATTTACTTTGTTTGTCATAATGAACTTTGGCCTTTAAATTTAAAATCAAGCGGTTGGGGTTGTGCCTTTGATTAGGCTAAAATCATGGGGTTGGGTTTGTGCTTTTGATTAGGTTCAAAATCTACAAAATTTTGCAAAACTTTACGACACGCCGGAAACGTTAGATTTCACATTTTACATACAAGAAAGATTGTGGTCTTTCTTGTACCAAATGTAAATGGTGAGCACATGGTTTTAGCTTGGAAAAATATACTATGATGCAAATATCATAATCCACTATGTATTAACAACAGACCCACTTCCTCTTCAGCAATGGACGTATTCTTCATCCGGGGCTCTTTCTGTACATGTGTGCCTAGTGTCATGATGCATTGAGCGTGTACAGTGTGCTCTTGCAAGAGCATGCTGTATATCTACACCCTCTAGCAAAAAACCTCCTTAGGAGGACTTTCTTAATTCGAACTTTTGAAATTTATTTTTATAATCATTGATGAGTACTCCCTTAAAAATAAATTTTGATTTTAACTTTGTAAAAGTTTAGATCAGATTCTCTGAAAATTAAACCATCTTTGATATTACTTTTCCGGACCGCATTGAGCAAGTCTCCAATTAAAACATGGTTTTTTTTTTCTTTCAAAAGATCTCCAAATTTCAAAATCCATAAAAAATATGACTTTTTTGAAAGATTGTAAAAAAATAGCATTTTTTATAGTACCGATATAAACCCATATTTTAGTTTTCATTACTACAAAATTAAAAATACTTTCCATTATTACTCATATGTCTTTTTTTTGGGCTTCATAAATTTTTTTTTTTAAAAAGATCAAACTACCTATTTTCAGTTTTTGAAAAACCAAAAATTTTAAAATTTTGGTTTTTCAAGGACCGAAAACTTTAAAATGGCGGTCGCAGTCCACATAGTAATAGGTCACAACATCTCGAAAAACATTTTCCAGAAAAATCTTTAGAACCCCGCGGGTTTTTTAGACCGCAGATACGCCCCCTTTCCACGACTTGACATCTCGTAGTTCCTTTTCTAATACGAACACCTGTAAGTTAAAGCGGGAAAATGGTAAGGATTATGATTATTAAAAAAATAATAATAATTGAAAGGCATCAAGCAAGTGAAGTCAAGCAGCCATGAATAGCTGAAATACTAGAACCCTAGGATAAAAAGCTTGGAGAAAAATTTACTCAGTAAATGCACAACATATTTGAGAAAAGGAAGGACATAAGAGGATTAGTGAACAATAAAAGTGGAACCTAATTGAATTTAAGTAGTGAGAATTCAGACATAATGGAGATTCAAAATAACAATGCAGCAACCCTAACCCCTCAAACACCGTGATAGAAAATAAAAAGAACAATTAAAAACCCAAATCAAACCTAGTAAAAACTAAAATGCGGAAACCTTAACCCCAATAGAAGAGAAGTATTACGTAATATCCCTAATCAAAAATTTAAAATACTGGAAAATAAAGAAATTCGGTTTTTAAAAAATCGAAAATTTAAAGTTTTTGATTTTTGAAAAACCGAAATTTTAAAATTTTTAGTTTTTCAAAAACTGAAATTGGCCTGATTTCAGTTTTCAAAAAACTGAAAATGGGGAGATTCATATTTTTTTTAAAAAATTGTTATGAAGTCCAAATAACAGAAAGTATTCGGATTGTAGTAATAACGGAAACTAAAACGGATATTTATGTAATTTTTCCTAAAAAATGATATTTTTTTGACAAAAATGTCCATAGTGCTAGGCCGCCCCCATTTTGTGCTGCCCCCAGAAGCCCAAAGTGCCAAACCGCTCATATTTTGTGTCGAACCGTAGACTTTCCAAAAGCCCAAAGTGCCAGACTGCGTGCCCAAAGTGCCGCATTGCATACTTTTAAGGAGCAAAGTACTGGACCGTGCCCATTTTGTGTTGGATTGAATGCTTTTCTAAGGGTATTTTGGTCTTCATTTTATCTTTTTTTTTTTACTTGGGGCTATTTGCTGGGAAAGTTAAAATTGGAGTAAAAATTGCTAAAAAAAAAATAAAAATCTAAGGTAAGTTGTCTACAAAGTATGATTTCGGGAGGTTTTTGTAATTTTCCCAAGATAATGTACTATAAGATTATGAGTTGTTGTTATCGTATGTATACATTAAATCATTGAACTATAATTTTTATATCCTTATCTAATATCTTTAGAGCCATATTTGACAAATTTGTGTTTAAATTTTCAATAAATATAATAATAATGCTTATTTGTTGTCACGATACAAGACAGATGATAGATTTATTGGGCATACAATAAAACAACAACATATCAAACACAAGAACTACATTACCAAACAACAAGAACAAGACCCAAAAATGTAAAATAGTGGTCCATCCAAATTTGCAATTTTGTATACAATAATCAAAATGTGAAATTAATCAAACATTTGTTTGTAAAAAGAAAGCTACAAAATGTTAAAACAAATACAAATATAGCTGGAAAAATCTTTAGTTGTCACTGAATCTCTCTCTTGCTTTTTTAAACGGTGCTTTGTATTTAGAAAAATTTATTTATTTTTGATCGAGTTATCATTCATCTAACTATAACTATTATTTTGAGATATATGGTTGTTTTGATATATATTTTTTTTGGAGAATATATTGCACTTTTTTAAAATGCCCATACTGAGAAAATTTTTGATAAATCAAGATTTTTAATTTACTTTCACTTTAATATGTTTATCTCTAAACCAAAATTCAAATATATTAAATCAATGGAGAGAGTAAATTATAATGGAGAGAGTAAATTATAGAGAAGAAGTTTTTTTGAAAAAAGATAAAATACATATTTATATGATTTCTATTAAAAAAATGAATTTTTAAAGGTCTGTTGAAAAACTTAAGAGTTTTTAATGGATTTCAAAAAATCAAAATTTTTTTTGAAAAAATCGTATTTTAAACAGGGACTTGCTTACTATGGTTGGAATTATCTAATGTTGAATTACCCATTGACGGAATGGGGCCAAAAGGGAGATGACAACATTGAACCATTCCATGGTACAGTACATATTAAATCACCGGATGGATATGGAGTCTCTCTTATCCTACATGAAGATGGGTTGCCTTTGAAAGGTGCCTCTTTCATTCATATCTCCCAAAGTCAAGTAAAGCGGCTTGAATCCAACTGCCCCATCTCGCCCACTAGCTCCATTTGTGATGCGACCTTTACTAACCATAACATATGCGTCATGTTTATTTTCTCATTGCTGTTAGCCAAAATATTGCATGCTCCCAAGGCAGTATATTATCTGTTTACTCCCTCGGGCAAGACTTATGTTACGAACCAATTTTTATATCCCAAAAGTGGGGAATGTAACGTCTAGAACCCAGCTATCAACATCAAGGAAAAAGTAAAATTTAACTTGCACCTTTTACATGTCTAGAGAAAAATAACATCCTAAAATTACATATAGGAACTATCCAATTTTTTGAGGGAAAGAATTAGATGATCAAAAACTCAAAATATATATATTTTTTTCTTGGAAAATAATCATGTAGTGATATTTAGATTGATCCCAAAACTTTGAATGATAATAATAAAAAACCTCTAAGTAGCGATTTAACCCAATGGAGTTTCTGTACAGTATGCTCCTACAGGAGCATGCTCTATATACTTTCTCTCAACAGAGCTGACATATATGAAGCTGTACATCATCTCCCCATTATCCATGTTTGAGATGGATCTTCAATCCAATATTTTAGGTGTATATAATCTCCAACACGAGGATCACTAATATTTTTTTAAAAATGAATTTTAAAATAAAAATGACAGTTTTTGAAGAAAAATTCTTGATCATTCACTTTTATCCTTGTTGGGGCACCACCTATTTGTGTCCATCTTTAAGATAGATACTTAGGGATGCAAATGTAGAATTACATCTCCACACAACACACTATTTCAATAGTCGTTTGATGTGAAACAAAGCAACTAAGGTGTGCCACTTATTATGCTCAAAATTAGAAAAATCATGAACTTTGTAACAAAACATAAACTGCTGATTGCACGTCTAATTGGTGGCCATCGCGAACCAAAAATAAACAGCTTCGTGATGCATATACAAGTGGGCGAGCATATTTTGCAATGGAGGCTCTTGATCATCCCTTGAGAAATGCATCATGAGCAGATGGTCAAGATTTGTGTTATCATACTAAATGGTGCCTGTCCTTCATCAATCTTGCATTAAAAATAAACTTTGCATACAATGGGGCTACTTACCTTTGGTATAAAGAATTTACAATTACTTGTAACCATTCGATATGAAATTCGATAGCTGGGTGTGTCACAAAGTTCGAGACGATTTCTTTGAATTTTGAACATGATCGATGGAATAAATGGAGCTACCTAATTTTATATCAAATAATTAATATTAATTGTGATCACCTTGTACCAAAAATAAATGGTCCCATTGTATACTTTTCTGTTAAGAAAAGCTATGATATGAGGTATCATGATTGTTCACTCCATAAGGAATATGGAGTCTAGGTGCATTTCATCTCAGCATGCCAAAGTATATGCCCCAAAGGATACCATCTTTAAGAAAAGAAATTTGACTTAATAAACCAATGCAAAACTTAAATCAATCAAAATTTAGAACGAAAATTCGTATTAAATGAAGTAGATGGGCCATAAACACGTGAGAGTTCATATCAACCTTTACCCAAAGACGCATCCAAGTTGGGCATTTTCCATCCAATATGAGACTAGTTTTGTATTTTATTTGGTTAATGTCTGTATAAGGCATCAATTTTAAACAAAAAGTAAGGCACACCTCAAATCTGTGCTAAAAAATGTAGTTTTAGTGTAAGAAAGCCTTTCAATGGTATGAAAATCTATTTTCAGTTTCAATTATAAAATTTAAAGCTCTAAAAATAGTGCAAATCAAGGGGATTTATAAATAATTAAAATTTTAAAAAATAAACGATTCAGTAATGTGTCATAAAATGCACTATTCTAGTGACTTCAAATCTTTTTTCTCTTCATATCCCTATATTTCGATCGATGTCGAAATGATCAATTTGAGAGTTTTCCAGCACCGAAACAACTTTTTTTGACTGTTTTTTGAGGTGTGCCTTATTTCAATAAGGTTGACACCTTATATATACTCATTCCTTCCATATTTTTTCTATTTGTAATTTTACTAATTGGAAATCCCCTAGAGGAGATTAGGTTGGAATTTTCATTGTACTCTGCGGTTGAAGAGATGTAACTATACAAATATCCATATCACTCTTTTTGAAATTTCTTATTGTCTTTTTGTGGGTGAGTCAATGGGGAGAGGGCCCCTACCTTTGGTAGATAAGAATTGAACCTAGAACATAGCGCTACAAATCGTCAAGTGCCAATCAATTAAGCCCGGGTTTTTCTAGAAATTTCTCGTTGTTCTTTCAAAAGGTTGGCAGGAGGTTTGATAGATGTTTTGCATTAATTAGGGTTTGGTTTTTCTCGTGACATTTGAGTTTCTCTCTTACTTTAATGTTGGTTGAGTATCCTCGTGAAATCAGTTTCTACGTATGAACAAGATATTTCCATAGGGTAGGTATCCTATGCCACTGAGGTAATCCTTGTGAGTTTGTTCTTGAAACTTTTAAAGGAGTTGTCACAATCAAAATGCTCCTGTCGTGTGTACGCCCCAAGTTTGCACGTGAATTTTGTGACTTCTTTTTTTGTAAAATAATGAAAGAAACACAAAACGGATACCAAAATCTGGGTCATATTCATTATTGATGCAGGTTATATCCTTAATAAAGGCAATTACTACCACGATACATCAAACACAAAAATAATTTTACAAGATAAGATGGAGTTGCATAATTTTTTTGTAGATCCGATCGCCCTTTCCTTTTGTGCTCACCCAAGTCCTGTCATTATGCATATGGTTGTTCCTTTTTGGAGTCCAATGCTGCCTTAAGTCATCTTTTTTTTATTACTAGAACTATGATGACATGTTCACATGCAAACCCTGAGCTTGATAGATGGCCTGGTTTTGGATAGAAGATATTATTATAAGGTTCTAGAGAGAGAGAATACCAAAAATGAATTCGTTATTCCAGGGTTCTAAAAGAAGACCAACAAAAAGGAACTTGTTATTCTGGGTTTTAGAAAGAGTGCAACAAAAACGAACTTGTTATTCTATGGTTCTAGAGAGAGAGAGTAACCGAAGGGAAGAAATAGGAATTTGGGGTTCTTTCTAGGATTATTTTAGAGAGAAAACACTAGAGTGGTTTTGGTGGGATTGAGCTTCCCCTTTTCTCACCCACACACTGAAAAAGAATCTCTCTATGTCATTTCATCCCAAACTTATTGTCATTTTTGAAATAGAAGTCAATCCAAATCTCTTGTGAAGACATGTTTGTAAGTTTGGATAAGATTCTGCCGAATAATTTTATCTACAAAGATTCCCTCATCTCATAGTATTCCCTTCTCTCTCACGCACAACAAATTCTCTTATTCCTTAGAGATCCACCCACCCACAAGGGTCTGTCATCGAAATCCACCATAATTAAACACAAGGAAAAATTACGTATATATTTATTATATTTTTTGTTATTATCAAAATGCCTAATACTTTTCATTATTATTGAAATGTCCATTTTTTGGACTTCATAAAGAATTTTTTTTGCAAAGATATTTTTACCTTTTTTCGGTTGTTGAACAATCGAAATGGATGGATTTTCTGTTGTTCAACAACCGAAAATGTCCCCAATAATTTAACGTTCATATTCCAATATTCGGTTGTTGAACAACCGAAAATCCATCGAATTCGGTTGTTCAACAACCAAAAATGACCCCGATAGTTATAACAGTTCATCTTTTTTGCTCTCTGCGTCTTTGCTCTGTGAGTGCGTGTCTTTGCTCTGTGAGTGCTAAAGAAAGGTAGCTAGTTCACGGATTTCTCGGATTTTGAAGAGTGCACATCTTTGATAGCATTTCTTGGATTTTGAAGGCATTTCACCGAGTGAAAGTATGTGGGTTGATTTTAGAGATTTAGATTGTATAAGATTTTGATTCAAGGTTTATACTCAAGCACTCTAGTTTTTTTTTCGTAAAATTGATTTACTTTCAATAAATTTGTGGGTTGATTATGATTGTATAAGATTTTTAAAATTTAGGGTTTTGAGAACTAGGAATTTGAACATTGTATGTGATTCACTGCATATCATTTTATTTTGATAGATGGCTATTTAGACAGTTTTTTCTTTGATTAAGCCAGATGTTGTCTTCAAAACTGAGATTTTCCATCCATATATCCATCGGCTGGAAATCTTTTAAGTGTCATTTTAGTGGATAACCCTGAAACATAATTTTTCTTGTATAGCTTTATTTTTACACTGTCATGAAAAATATGCGTTAAAATGAACTTAACATCATCTGTGACTAAGCAAAAGGGAATAGCCGTTGTAAAGCAAAGCCAAGGGACCCCCGTAATATTAAAGTTAGCTATGTAATTTTTAAAAAGAAATAAATGTAAATTCATATTATTGCGTAATATTTTCGACAAGAAAACTCGGAAGTATGTGATTTATGATTCAAGTACATATTTACTTTGAAGACGTATGTGAATAATGTGAATTATGTTTTGGATAGAATAATTCGTGACTAGATTTATTTGAGAGCTCATTTGATATGTGTCTTAGCATTGTTGCGTTGATTCTATATGCAAATGCATTATGAGTTATTGCTATCTCGATATTCATTCCTTTGTATTATCATGTTCTTTTGATAGAGTAGTACTAGGTTATGGTCTATAACACTAGGTCCATAACACTAGGTTCTGTTGATAGAGTAGTACCGGTTTGTTTAGGTCCACAACACTAGGTTATGGTCTAAAATTGATCAATTTTTCCATTTAATAATATCATGTCATTATTGTTTTTTTGTTATTCAGTTAAGTTTTGCATATGTAACCTTATGCTTAACATGGTGACCATATGGGGTTTCAGTGAATATGAATCGTGTACATCCTGATGGGGATACCTAGAAGGTCCTCAGGACCCTAGTTTGTTGCAGCTTCATCCCGAACATTCATCCTATTTCATATGGGAAGGACATGTATATGCATATATTTAGCTGCCATTTCTATTAGTTTGTTACGTTTTAATAAATTGTAGTCTAGTTTAAACATCATATGGGAAGTACATGTATATATATTGGGACTAATATGCTGTCTATTTATTGTATTCCAGGAAAAACAAGAAATTAGAATCGATGAAAATACTTTCCAATTAAACGATTGACATCTAACCGATGAACAAGTTCAATTAGTGAATGCTTTTGGGTTGGGTGCTCTATATATTATCCGGTCAGGTCCATTGATCATCCTTTGGTCGCAGCCAATGCAGAGAGGTGGCTCTCTGAGACCAATTCATTTCGTTATAACATCCTAATTAGTGAGATGACACCTACATTATTCGATGTTTATGAGATATTGGGACTGGCTGTGGATGACGACCTTGTTACATATCGTTCTATTAGTGACCTTCGACAGTTCATAGAAGACAATTTGGATATAGTCCCCACTAATGGCAACTTAATAGTCATCAAGCACTCATGGCTGAAGGCCAACTTTCACATATTGCCACCTGAGCTGTTAGATATACACGAGCCTACCTTCTTTACCTCATCAGTGTCACCATTTTCGCAGATTCATCGGTTGCATTCGTACCAAAAAGGTACTTACAATTATTTGAAGATATTGAGGAAGACGATATATGTGCTTGGGGTGTTGCAGCCCTTGCATATCTTTATCGTTCCCTTGGAAAAGCTTGTACTTTCAAGCAAAGACATTTTAG
The DNA here is from genome assembly GCF_000471905.2 of Amborella trichopoda. The sequence continues at coordinate 316,771 of NW_006499881.1, read as the reverse complement.
TGGTTCAGCTACTCTTATGCATGTAAATTCTATTTTTATATTTAATATAAGCCTAATAGTTTAGACTACTTTCCAAAAAAAGAAATTTACTTATCATATGTTGATATAATGCAGTGTTGGTCTTATGAGCATATTATGCATATAAGGCCCATACCGCGTAGTATCTCTCCAAATATGCCTCGGGCGAAAAGATGGGAGCCACCAAAGAATTATTATGGCAATTCACATAACCTGATTCCTTTAGACAAGAATTCAATAACCTTCAACGTAATGAAGTTAGTGTGTACTTTAATGTTACAAGATTTATTATTGATTAATTTTAATTGTATTTAAGTATTTGTAGTTGTTTATTGACTGATTGTCGTATGTTTCATTTCATATCATGTAACAAGTAATATAGAATCCCTATTTTAAGCATGATGATGACATTTCATATGATAGGGGGCAAGCATTTGAAACCGCAATGTGCTTAACTACTCTGATCTTTGGCGATATTACCGAGCCGTATATACCAGATCGTGTGTGCCGGCAATTTGGAGTGAAATATGGCATGCCAAGAAATCCCATATATGTTGGTAAGAGGTCTAGTAGACAAGGTGGGCAGCGAGATTGGAAAAATGTAAATTCTGACAAGATCCATCAGTCATTGACTTGGCATGAACGCATGATGCCAGTTATTAAAGTGGATATTGCCAATGGGTTGCCCTCAGAGGAGTACAAGGCATGGTACAGCCGAGTATCCCATCTTATAATCCATAATGTCGCTAACCCACGAAAAGACATATTGCAACTTGTTAACCACGAAGAAGAAGAGGTGGTTCCTACATATGAATCACAATATATAATGAGACTTCGATGTTATGAGGACCAATTGGTATGTTTATATGACTTACAAATTTTTTAATTTTGTACTTACCTGTTAGTTCAAAGAAATGGTTTAAATATTATAATTACCTATCTTGTTTTTGCAGGTTAGTGCAGTTCAGGCTAATACAATCATGTTAGTAGATGCACTTATACTTAGACAGAAGTTGTATCTTGAAGTTTATAATTGGGTTAACAATGCGTTTGAAATGATGTTTAAGTTTGTGCCTGTTGACATGGATGATATAGAAGCTCGAATGGAAACCTTATAACGTCAAGTTAATGACGAAGCTACACATAACGAGCCCAGAGAAGATGTAGTCGGTGAAAGTAGTTGGGCTGCCGAAGACCTGGCTCCATCTACACAACCTGCGGTTGAGGAGCCTAGAGCGTAATACGCGAAAGAAGCAGTATCAGCTCAAGAGAAGGCGGTCGTTGTAATTTAGTGGTTTTTTGGGCAATTGTAATGTGATATTGTAATAAACTCCTAAGCAATGTAATTATGTTTTTGGCAATATTTGAATGGTTAATGTAATAGCTTATATTATAATGATGATGATGGAAAAATATACAGTTTCTGGTGTATAAAGTCATTATTTTACAGAACTAACATGAACGTATACTTAAACTGAGCTCGACTACTTATTTTACAGAAATAACTTCTAACATGAGCCAAAATTCATGACAACTTGGAAAACATCAACTTGATATTTAATGAAATATATAACGACTTATAGTCTTATTAAGGGTATCACCTTTCAAAATAAGCCCCTTTCAAAATATATTGACTTATAAACTCAAATGTCACATTTTCCAAAATAAGCATGTTGTTTTTTATTCTGAGAAACCTCAGGATGTATTGACATGCACCATGAATTTTCAAGATCTTCAAGTGTTCAATAGATTTGTTTGAACACTTGAAAATGTGTGGATGCGAACTTCAGTTCTAGGGTTCGTTCTTCATAGCTTCTCCATATATTAAAGGGGGTCATGATATTATTGTTCATGTGATCTATCTATCATCTCTCTAACAACCTCTTTTCCCTACCAAGCTTGCATGTAGGAAAACTTGACACCGTGCTTGCGTTGGACATCTTTTATGATATCTTTGGCTTTAATTTTTGGTTGGCCAATAATGCCGGCTTTCATTTTTTCGCCACCCAATCACTACGAGGTAGTGGCTGATGGACCCTCCTTATTAGACCACTACATGTATGCTCCTTAACCATGGACTTCATTTTGAAGTATGTCGTACTGCCAACACGTAAGCATTGCACTTGCCATGCGCATCCCTCTAACTTACAACTTGCCCACACTCGCCCCCCTTCGCTTTTATCAAACTCAAGAACAAAATTATTGTGGACAGCAAAATCAACCAGATGATGCCGACATTCATTGATGTTTTCAAAAAATTATCCAATTGTCAATTGAACCTCGTTACCAACTCATCTACATGGGCTCTCAAATGGTTTAATATCCTCCATATCAAGCTCTGGTACAAGATCAGGCTCGGGCACCACTTGAATGTTCTCATGTTGAGAAGGTAAAGGAGCGCTACGCCGACTGTTGACAAAAGATAAAATATAAGATGAATCAACAATTTGTGCACATAAAAGATTTAAATAAAGCAAATTAGAGATGAACAAGTAAATTGTAGACGTACCTTTTCCTTGGAGATGGGCCATCACCAACAGGTTCTGCCGTTCAGAATTCCATAGATCTCCATTCCGGCTCTATTGCAGAGGCAATGTATACAACAATACTCGAAGACTCTCATCCCAACATAAAAGATACATCTATATCATCACATACATCAATCAATTTAAGGCCACTAGATAAGCTTGTGTTGTGGTACATAATAATCAATTTATTTGGATCACATGATGTTAAATTTCCAAAATGACTTTTTAGTTCCTCCAAGGAACTATTTCCATTATACTTCGTAATCTTCAATTTTCCCCCTTTATAAACAACACGTCCGTCCTCTGGATTCGTCTCAAATGACCCCCCATATCGAAATACCAGTTGCACTCCCTCAATAACCATCGTTAATGCTATTGTATTAAATGAACACCAAAATTCATGTTACAAAAAATCATTATAACAAGGAATACAAAAAATTTGCATATATCTAACTAATTTAGGGTTCATAAAATGTGAGTTTTACAAAATAGATCAAAATAGTGTACTACTAAAAAAGTCAATCAATCAATAAACAACCAAAAACAACAATTATTAATACAAACACAAAAGAAACAACAAATATTAAGACAAACAAAATATAAACAACATATATTAATACAAACAAAGAAGTTGAAAAATATTTATCCAAAACATCAGATACAATATAGTGTACTACTATATATATATCAACATAAAGTACTACTAAATAAATTGATTATTCAATAAACTACCCAAAGCAACAAATATTAATACGAACAACATATAATTATGCAAATACACAACTTCAACAATATTTCCCAAAAATATTAACTAATCAACAATACACAATAAATAGTAATACAAAAATTCATTTTGGAAATAAATTGTAATACATACAAAAATATAATATTGTATTAATTGTGATAAAACTCATCAACAATATTAGGCAAGAGTAAGAAAGGTACCAACCAAGACCAGACCAAGAGCCAAACTCTTCAACTTTGTGAGATGTATTGTATTGGGGGACAAAAAGCCCTAAAAAATCAAGAAAAAACCTCATTTATGCTTTTATGTTTTGTTTATTTTAGGGAAAATTATCGGTTTTTCAAGAACCGAAATGTTTAAATTTTCAGTTGTTGAACAATCGAAATTCTAGCTATTTCGGTTATTCAAAGACCGAAAACTTTAAATTTTCGGTTGTTGAATAACTAAAAATCCATCGAATTCGGTTGTTCAACAATTGAAAAAGGGTAAAACTATATTTTTAAAATTTTTTTGTTATGAAGTCCAAAAAACGGACATTCCAATAATATCGGAAACTGTTAGGTATTTTTGATATAACGGAAAGTAAAACGGATATATTCCTTAAATTCCCAATAAAAAATGAATTCAAGAAGCAAAAATATATATATCATAGAACCTTTCCATTTTTCGTTCTTCTCCTCGACACTTGTTACTCTCTAAAAGTGCAAAATCCAAAAGGTACAAGAAATTTCCTTTTAGTTTTATAATGGTCATATATAACTTTGCGTATTGTATTTCCTCATATTATTTTCAATGTTTATTACATAAGTGGGGTGTTTTTTTTTTTGAGACTTAAGTATATAGATCTTTCAAGTTTCTAATTTTTTAAAGGTTATTTTTGTCTTGTAGTTGTAGATAATCGATGGATAAAATTAGAAGTTTACTTTATATAAATGACAAAAGGTTTGGATTTTATTAGAATTTCTTAGGGATCAAGTTGGGTTTTAGGTTTCATTTCTTCTATGAATATATAACTAGTAGTATAGAAAAAAGAAAGAAAGAAATGCGAATAATAATTTATTTTGGATCTCGTAAAGTGATCTTTTGGGGTGGACTCCCTTACAAACCCGATGTGATATATTATCTTATATATTTGTTTTTATCTTTTACTTTTTCTGATTTATTATTTTTCTTTTTACATCAATTGGTATCAGAGGCTTGAGATATATATACCATTATACCATCACAAACAACTACTGATCCAATTACGAAGCGTTTGGATCGATTGGAACAATTATTTGAGACTCAAAGAAGACCTGATAGAATGTATTGACAAAATAATACAACAAAGTCTACAAGATTTATTTAGTAGATTGCAATAGGAGGAAGAAGAATGTAAAAAGGTAAATTTAAATGCGAAAATGTGGACAATAACCCTAGAGTACTACACAAAATTTCGACAATCAATTATGAAGAAAAATAAGTGCTAGTTGCGGTGCGTGAAATACCAACCCTTGAGCTCAAAGGAGAAATCAATATTAAGTTTAGTATTGCAAAGTTCCTCTACAAGCCAGTATCAAGTATATGGTTAATTGTTTCATTGAAGAACAGATACTTAGGCAAATGGAGGGACTCCATCACAAATTACTAAAAAGGCCTCTAATGGATATGATAGATTCATAAAGCTCGAGGTGGAGCTTTTTTTTTTTTTTTTAGGAGATTGAAATTTAAGTTTGAAATTCTTTTTTTTTTTGGTTTTCTTTAAGGTTATTTTTGTCTTTTTTAGTTATAGAGAACTGCTGAGTAGAATTGATAGTGTATGATTTTTAAAAGGTAAAAAGGTTAGGATTTAATTAAGGTTTTTTAGGGAATAAGTTAGATTTTATGTTTATTTTCTATGTAACTAATAGATTAGAAATAAAATAGATAAGAGAACAATAATTTGGATCTTAGTACCTGAGAGAGCATATAATCTCTCAAATTTTTAATTTTATCTTTCCTTTCTCTGATTTGTTCATTTTTGCCTCTCCTTCTGTACATCAGTTTATATCACAAATTTGTAACCTATATATTGCATTATGTACTTCCTTTCGCTCTATTTCGTTCTTTTTAGTAGCTTTGAGTTAGTCGTGATAGAATTTTCCAACATATTTCAGAACGCCTAAAGTGCCCCTGTGTGAAAGATCATGTTTCAAACATGGAGTTCTTATATGTTTTGTGGTTCAATCATTTCTGGCTCATGCACATTGATATATTGCAGTCAAAGTGCTATTATGTATATCGGAGATTTTCAAGGATATGCGATTGATATTTCTTCCCTTTCTAATGCATTTGTATTGTGATTTTTGTGATGATTGCGTATTTGAATGAAAAATTATCTTGTGTATTGATATTTGACTATAGAGCCATTCTGTACACTAGTAGTTACATTTGGCTATGGAGTCGGTCTATGCTAGCCAATTGCATGTGCTCCGCATGGGGTTTGCAAGCGTGCTAAGGATGAAATAGCTACATTTTAATAGGAAGATGTTATATTATGCAAGACAAAGGATGTGCAATATACAATAGTCAAAGGAAGTGGAATATTATACATGGCATTAGTGAAGATAAGAGAGCGAGCGAGGAGGGTACTAATAATTATAAACATATGTACATAATGGATGAGCTAGAGACGGTGAAGGAGATTGATGTCCATGTGAGGAATCTTGTTTCAGAGCTGCTTTTAACTGTACTATGCAATATTAATGATCTAGCTTTCTTGAAAATGCAAAAATTAAATGATATTAATAAGTAGGAGGAGTTGGTCATAATATTAATCATTTATAAGATTATGAATTAAAGAATGGTCAACAAATAGAAAGCAAACATAACTATTCAAATGAGGGGGTTGATTTCTATGCTTAAACGTAGCTATTCAAAAGAGGGGCTTGATTTCTATGCAAGCATAATAAGATACATCACGAAATATGGATTATAAATATTGAGTTGATAGTAGTAAATTAGTAATGACGATAATAAAAATCATTGTATATAATTTTTGATAATCATAACTACCCACATGTATTTTTTTGATAATCACAACTATTCAAATAACATGAAAACATATTAATGAGGGAGAGAGAGAGAGTGCAATTAGATAGTTCATGGAAGTTATTGAAAAAATGTCCATCCTTCTATCTCTCTCTCTCTGGTAGATGTACATGCCTTTATAATGTTGTATTAAGCAAACCTATTTATTGTTAATACTTTAATTAGATAGATACCCAGTACAGAATTGTGCATTTTATTCCCAAAATACAGAATCACAATAAATCTACTTCCCATAATAAATTTGTGGATAGCATGGATAGCATTATCAAAACTAATATGCTTTTGATAGCCTTGCATTACAGTGTTTAACGCTGTTTCATGTGGAATAAAGTTCATGTTCATCATGGGGCAGATCTGTAGTAACTTAAACCCTATAAATAGTATCAAGAAATGTGGGCTTAAGCAAATTACATCTTGTTACAGATATTCATCCAAACCTGCACATGCAAAAACCTACATATAGAGTAAGTCATATTACTATTTGGGTAATGCATGAGAGAGAGATCAAGAGATAGAGAGAACACATAATTCCAAAACATAGGTAGGTTTTCTAAATGTATAGACAAAAGAGTAGACATAGCTAGGTTGTATTTGGATATTTAAATTTGTAGACAAAATAGAAAACATAGCTAGACTCCATTTGGAAATTTATGTAACAAATAGGCATTAAGGTCTCTATCAATATTTGACAGCGATGGAAAATGAAAATAAGGAATTGATTTAAAGTTTAGTTCTACTACCTTTTGAGTAAGTATTCCCTACATGTAACAAATTATATAATGAGTTGAAAGCTGCATATAGTGGACTATAGACAATGATCGTGTTATTTTGGATTTAATAAACATCAATATCAAGAACAAGTCTCATGCAATTTGAGGAGTGTATAAATTCGAGACTCTTTGTTAGGAAAATCTAACAAAATGGATTTCGATGAATATAACATAGTAATAAGTGACTAAAAGAAGCATCGTCAATATGATCATATGGAAGCAATCAATCATCAAATATAGTTTGCTGTTAATTGTTAGAGAGATGGTCTAGATAGGTAATGGAATTTTGTGCTATTCTACCATTCACTATTATAGTGATAGTCACATTCTGATACAAATTGCATCCAAGATTTATATGTTTTATTTTTATTCTTTATTTATTGTTGGGATTGAATTTTAGGGATATTCAAATAGGAGTTAAAACTGGATTTTTATTTTATTCAAGTTGGATTTCTATGTTCATAGGATTCCTTGATCCAATTTTGGTAGAATTGTTAGATAATTAGAAATAGAATGATGGGAGAGGGTTGATCACCTGAGGAGTAGAAAAATTTCCTAGAAAAGAAGATTTATAAGAGAAAATAGGAAAGTTAAGAAAGAAGATTATTTGCTTGATTCAAAAAGATTTATGTGGGATATGGATGGGGAGTTAAAGATTTAAAAAAGAGTTTTATGAGAGAGAGTTTTTCATGGGAGTACAGATCTAAGGAAAGATTTGATGGGGGAGAGCTTCACATAAAAAGGAGATGAGCTAGAGGGAAAAAAATGTTAGGGAGAGAGAGGAAGAGATTAACGTGGGGAGAGAGAGAGTGTGTGTTTTTTTTTGGGCTTTTTTATTTATTTTTAATTGATTTGTATTTAAGGTAGAACTTTCCCTTTAACAAAATACTTGATATTTTTTTAGAGATAATTTGTTTATAAATGAAGAAAGATAGCTTCTTCTTCTCCATGACTTGATTTATAACTATGTATTTCCCCTCCATTTTTGATGAATTGTCAGAGCATGGTCCGAAAAAGGTTAACGACTACGATGGATGATTGTGGAGGTCACAATCATAGGAATGTCGAGCATGACCAAATACACAAGAAAATCGACAATTTGACGGAGATCATTGAAAAGTTGTTGCAAAAAGAAAGACTACAACAACGCACATCAAACAAGATGAGATCTATAGTATTAGATCCATATTGTGTGAGTTCTAATGGAGATTGGCGTAGATCAGATCGCTAGTTTGAGTATGAATGACCTGATGTTATGCTTAATCGCAATTATGCACGATGGCATTGACGGGAGCATGAATGTAGAGAAAAGGTGGACGACTGACAACCCCAAAGCATATATCATTGGCATAGGGGAGTAGATCAAAATCAGTATCAAGACGAGCAAAGAAAAAATTTTCCTGCATTCAGATTGACTCCTAGAGTTGGAGCATCCCAAGCTAGGAGACTAACGCCTCCAACTCGAGAAGTTGTTGTCCCTACAACACAACCAGAACATCCACACATAAACAAACAAAAGTATGTGATCAAAGAAATCCCTAAATTTGTCATTAGAGAGTTTGATACATTAGAAGGTACAAAAGGCCCTAAATCTAATGAGAAAAGAGTAGATGTAATTGGAGATCAATCTGCTGAAAAAGAAGAGATAATTAGGGATATGATTAGTACTTTTGTTTATGAAAGTATGGAGGATTCTAAATCTGATAGTGAAGAAATTCAACATTGTATTGATCAGAGGGAAATGTTGACTTTTAACATTATGTCTGTTGAAGACAATGTTGGATTTTTAAATGATTCCCTCCTAGTGAACATGGAAGAGCAACCCATGACTATAATAAAATTGGATTTGGGATTGGATGAGAAAACAAAGATAGTGGTTTATGATTAAACCAAAGTTTTGATGGTTAGACATGAACCATCTTTGTTACCGATGAGCGATAGGATTCTACCTAAATCTTCTAAAGAGGGGGGTGTTGCTCAATTCCGAATCCAACTTCCGATCGCATGTAGTGGAGATGATGAAAATTATGGTATGAATATGGAGAGTCGTGACTGGTTGTCTGTTTCGAAAAAGCCTAATTATGATGTGTGGAATGGTTGTAATGAATTCGGATGGTTCAGTTGTTTATTGAAACCATTTCAAAATTGGTATGAAATCTTTGAAATATGGTTTCAACAACATTATTTTGTGTGGTATCTGCTTATTAATGTTGCTGATTTGGGATTTTCAAGAGATGTGGGGATGATAATTTACGGTGGGACTATGCCGATGTTTGGTCAATGCACTAGAATTAGAGTTGATGTTACTTACAAGGAAGAGAAGCCCCATTGTTGACCATGGAAATCATGTGATGATGTTTGGTTCATGAAAGAAGTTATTAATTTGTTTGAAGATTGAAAAGACAAACCAAGTTATTATACTTATACAAGAAGAGAAGAGTAATCTCTTTGACAACTTTGTTGGAACTGAATAAACCTTATATGGCCCTACAAGGGAAGGAACTGGTTTCACAATCAAAGTCTTGATATCCATGAGAAAGAACATGAAAGGTGCTTATGTAGATATTGAGAAAATTATTGCAAGAGACAATGATCTGGCTACTGTAGAGATAACATCTCCATGTGCCATGCATGTTTTGAAAATTTCTCTTGATGTGTTAAAATTTTTCATTGGAGAAGCATGTCAGGTTAGGCACGATCGTATAAGTTTTAAGCATCTACTTTTTGGTTTGCAATGTGAATGGGAAGGGTTTATTGGATGTGTGCTTGAAGCCCTTGGTGTTGATCGACAAAGTATTTGTATAGATGTCAGTTGTATGGTTGAAGAATGCATGGAAGTTATTGATGCTAACTTTCAAGGGGAAGTACAGAAACTCACACAGTTTTTCTCTTTTATTATTCTCCACAAAACATGGGCTTAATAATTGCTAAAACCAAAGATGGTCATGTGGTTTTTATACTATTATAGGGAACATCTCCTCTAGAAATTACACAAGGAAATTCATCCATTACCAAGCTTTCTAAGACGATTGATGTGATAGTTGGCTACACAGGCTTTAGCAAAACCATGTCAGCTACCTTGAAAGATGCATGTCTTGATAGTAATGTCTGCCTCGTGGGAATGGGATACAATGAAATGATGAGGATTATGCCAAATCTATAACAGGAGTTGCAACCTTCTAAGTAAATTGATAAACTAAAACTCAAGGCATAGTTATCACATGAGTTCAAAACAATGAAAAGCCTCAGAAGAAGAAAGCCAGTTGGAAGAAAGATATTTCTTTCATAAGGAATCCATGGGCTGATAAAATTAGTCGCAGAACATATTCAGTGCGCCCATATATGAATGTGTTCGGATGTTTGTCCTGGAATTGGCTAGGTAGATGGAGATTTTATTCATTTTTTAAAGAGTTCATTCTCATGTCTTATAAAGAAGAACTACGTGGAGATGTAGGGCTTCACCATCAAATAACGAAGGACGATGAAGATACAAATTGCATCCAAGATATTTATTGTTTTATTTTTATTTTTTATTTATTGTTGGGACTGAATTTTAGGGATATTCATATAGGGGTTAAAAAAGGATTTCTATTTTATATGGGATGGATTTCCTACTTTGTAAGATTCCATGATCCTATTTTGGTAAGATTGTTAGATAATTAGAAAGAGAAAGATGGGAGTGGGTTGTTCATGTGAGTGGTGCGAAGTTTATTAGAAAAGATGATCTATGAAAGAAAGTAAGAAAATTTAGAAAGAAGTTGATTTGCTTGATCTAGAGAGATTTATGAAGGATATTGATTGGTAGTTAAATATTTAAAAGAGATTTTTATGGGAGTGAAGATATAAGGAAAAATATTTGATGGAGGAGAGGAGATGAGCCATACAGAGAAAATTGTGAGGGAGATAGAGGAAGTTATTAACGTGAGAGAGAGAGAGAGAGTTGTTTTTGCTTTTTTATTTCTTTTTAATTGGTTTGCATTTAAGGTGGAACTTTTCCCTTAAAAAAAATGACTTGATATTTATCCAGAGAGAATTTGTTTATAAATGAAGAAAGATAGATTTTTCTTCTCCATGGCTTAATTTACAACCATATTTTCCCTTCCATTATTGTTGAATTTTTGCTTGTTTAAGATCGAAAGAAAGCCGGATTTAATTTCCCGGATTCCTTTTGCATCACATTCTGGCAACAACCTACATATAAACATGACTTAATTCATCAAGTAGTAGTGATAAAGAATATTGAGTATACCATACATTTAATCAGGGAAAGGAAAGCAGGTGTTATAGTTTCCTTATAAAAGTTAAAATTAGTTGTAAGATACAAAAGCAAGAAGTTAAAGGTGCATGAAACTTATGACTTCTTCCCGCAAGCACAACGCTTAAATTATAGAAGCAAAACACAGTTTTCACCAGGAGAATATCAATACCCAAATTCAAATATAACATTTGTTAAGTATTATCTCCCAAACTAATTCAATAGAAGTCGTGATTTATCAGTCTCCCTTGTGGAGGCTCATGATTGGCCTATAGAAGCTTGCCAAGATATACATAGACTACAAGGTTGCAAGGTTGTTGTAGATTTCAGCTGTACATAAATATACATAGACTGCAAGGTTGCAAGGTTGTTGTAGATTTCAGCCGTACATAGACAGCAAGGTTGCATGGTTGTTGTAGATTTCAGATGTATATCAATGGGGTCTTCTCTCAATAAACACGCATGTATATGCATGCAATGCCATATGAGTGATGTATTTAAAACTTGGGAAAGTTTTTCAAACACTGATCTACCCAAGAAATAAAGTTTGTCAAATGCTAATAATGCAGAGCAAACAGGGTTTAAAGCATCCTTATATCATAATTTAGCAAAATCTCAATTGAAAAATATAAGTTGTAGTGTAGGTTGCATATGCTAGGTAAACAACTTATATTGGTTTTTGCATATTTCACAGGCCACATAGTGCATAGAGCATTCACAAAAATCTAATGGGTGGTGAGAAATATATAGATTGTTGGATGAACTGCTTTTAAAAATCCAATGAAGTTGGGAGAGTTAGAAAGAGGGGAAGGAAAGTTGGATGTATAATTTGTTTATCAGAATTAAAATTAGTAAGATGCAAAAGCAGGAAGTTGATACACAATCACAAATTTCATAGAGGTCTGTATATGCAAATAATACTATACTTAAAGACGGACACCACAAACATAAGTAATGCCATGAATGTTGTGCAACAATGTGAAAGTGGGTAATATGTGCAAGAGAGAGAGAGAGAAAGATTTATGAACTGACATGTTGTTGATGATAATACATGCTCCATTGGCGTTGCCTTCAACCTTCAGTAGCTACTAAACATTTATCAAAATATCAACGTTCAAATCAGTTTGGTCAAGCAAGAGTTGTAGATAAGATTTGACTCATTAAGAATAGTTTGTCATCTTTTGTTCATATTTCTTTATTCTTCCATCTTATTTCTCTAAAAGATGAATGTGTATTGTCTAAAATAATAAGATTCATCAAATAAAAATAATAATAAAATAAAATAAAGCTATAATATTGGTTTACTTGATTGTTGTGATTGTGCTTCTTGTTCAACATGTGTGTGGAGGGAAGACAATAGTGAATATAAACTTGTCAGGTACAATTTTATACACATAATCACCTTAAAAAAGCGCATTCACAGATGCCCATAATCTCTTTGTTGATGCCAAAAGGGGTACTATCCAAAATATAACATATATACATAGATTAACAGGGATGTTAATATTTTATGCACAACTTTTACTTCCTTGGATTCAGAGTTTTCTTCTTGTTGTATAGGTTGGTTGATTGCTTGAAGTTCATTGTGTTCGGAAAGTAATCGAGTGACCAGCCTATTAGGTTCAAATTTTCTTGGGTTGTTGGGGGTAGAGCGTTTGATGATGCCATGTATGTTTTGGTCATTTAAACTTGCTAAAGAAGTTGAAGTGCCCTCTTTTTCTTTTCTCTGTTGATGAAAAATAATTGTGGTCACATAAATTTGAGAGACCAAGTAGAGTTGAAGTGGAATAATGGATATACGTTCATCTCAATGTTCCAAATTTCATCAGCAGTAACTGTCTATTGAACATTATTGCTCTTAGAAATAAATTTTATTGGTATTCAATGATGAGTTCCACAATAAACCTAAATATGCATGCAATATATCTGTAATGAGTAATCGTGAATGGAATTGATTTTTGTTGTTGTTGTTATGTGTGTGTACAAACTGATTTTCGTAGTTACCTTTTGCTTGGCTTTTCATTGAAGAGATAGCAAGAAGAGCATTGAAATCCTGTTGTTGTGAAAGCAGGGGTAGCTTTTGTGCATCTTCTGCAACCCTCATATCTTGAGTTGCTTGTTTCTTCTATTGCAATTATTCTTCCATTTACATCAACAAATATGGGTCCACTCTTCATAATACAATGATATGGAATAAAGCAAGGTTTAAAAAATTGATCGGTGACTCGTATTGGCCTCACCCATACCCATATCGGATCGGAGTATCGATGGATCAGATCAGAGAATCAGCGGAATTGACAATTTTTGTCTCAAATTGTTTTAAAAAAATCACTATAAATATCTAAAAGTAGTGTTCTTTTTGTTTCTAAAAGTAATTAGGAGTGATGTATTATGTACTACCATTACTTTGTAAAAATAGGTGAATACTGAGACGTTGTTTTTGAATCTGAATGTCTGTATAATTATTAATTATAATATAATATTATAATATTGCATCAAAATAAATTAATAATATTAAAAAACATTTCCATATTATAAGATTATAAATAATAATTTTCCATATAAATATTTATTAATTCACTTTATTCATCCAAAATTATGACAACCTAACTAACTATTCTATTATATAATGAAATTAAAATTGTTGGTTTATATATTATAATTATTTTATTATACAAATAAGATCAAATCTAAAATGTCTTATTATATCATCTAAATTTAAAAACTATTATTTACAACTATAAAAAAAATAATACATTACATAATTTATAATGTAAATAAATTAATAAATAAAATACAAGATTTGTTACCGATGTGTAATTATTAATTATAATATTATAATAAATGTGATTAAAAAATTATTAGAAAATGCTTCCATAGCATATGAGTAAAAATAAAATAAAACCCCCAATAAAATTTAATGTTGATATTAAAAAATTCAAAAAATATTTACCCAAAAAAATGAAAAATAAAGATATCAAAATTCAAAAAATAAAAATGCCTATTGGCAACATGCACATTAGCTATATATATAAAAAAAGGTAATAAAACCTACCAAAAGTACCATTTTACTAATAAATAACAAAAAAAATTATAAGCAATTTGTTTAATTTCGCATGCTAATTAATTCATTTAATTAAAAAATATGTTGATGAGACTCATTTAATAAGACACGCTAATTTGGAAATATGACACACTAAGATTTATAAATTAATTGACACACTCATTAATATGACACACTAAGGTTCCTAAATTGAATGGCATGCTAAGGCTTCAATGTCACGTTAAGGTTTATCATATGATGCTCATTTAAGATGCACATGCTAAGGTTTACCATATGTAACTCATTTAGGGTGCATGCTCATTTAAGATGCACGATGCATGCTAATTTAATGCGGTTGACTAGTCTGCTCAAAGAAAGGGACAAAAAGTAGTCCCACATTGAAAATATTGGGAATGTTAAGCTAGTAATAGACACTTGCATACGGTCAGGGATTGGATTCCTGATTGCTACAAGGTCCTTTGCGAGGACTGTCATTTTATTGACATGCTACTTCACTCAGTCCGATTATTTCATTATGCAAGAATTACATTTTTCTAATAACAATTGCACATGGGTCTCAGAAGTGGTCTCATACTTTTCAGATAGGGCACTCAACATACTTTGAACTGTGGTGTGATCCTCAAAGACTCTAATTAAATCATCTTCCATAAAACTCAACAGAGAAGTCCTAGCTACTTTGTCATCTTCTAACTATTTTTCAAGTTATCTTCTGGCTTGACCATTGGCATTAGGTTCTAAAATTGTGGTTTTGTATCTAGAACATAGTCCGTCCTATATTGGAAGATAATATATCCAATTTTTCTTTTCCACATAGAAAAATTGGTTCCATTCAGTTTTCAAGTTTTGATAATTCTGACATAACTAGCCTAGATGCTATTTTAAATTTTAGATAATACCTAAAGGTTCAAAAAATTCACTTGTGTTTAAGAACAGGGTTGTCTGCTAGTCAAATCAATAGGTTGCCAACTCTCAGTGGGCTGCAACCTCAAAGAAGAATTTTCTTGAGCAGTTGATGTTTGCACTGTTATGATGCAGTAAACTAAAGAAGTAAGGCAATAAAACTATTTTATGCAATTCTTACATAAGAATAATTTTCATAATATATGAATATGTTTTTAGCACGAGCGAGAGAGAGAGAGAGAGAGAGAGAGAGAGAGAGAGAGAGAGAGAGAGAGAGAGAGAGAGAGAGGAGAGTAGTATAGTAATACTAATAACTAAACTAACTAACGTAACTAACGTAACTAAACGTAACTAAACTAAACTAAACTAACGTAAACTAAAC
>NW_006499881.1:283709-301020 GCF_000471905.2 Amborella trichopoda | reverse complement strand
GAGAGAGAGAGAGAATCTACAATGATATTCAATATTCACAACAAAAAATATGGCATAACATAATCACAAAAATTGAATTCACTAAATCATGATCATGAAATTTTCTCACTTAAAGAGACCAAAGCATGGGATAATTATATATGGCAATGACCATTACAATGCAAATAAAATATTTAGAAAATCCCTAAATTATAAGCCACAAAAACTGCATGCAATTGATATGTTGACCTTTACTCGAATAGTTGTTGTGTGCATAGCAATTTTCAATAATCCAATAAAAATATGCACTAATTTTCAGCAACAAAAGATGGAAGAAGGAAGATGTAAGCCGACTGATTTTCAACAGTCCATGGTCAATAAAGAGTATATACCAGTAAGAAAATTTATGTCATATCCAACTTTCCAAGTAGGGAAAAACACCATTAATGATCATAGTTACAACAACTGATGGCAAGGCATACAAGAAAACATGCAAAAACTTGTTTAATATTTAGATTCTCACTACCAAAGAAAAGCAAGTATGGGTACTCAGCTACCGTGCATAGAGTATTAGAATTTGGGCCGTCTTTACATTTTTTTTTTTTAGTTACTGATTTTCGGCAATAGTTATGTATCTCTTTGTCTCTCTCTAAAATTTCAGCAACATCTATATTTTTCTCTCTCTAAAATTACATCAATTTCCAAGAGTTCTAAAATTACAGCAGCTTCCAAGAGAGAAATTTAGAGAGAAGACCTTAGAGCTTTGGATTGGTTCAAAGTTTTTCTTTCTCCTTTCAATACTGATGATTTAGTTGAAAGGAAATTATGTATAAATCCAATGTGTAATAAACAAATTACAAAAAGGAAGATAAGCACAAATATCTTAAAGAGAGAATACTGATAGTTTCGTTTAAAGGGAATTACATATATATCCAATGCATAACAAATAAACTAAAAAAAAAAAACAAGATAACCAGAGAATATCTTAGAGAGAGAATACGGTTTCTTTGAGAAGCCTTAAATTTGCTAGGAAGGTTGTGTTCACCTATTTGGGTTTAAAAAGTCAACATGATAAAGGATCATGAAAGAGAAAAGGAGAATGGAGTTAAAAATTCTAGACTATTAAATTTAAGGTTGGAAAAAATTTACAGCAAGATCTACAGGAATAACAAAGCACAATATCAAAGTTATTATAAATTAAACTTAAGAAAAATAAGATATAAACAACAACAAAAACGATAGATAGAACTTGGGATCTGTGGGTTGTGGACCCACCACACTTCCACAACCTTGCTCTGATACCAATGTTGAAAATTTTGAGGGGAAGAGATGAACCCACCAAAGTTCTAGGAATCAAAGGCAATGTCGTAAGAATGTAGATCGCAGAAGATCGCAGAGATCAAGTTTTACCAGAACAATTGAGAACTCGGTATTTTCTCTGTGTTCTTCTCCATAGCCATGAAATCCTTCTTAAAGAGGGATGGGAGGAAGACCGTTCTCCAACGTTCGGCTTTCTTCTTGAAATCTTTAAGAAAAGTGGCCCGCTTTTCTTGAGAGGTAGGTAATTATATTCTATCCATTGGATAAAGGGATTTTCTCTCTCTATGAAGCACTTTTTTATTGATAACTATTAAAATATATGATACAGATAAAGAGAGAGAAATATGACATGTTTGAGAGGCCCATGGCCACCCATACATACCAACAGAATCGTGGTTTCAATACTGGAAATATTTGTGATAGCCTTAAATTATACTTTCATCTTTAATTATAAAATTTAAAGCCTAAAAAATAGTGTAGATCAAGCAGATATCTGAAAACTTGTAAATCTTGAAAATTGACGGTCCAAAAATCCACTACAAGATGTACTATTTCCAAAACTTGAAATCCATTTTTTTCTCATGCCCATGGATCTTGATGTTGAGATGATCAATTTGAGAATATTTGGGCATCAAAACAACCTCTTCTAGTTAAATTTTTGAGATGGGCTCTAATTTGATTGTTTAGAGCCTCTTCTTTATGTAAACTTTTTCCATAATCGATAGATGGTTGTCGGCGCTTGTTTAAGAGAGAAAAAAAAAAGTGTGACCTCACGTTGGACATATTAGCCTAAAGGTTTGTTTGACAAAACAGAATTAGAATATTCTAATTTTTGAAAATATAAATAAAAGCATTGCTTGGTTTTCATATATCTTAATTATATATTAGCCTGATATGTATCTTTTTGTGCATGTTTGACTATCTACCTTTGTTTTAGAATTTTCTAAGATTTAAGATAGGTGACTGCTTGGAAGACAAAATCACAATAAATTAATGTTGTTTTATTAAGCACATATTTGATTTGTAACAAACTTATATTTTCTCTCGCTTTTAAAGATTATACTCATAAAAACTAAGAATAAAACCAATAATTTATAGAAGCACAATGCAATAGAGAAGAAGAGAGGGAGATCATTGGTGACATCCAACCTTTATTATGCGTAACATATTAAAATTACACGAGAGGAATAGAGGGAGGCCATTTGTTCTGAATTGAAAGTTCATTGGCATTCCGTAAAAGAAACTTGGGCCATTAGAAAATCAATATAGAGACATGATCCTAAACTAAGGTATTAATGAAGAAATTATTACTATTTTTTAAAAAAAAGATATCATCAACCAACCAATAGACTAGCTTCTTCTTCTGTTACAATAATCAGCCAACATATCATGTGCAATGCTATCTCACAATCGACTACCCGCGTCACGTGGATTATTTTCTTCTTCCAAATCCTCTGGTTGATGTACTCGTTATTGATTTTCCTTGTCATATTCCTCATAGAGCCAGTCATCACCTCCAGAATGTATACAAATAAAATTATGTAAGGAACATATAACAATAACTAACTCGACTTATTTTTTATTTGGGTATGCAGGTGGCCTTGAAAGCATATCAAACCATTTTTTAAGTACAACAAATATGCGCTCTATGGCATTTCTTAGACAAGAATGTCTCATATTGAATAACTCCTTGTAGTCTTGTGGAGCACTTTGTCCGCCACCATATTCTTTGAGGTGGTAACGAACTCCACGACACGGGGCAATAAAATTTGGGGTATTCTCATAACCTGCATCGATTAAGTAGGATTTACCTAGCTTATTTGAAAAGATAAAAATGATTAGTGGCATATTTACAAAAATATTTGTAATTAACTCATAAGTTAGAAGTACCTTGGGGAACATGGAAGCCATTTTGTAAAGTTATTTGGAGAACTGTAGAATCAGCAGCAGAACCCTCCTACCCTGCATAGACATATGTGAATAAAAGATTGAATAAACATATTGCTATAACATTCTGAGAAAGAAACCCTTTCTGATTGCGATATGGGGCTTGGTTCTCAGCATCAATAGTCACAGGGATGTGAGTTCCATCAATTGCTTCAATGCAGTCTTTCGTAAAATAAAATTTTGGTGAGATACTAATAATAATAAATATAATTTTAAAAATATTGTTATATAAATTGTACCTTGAAGAAAGAGAAGTAAATGTCGCTACAACAGATCTCTGGAGGAGTATTTGTTGATGAGAGGCACATGTAGTGAGGTGCTAATATACACATAGCTTGAAGAACACGTCCAAAGTACCAACTAACTGCTTGACAAGAGTGTTGGAATCGTTCTTGTATTATGCAATTGCCAGAGATATGAGCTATGCTATATAGAATCATTCTCACTTGTTCCTCGATACTAATGTACTTAGAATCTTGGATGAGACTTTCCCTTCATAACGTATTACAAAGATTCTTAAGGACGTGTTGCTCCATACGAAGATTGTCCTTACAACGGATAGGACGTTCATTTAGCAACTCCTACATATATTTAGTGCATTGGAGACTAGATGTTCAACAAGGAATCTTTTCTAAATACATTATATGGTACCATGCAACAGCAACAACAATAACCACTAGCATAGCCTCTTGTTGGCTTTCTTCTTTAGATTTGTAGTCCATGGATACAATTTATCAATTCTGACTTAAGTTCACCCTAATCAATAAATCATCTCATAAACATGGGACCGTTTTTGTAATAATTCAATAATGTTATTGTATAATAATGAGGACAAAACAAGAATTTGAATATTTCTAGCAAATCAATTACAAATGTAACTGACAAATCTCAAATCCAACTAATCACCAAATCATTATAAATAAAATTGAACCAATTTTGATGGTGTTCAAAATATTATGTTCATGCCATCTAGAAAATACCAACTTGGTTATACTATTCACTAATATTTTAGCGTAACCAAGCCTCACGAATTAATCCTTTTAGCTTCTTAAATGCAACTCTATTGTTTTCATCCTTCAAAATTTCTACTAGTTCCACCATCTCGTTTAAAGAAAATTCGTGTAACTCCTGCAATTCTTCTAAGCAAGGTCCATAAGAACATTCTTCTTTAGTAGCTTGCATCATTCTCTCTTGATCACAATTGGTGGTTCGCTCTATTATCTTATCAAAGGCATTTGCAATGCATCGGCCAGCACCCAAGCAACTCTTCCTTTTATCGTGAGGGGTGGTTGATATGGTGGTAGCCCATTGCAAGTTACTTTGAGAAACTCTGCAGTTCATTAATGTCATGTTCATTATGTAAATCAAGTGATAGTGGCATGAAATCAGGTGGGGAACATGGAGCCTCAGATTCATTTCAAGCTTGCCCCCTTTGCTGTGGTTAGATAGTTGATAATGTGACTCTTTCTTGTGCAGTAGTACCTATTAAAAGTTTGGGTCTTATGTAAGCATTGAAAATAAATAAAATAAAAGCCAGCCATATAGAAATACGTATTACAATCTACTTTTGAATATCTCAACCAGTTGTTTGTACAATGTAAAAAACTTAATTTTTATATTGTTTTGCTTCTGGGTTTGCCTGCATATCAAAATAGCCTTCATTGTTCATTATAAAAATTCTAAAACTTGAGTAACAGAAAGAAAAAAAAAATCAAAAATAACTAAATTTATACAAAATAAACTTATTTTGATATAATCTTCCCAAACTTGTTTTGGAGCGAACACAAGTTGCAATGCATCATTCCACCCAAATCCACTTTCTCCATGGAGTTTGTTGACCGTCTTATATTGTTTTAATAATTGGTTCTTACGACTCTTTAACTGTTGGACGGTGAAAGATGTATTTAAATTATTATTAAATTTGCACATAATAGTTATCCTACCTTCTTTAGTCCATCCAATATCATATCGTTTGCCAAGATTATGTTCATGTTTAAGAGCTTCAACCAAAAAAGCATTTCGTCCTTGTGTCTAGTCGGCCAAATTGTGGTTTTGGGATCCAGGAGCAATAGACGCCATATTTTTTACACCTAATTTTTTTTAATTTTCATTATGTCAAAAAACATATGAAAGCATTTGGTTATTAGACAATGTCAAGCATTACCATGCCAAGGAATCATCCAATATGCTTATCTACTGTGATCTAACTTAAAAAAAAAAATACAACATGCAAGCAGTCATACAACCATTAGAACCAGTGAACTAGACAAGAGAGAGACCAACCAACAGAATGTGAAGCAAAATGTGCATCTAACGCACCAAGACCATGGAGAGAATGAAGAAAAATATGTGGGTATCAAATTCTATGCACAAAGATAAGAGCTTTTTTTTTTTTTTTTTTGGGCAAAAAGAAGCGACGCGATGAGGGAGGAGAAAATACGGCCATTAAAAACTGGCTACTCATTCACTCAAATAAAATCCAAATTAGTACATAATAGTAAAATTCATCATTCCAAAGCGAAGGCCCATGGATCAGCTCAGAGGAAAGACAAAGTGGATGCCTTTCCTAGATAGTACGATAGTTTTCCAATGGAACCAGGGCATCTAGTAACTTTCCCTTCTCTCTAAATAAGGCAAAAGTACTAGATCCTAGAGCCTGTATTTTGTAGGAACCCACAAAATTTGTAGGTGTATATATGAGAGAGAGACCAACCAACAGTAAAAGAAAAAAGGTTTCAACAGGAATATAAAAAAATGAACATGAATATAGAGAAAGAGAGTAATGAAGATGATTGTTGTAAGTTGAACAGCTGGGAGGACATAAGACTGGAATTGGCCTTGGTAACTCGTGAGGGAAGGGCTCATTTCCAACAGCAATGTACATGTTAAGGGAACTTAAGAAATGCAACGGTAACGGATATAAAATGCTAAAAATACTTAATCCACAAAAGTTAGCAAACTAGATTAGGCCCAACAAATAATACTTAGAATGCAAAATGACAGAGTACAAGTTCATTTGTTTGATCTGATTCCTTGTCTTGACGTCATGCATTTTAACAACATGAAAGCGATAATAGAAAATAGATGCAACCAAATTACACTAAAAAATTACAATCAAATTTCAAAAATTAAATTCAAGTAATCGCTATTACCATTCTAAAGGAGTATTGACATACCAACATTGCTATTTTTAAACAAAGAAGGCTTCAACATGGATACAAAAAATGATATAAAGAACTTACATGGTTTCAAAAATTTACAGATAAACTAACTCTTCCTCAGAGAGAGCGAGCAATTAACCTAGTTAATGTTATTTCAAAATAATAGAGAGAGAAAGAGAGAGCATACATTAACGCTTTCTAGAATTTCAAAGAAGCAACCATTAAACCCTTCATATCCTCACCTCAACCACCAAACTTAACCAAACTTATGCTAAATATGCAGAGAGAGAAAGATTTTAGATAAATAAAGATTTTACTGAAACAAAGAATAGCAGGGAACCAAGAAACGAGAGAGAGAGGTTTTGGGATAGAGAGAAGATTAGCTCGTATAAGTTTAGAAAGAGCGGCTAGCGATGGAGAAAAGGTAGATATAGCTCTCATGAGTTAGAGATCGAGAGTCAAAATGTGTTGAATCGGGGCGAAAAAAGTATTCACCTTCCACCGTAAATAAGTTTAGAGAGAGAGTCTAGCGATGGAGAGAGAAGGTAAAGATAGCTGTCATGAGTTAGAGATCGAGAGAAAGAATGTGTTGAATCGGGGAGAAAGAAGCATTCACCTTCCACCATAAATAAAGAGGAAGGAGGGTAAATTTTTGGCCTTAGAGAGTGTGAACCTTCTCAAGTCGAGTTAGCGTTTTTTCCAATTTTCTAAAATCCAAGTCAGACCTATTTTTCTTTAAGTTCAATACCTTGTAATATTCTCAAATATCCTAATATTGTGGGCTACCTAATATATTTCGTGGTATTGTTCGTGTTCTTCTAAGGTGGCTCCCGTCGAATGATATTTGGATGTAGAATTGCAATATTGCCCCCATGGATTTTTCTAAATGTTGAAAATGCCCTCCATTACTGTTCGTAATTTGCAACAAATTTGTATAATTTTAGGGGTTGTCATTTAGGGACAAGAAGGGACACGAATGACATTTGATTTAACGGGATGTTGACCAAGTGTTTCCAACTTAATTAGAGAAGTAATAAAGTGTGGATTTTAGACTTAAATACCAAATTACTTGCGCATTTTAAACTTTAGAGAGGTATACTAAATTTCTGCAGGTAAAAAGATTGTGTGTTCTTGCAGTGGCACATTGTACACTTGCTCCTACGTAGAAACTATGCTTGTTAAGGCGATGTATGTCACCTCAAAACTTTTGAAAATGATATTTATTGGTGATATCTAAGATCAATTTGAAAAATATTACCTGAAGCCCAATAGATAGTCAAAATGAAGGCCCACTCTAACACAAATACTGGATCGACCATTTGTCCATTTGATGGACGATCATATGTTTGTTTTTGATAGCTCAAAATCATTCTTGTTTAATATTGTAACTGTTGTGTGCGGAAGCTCTAAGATTTTTGGTAAATAAAGTACGAGAAAAAGAATCAATAAAAAACAAGCAATAAGCAGGAAAACTAAAGCAGGAAATAAATAACAAAAAAAGAACATCAGAATTTAAGTCGTTCATCACAATTGTGACTACATCCACGGACGGATTTAAGTGGCTCTTCACAATTGTGACTACATCCATGGGCGGATTTAAGTAGTTCTTCATAATTGTGACTATATCCATGAGCAGATTTAAGTGGTTTGTCACAATTGTGATTACATCCACGGGCGAAGACGATTGATGTTTTTCACTAAATCAAAGAAAAAAATTACTAGGCAACTTACTTGGAAACCTGAAACTCAATCTCTTACAAAGCCTTTTTCTCTACCGTTTTCGCTTTTTGCAAAACCCCCAAAAGTTTATTTCTATTTTTCTCTATTCACTTTCTATCTCTACAAGAGAGAACAAACCCAAAAGTGCACCTATGAATGGCCTACTTTTCTACACAGGCTTTCTCTCCCTAGAAAAACATCTTTTTATAGAGAGAATAAAGCCCCAAAAACAAGTATGTCAAACCAATCTCAACATTTCAAACTTTATCAACAAGAAACTTTATCCTTATTCATATGGACCTAAGGTTCTATCTTAATCCAAGTAAGACTTATCCATAAACTTAGATCCTAAATAATAGGCTCTGCCCAAATAATTAGAAAACCTAAATTAGAAAAAACCAATCCCTTAAAATCAAGGATTCATGAATTCAAGATGAATATCAACACTTCAATGTAAGATTACAGGTGAATTGCAAACTTTATTTGGGTGAGGTTTTATAAGGTGTCTACTTTATACTCTACATGTAAGATGTACCTCTAAATTTTATTGTAAGATGGAGTTTGGGTGCTGGAAACCTTAGAACGGCTTGAAATTTTTTGTTAAAACTCTAATTGTGATATTTTAAATTTCAAAAAATAATACATATCGAGTACATCTGTAAATACTAGAAAATCTAAAAAATAGATGGCCCAAATAACTTGTTTCATGATGCACTACCGCACCACCTTTAGGACTTGAATTCCTTTTTGTCTTTTTTACACATACATCTCGAGGCCACATGCATCTCAATGTTGAGATGATTAGTTAGCAGGTTTTCCAACTCTGAAACATGGTCATAATAAAATTTTAAAAAATAGTGCAGATCGAGTATATCTATAAATACTTAAAAATCTAAAAAATAGATGGTCCAAATAACTTGTTTCATGATGCACTACTTTTCGTATTTGAATTCTTTTTTCTTTTATTACACATACATCTCGATGGCACATGCATCTCGATGCTGAGATGATTAGTTGGCGGGCCTTCCCAACTTTGAAACACTCTTTTCTACTAAATTTTAAGGTGCACCTCACTTTTACAGTACAAAGTTACAACCTTATATAAACTTTTATACTTTAGAAAGGATCCCCCAAATATTGCTTGGTTGCCGTACGAGGATAGCGTGTGCTCGTGTGGGAAGACACTCATATTTTAAATACCCTCTCTCTATACTACAATGATTGGTGTGCTAGTTAAAATTGACCTTAACATTATCGTTAGTTGTAGTGAGGTAAAAAGTTATTCTCTTCATCATCATTCAAACTTTATCCTAATTATTTCGGGTCTAACTATATAAATTTCTATTCCTCTATTCTAACATATGTTCGAGATCCATAATAAGATGCGGTAGAGTTTTACATTGATGCCTACCTAACAACCCGCCTCGTTTACCTTGACCATACTGAAGCAAAAAGTGCCGGTAACAAAATACTTCTCTCCCTCTCTCCTCCTCTCTCTCTCTGGCTTTGGAGACGGGTGTTTCCATCCCCTTAGTTGACCCCATGAAAGTAGGATGTTTCATTCAATGACATCAATAGATGCCATGAATAAGACACAGGGCTTCAGATATATTTGTTGGAGGTGCGTATAAAACATGGGGGCTATCCATTCATATCAAAGAACCAATAGGAAACCAAAAGATGCTCCTCTCTATTCAACTACAGCTCCATAACCCATGATTTATGCATGTATAAGGGCTTCATCAATTAAACAAAATTAATCAAGACAGTTTCACTTATTGAAAGAGTTAATTAATAATAAGAGGCCTTTCTTATAGAGAAATTCACATTCAATTAATCAATAATATGAATGAGTCAAGGACTTTGTGGTTAGTTCGTTAAGCAAACCACATTATAAATACCACTTAGGCCTTTTTTATTAGTCTCACACACAATTCCATGATTAGTAGTGCCAAGCACAAATCTCGCTCTAGAGTCCAAATAAGAGCATTTTGGTTCAAAAGAAAAGCCCAAATCTTCTTTAGTCAAAGTCTCGAGAGTGTCTAGAGCGAGTGATTGGGGGGATTTTGGGTATTGTTCTCCACAAAAAGGTTAAAAACCATGGTGCTGGGTGGTAGTACTGCACAAGAAGCCAGTAAAAAATAAAGCCTTAAAGCCCCTTACTCCAAATAAATTGGACACAAATATCTTCCCATACCTTTAAAAAAAAATAAAAAATGAAGGTATGGGAAGGTATTTGTGTCAAATTTATTTGGAGAGCCCACCATTGTTTCAGCTGGCCCTGGGCTCAATAAGTTTATACTGCATAATGAAGGTAAGCTCTTTGAGTGTTGCTATCCAAAGAGTATAGAGAGCATTTTAGCGAAATGAGCCATACTTGTTTTGGTGGGAGACATGTTAGCAGCCCTCTTAGATGCGAAAATAGGTATCCAAAAGTTGCTATTAAATCCTAACTTATTATGCATTCTTTTGTTTTATATCTTCTTTTCTTTTTAGTGGGTTGTTGGTTTGAAATAAGTATTAAACAATCTAATAAAAGCATATTTTGCAGTACATTCTTTCCTTTGATTCTTTCTTTGATGTGGGCGACTGAATGAAATAAAACAAAAGAATGCATAATTAGAACATATGTAGGTATAATTGGCATTAGAAAGTGTTTTTCTTTTTTGTGTGGATAAATATCTAAAGCGATGCGTTCTAGCTTTCTTCTTTTTTTTCTTGTTTATTTATCTGGATATATATTTCTCCATGAATTCTCCCATTGAAGATGCAGGGTGGGGCTCGAGATAAGCCAGGGTTTCTCCCACGAAAGGCCATCCCATTCTACCTGGAGGAACTTTATGAAACTTTCTCTCTCATTTCATGGCTCTCCACATCAGAATAGCCACTGAGATTAAAGAGAAAAGGAGGAGAAAATGCTTAACTTTCTCCATGAAAAAAGAAAAAAAAAAAAGAAATGGGGGGCTTTTATTCCCCTTATTTATTGCTCCAGACCTCCTCTTTTGTCCAAGAGTAAAATAACTGGAGAAAAAACCCATATAAATGGTAGATCTATTAATGAACTAATACCAATACGAAACCTAAAGAGTGGATGAAAATCTACAAGAGGCAAGTGCATATAAGTAGTTTATTGTCCGAGGATGGATTAATGGGGCGTGTATGGGTTGGGCCAGCCTTGAGTCGAGTGCATCCAGGGTCCCTATGAGGCTGGTCTAAACTCTGCAGTACTTGGGCGCGGTCGAGAGGGCCCTGCCCCCTTCCTCGGCCCTGGCACAGACCTGGCTGGGCTAAGGCTCGCTCTGTTGTGGCTTTGGCCTAGGTCTCATGACTCTAACATAGTGGGCTCGGTCGAGAGGGCCCTGCCCCTTTCCCCGGCCCTGGCACAGACCTGGCTGGGCTAGGCTCGCTCTGTTGTGGCTTTGGCCTAGGTCTGACCTAGCCTGTTGCCAGCTATGGGCGCTTTTTAGGAGATCAGCCCAAACTGCCCACAGGAAATTATAGAACCGCTAAAAACCTGGGGACTAGTTTGATCGGAATATTTGCGGATACTGTTCAATTGCTCCCATGGATCAGATGATGATGGAAAGTTTATGAAAAAATCACTTACAACTATTGAATTTTTTTTTTTTTAAATCTCACATAACTTAAAACTTAGTTCGAAGAACTAAAACTCTTCCCATTGTTGAAATTGTTCCCCTAGTGGATGAAGATATTTTGCAAAATCTGAAAAAAAAAAAACAAAAAAAATCCATTTAAATTTCATTTTTTTTACAACAATAAAATTATGGAAAATTTACCTATAAAAAAATAAAAATATGGACAAAATTTTACGACTGTAAGCAATAATTCTTTAAAATGTAATTCCATATACACTACTAAAGTTGGGGCATGTCTAAAGGACTGTTAAGGTTTTTTTTGGAATAGACTATGAAATTATTATGCTCTGTGTGATTTTTAGTTTTTTTGTTAATTGTTTGGTACATACTTTTTCTTATATATAATGTTATAATGTTTACATTTATTTGTAGTTATTATATACAATTTTTGGGAAATTTTTAAAGAGATAAACTTATATGTGGAATAAATAACTTTGAGGGAGCATAGCATACGTGCTCAATTGCTTAGTTTATTTAAGAAAATTTTATTAGGAACACTATCAAACGGCATATAATCTATTAAGTTTTATTGAAACAGTAAATTATCAGTCCAAGAAATCCAAACAAACCCTTGGTGTACATAGAACTTGTGATTAGGTTTGCGTCAGTCTTTCGAGGCCTATCCATTTCAAATTTTTTTGCCTATTTGAAGGTACAACACGTGGTTGGATTTGCATTGGACCTTGAAATCGATCTATTGCTTTTAGGAAAAAGTTTATATAAAGGCAAGGTTTAAACAATCAATTCAGGCGCACCTCAAAAATTTCACTGCAAGAGATTGTTTCGATGCTCAAAAATCCTTAAATTGATCATGTCAACCTCAAGGTGCATAGGCATGAGAGAAAATGGATATCAAGTCTTGAAAATAATACATCTTGTAAAACCTCAAGATGTATGGACATAAGAAAAAAATGGATATCAAGTCTTGAAAATAGTGCATCTTGTAATACATTTTTGGACCATCAATTTTCAAGATTTTCAAGCTTTCATAGATTTGCTCTATTTACACTATTTTTGAAGTTTAACATTTTATAATTAGAGATAAAAATAAATTTTCAGGCAATCATAAAGATTTCTAGTATTGAAATATCATTCCACACTATTTGAAAGGGCAACTCAGTTTGATTCTTAAATATAAGGCTTAATCTAGTTCTCTTGAAAAGTTGCAAATATCAAAGTATTCGCAGAATATTATGAAAAGTCCATTGCATCAACTTGTTTGAACCGAATGGTGGGGTGCTAGTGGCAAGGGTAAAAAACTTCGACTCACCGAGATTAGCCGATTTTTACATTTTATTATTTAGTGGTTTTTTTCCATGGTCAAATCTATCGACCCGAATTAGTTTGGCCAATTTTGCTATTAATCGAACAATATAGTGAATCATAAGAATAGGGTTTGGGCTCAGCTACCGCTATCAATTGCCAGGAGAAGCAGTAGTAGCAGTCATCTCTTCCTCTGCCTATCAATAGCTCCCTCTTTGAACAAAGCTTGTTGGGTTTATATGACCTTTAAAAGCCTTATGAGTGCTTGTAAAATTAAATGATATAGTGAAACATGAACTCAGTGGAGGTGTGGTCCCTCGTAGACATATTAAGCAAACGATGTTTGCTGATACCGGACTATGATTGATGATCTAGGCCAGTCGGTTAGGAAAAACTCATGTTACCTGGGCATAAAGAACAAACCGAGAAGGGTTCTAATGGGTTAGCCTTTGATGAGGTCATGAGTGAGCCGAGGGATTGTGTGACCCTTGTGTATGATGATGGTCTACAGAGACAGGAGCCAAATCCTCATCCAAGTACCATCATATGGCATGCATATCAATAGATCGTTCGAGAAAATCAGAAATCCACCTTTTAGGGTGAAGCGTATGCATGTGCGAGAGATACCCCTATGTGCCATAGAGCTGTGCTCGTATCAGGTCTTGGTGACCTTGACTCGTCTCTAGGGGAGGACCTGTAATCCACAGGCTAGGATTGTGACCCCTTGGCTCATCGGTTAGACTCTGGTGACCCACTAATGAGCCTTTGCTTGGGCCGTGGGTCATGGGAAACACTGGGTCAGTCTGATAAAACAAGTGTGATCCGTAGTCCACAGTTGAAGCTGGAATGCCCCATGATTGTTGATTCAATTTTTAAACCATATGGATCATTTTCCCATCAAATTTTTAATCGTGTTTGTTTTATGATAATAATTATTTTAGCATTATTATTTGAATGTTTATGAACTACTGTATATTTTATTTATAATTTTTAGATTTATAAAATTAAAGATGTTGATTTTACAATAGTATACATATTCAAATAAATATTAGAATTTTTTTTATTAATTCTAATGCATAAAAATATTATGGGGCCCCATTGTGCTTATGAGTCCACCACGTTTCTAGAAGGTGGGGCCCATATGTGCCTCCCATAGGTGGCATGCCCCACCCCTTGGATTCCTTTTATTAAATTTTGATAATGTTGAATTGTCACGTGTGGTCAAATATGACTTGGACCATATATTGACTTAATATGGAAGTAAATATTGACTTAATCTATCTTTGATAGATTTTATGGAAAATATGAATAGAGATGTGCTATTTTATAGAATGCACAATATATAATTAAGATTAATTTGACTTATTTTCTATTGATGGGAAAATGATTTAGAAAAGGGGGATAATGGTTCACACACCTTCCATAATGTTGATGGTCCATCTATGGAATGAATGACTCAAATCTCTCACCCCACAAATCACCTTAATCAACGATTCACATTCAATCTCACTAGAAGAGGCAAACTATGGGAAACCCTAAGAAACCTTAATCTCAAATTTTCTCTATAAATAGGGGTGTTCCCCCTATTCTCTACATATAACCTCTCTCTTCTCTCCCACATCTCTCTCTTTCTTTCTCTCGCTGTGGGGGCACGCCCCACTCTCTCTCTCCTCTCCCCCTCTCTACACCTTCTCTCTCCTACCCATAGAGGGGTACACGCCCCAACCCTACTTTCTCTCTTATCTTATATGCTAAGGGTTGGAAAATATGCCAAAAATATTTTGGGGGTAGGATCTAGGCTTAATGAGCTACAAAATGGTTGTATGAAATAGTTTGGCCTAAATTTGCTTTCCTGACTCGAGATTGAAGCTAGACCATTGATTCCGTACCATCGGATGGTGGTGGCTCGATGTGTGGTGTAATAAGCCTGATTGAGGTAATCTCCAGCACTCTTCCTTTTTATTTCTTGCAATCTAATCTTTTATTCTCAAGCATAGTGCATAGTTATTTTAATGACATCAAGTTATTAAGATCTTGTTTTATTGTTATGTTCATTTTATTTTGAAGTTTATCTTGTTGTAACAAAGATAACATGTAAGTGATCTTTTGCTAAAACAAAAAGGGTGAAATAAATAAATAAATAAAATTCCCAGGTAAAAGATCACATAAGCCTTTCTTTCAAAGTTCTGCTAGGGTTTGGGCTCAGTGCAACTGCAGCCACCATCTCCTATGTCTAGTAGTAGTAGCAGCCGCAGCTTTCGCCACCACCGTCAGGAGTAGCAGTAGTAGCAGTAGCAGCAACCACCTTTTCCTCCACGTTTCAGAAGCTCCCTCTGCCTCTTTACCCCTCATTCTCTCTCACTCTCTCTCTTCCTCTCTCTCTCTCTCCCCTCCTCCGCCCTAGAGGTTAGGCCTTCCAGCCGCTTTTCCTTACCTCTTCATCTGTTTTTTTCATTTTTTGAGTAGGAAGCTCTGCGGTCGTTTTTTGAGGGGTTTCCTCCTCCTCTTTTCATGTAGTCCCTTCTCTCCATCTCTACCCATCTCCATGCTCGTCTTGGTCTTCTTATTGTGCACGCGAAAGCAATTAACCCATAAGGCTAATATTTGGCAAACAAAGTACTAGAAATAAAACATGAAATACATACCACAAGAACACAAAGATTTATATGGTCCACCCAAGAGGGCTACATCCACGGGCATGACAAACAGAAATCCATTATACCAATGAAAGTTACATCAAACATTTTGAAACAAACCTCGACAAAAATCTCAAGTCAAGCAAACCCTTTTAAACAACTCTCCATTCCTTCTCTTTACTTCTGGAAATATCGACAACACCAGATAGAATCGCGAGAGCAATGAGAAACTAACTTTCTCTCTTATTAAATGGGAAAAACCCAAAATCTCTATGGGAAACGCTTCTCTATAAGAAACACACAAGCTCTCAATCTTCAGGAGTCTAAAAGAAGTATCATCACAATATTTCTATCCAAATGAAGTTCTCTTCTTTAGGAGGAAATCACATCTTATGCACAGGAGGCTTTACCTCCCTCTCTCTTTAGATAAACCACTATTCCTATATGGTGACCCCAATTTGGGCACATAAGATTCTCTACACTTTCATCCCATATATATAAGATTAGGATTCCATATTAAATAAGAAACTTCCTATAGATATCACCAGTGTTTAAAAAAACGTCGAGTCGAACTGGACTCGCCCGGTTTGACTCGGGAATCGCCTTGGAGGGATTGAACAGCTAAAAAAATTGGGAATCGTTCGGTTCTAGAGAGAACCAGACGATTCTGCATAGTGACTCGCCGATTCATTGTACGGAATCGACGAGTCCCGTGAAGAACACGAGTTGCACAGTGTTCTTCACGGGATTCTTCAAAATTTGTCATTTTTGGATCATTTTTCTTGTTTTTTTTGGCATGTGATCTAATTTGCAAGCTTTAAACAGCTTTTACACAGATTAAATGGTTGAGAAATTTGGTGTTTTTGGATCACGAAACTTGCATTTTTAGGGTTTCCGCCTTTCATTGTGTTTCATGCCAAATAGGGCATGAATCTTTCAAAATTTGTAGGCATTTTGATCGTAAAGTTGTTCATCAAAACCTTTTGTTACTAATTTGTGATAATCGTTGAGAAAAACAGAGTTTTTTTGGAGATTGAAGGCTCCAGTTCACAAAACCAGGTAAGAAGTTTGGGTTTTTTTTTTTTTCCGCCATATGATTAATTTCACTGCATATTTTGAAGATAATGAGTTCAATTTGTAGGGTTTTTAATCTTATTGTGTCTATTATGATTTAACATATTCAATTTTATGTAATTTGGTCAATTACAACATGAAATTTGAAATGAACACAGAGATGTTTGCAGAACCAAATTTCCGCCTTTTTTTCATGATATATTAGAAATAATGTGTTCAAAATTTAGGGTTTTGATTCCTTATATTATTGTTTATCAGAAAATATACTCAATTGGATGTAATTTATTCACTTAGAGGTGGATTTTTGAGTTAAAATGGCTTATGTAAGATGGCTCTGTGAAGAACAATTTTTTTTTTTTGTAATCCATGATCGAATTTTTTGTAATCCATGATCGAAATGTTTGTTTTTTTTCTTGTAATCCATGATCGATTTTTTTGTTTTTTTTGGTAACCCATGATAGAATTTTTTGTAATCCATGATCAAATGTTTTGTAATCCATGGTCGAAATGTTTGTTTTTTTTATGTAATCCATGATCAAAATGTTTGTTTTTTTTT
>NW_006499881.1:254829-282496 GCF_000471905.2 Amborella trichopoda | reverse complement strand
AGCTCAGACATGCATGGTGGGCTTAGCTCAGATATGCATGACGGGCCCAGCTCGAGCATGTATGGCGGGCCCAGCTCAAATATGTATGGAGGGGTTGGTGGCAATATGTATCAACGAGAATCAGATGTTGAAGAAATTGTTTCTAGGTTACTTAGGAGTGCCAGTATTGCAGGTCATGGTCGTAAAAACCCATTTCTCTCAAAGCCTAAGTCACAACAGATGACCCTAAAAGGCATGGTTAAAGGTACAAGAAACATGTTGGGGAGATATGTTGGTAAATGGTTCTACGATAAAGGGATTCCCTTTAATGCAGCCAATAGCCCATATTTTCCACTTATAGTCAGTGCAATCCAGAGAGTCGGGCCAGGGGTAAAACCCTTGACGGCATATGAGCTCAGTGGGCCAATATTAGATGAAGAGGTGGAGGAAGTTAAAAAGTAGATTGAAGGATATAAACAGAGTTGGCCAAAGACAGACATTACTCTCATGAGTGATGGTTGGTTGAATAAAGTTAGCAAAAAGGAGTTTTTAAACTTTTTGGCTATTCCCCAAAAGGTACAGCTTTTTTGTCTAGCAAAGACATATCAGGGGCGAAGAAGGATGCAAACTTCTACATATGACTATATGATCAGATAGTGGAGGAGGTGGGAGATAAGCATGTAGTCCAATTTATTACGGACAATGCGCGTTCATGTCTTTCTGCGGGCATCAAGTTGATGGATAAGAGGAAGCATCTAGTATGGACCCCGTGTGCTGCACACAACATCGATCTTATGTTAGAGGAGATCGGTGAGATCAAAATTGTGAAGGAGACTCTAGAGGAAGCAAGGTTGGTATCAAGATTTATATACAACCACTCTAAAATTTTATTTCTGTTTAGAGAACACTCTAAGAAAAAAGAGATAATCAGGCCTGCCATAACCCGCTTTGCGACCGATTACTTAGCTGTGGACTCCATTCGAGAATCTGAAGGTGCATTAAAGATATTGTTTACCTGTGAAGAGTGGTTAAATGACCACCTCTCGAAATCCAGTACCGGTATAAAAGCGGACAACATAGTCTCAAATAGGCAGTTCTGGCCTCGATGTTCCAGTGTTGTAGATGCCACTGCCCTTGTGGTCACGATGTTAAGAATGATGGATACTGACAAGAAAGCTACCATGGGTATCCTTTATGAAGGTATTGAAAGGGCGAAATCAGCTATTGAGGAGAAGTGTAATTTTGCTAGCAAAGTGATCGAGATTATGGAAAGGAGGTTGAACACCAAATTTGGACGTCCAATTCATTATGCTGGTAAATATATATTTGTATCATTACAATGTTTCATTTTAAATTATTTTTTTATGAAATTGTAAATGACATTTTTCTATCTATATATTTGTAGGTTACTACTTCAACCCAAAATTTTTCTATTTGACACCTGACAACCCTACAAGATTATGGAAGGGGCCAGATACATTATTGCAAGGATGGAGAGAAGCCATCGAAACCAAGTAGCAGCAATACAAGAGGTATTATTTAATGTTTGGGTAAGAACTTCATTGAGTTGTTATATTTGTGAGGAATAATGCACTAACACGTAATATATTTGTTTTAGCTTGCTATGTATAGGGATGCTATAGGATCCTTCGGAACTACACTTGCTAGGAATTCTCGAACTATGATGGATCCGGGTTATCCCCTCGCTAATATTTTGTTCATTCATATATTTAACCTTATGAGTTGTTCTTGCCCTTTCAATGCTTTTTGCATTTTAATCCAGCTGAATGGTGGGAGATATATGGTACTGATGCACATCACCTAAAGAGGATAGCAATCAAGGTGCTCTCCCAGACATGTTATGCTACTGGCTGTGAGCGCAACTGGAGTACGTTCCAATGGTTGCACACTACTAGGAGGAATCGACTAGCTTCTGAGAAGCTTCATAAACTAGTCTACGTTCATTATAATTTAAACCTCCGAGGGCGACAAATAAGAAGGATGCTTGAAGACAATGGGCCGATAGACTTAGACATAATATTTGTCACAGACACAGCAGACCAATGGGTAGTAAAAGAGGAGGAGCCAGTGTTGCACAAGAGAGCGTTCTTTGAGGCTATCGGTGATGAAGATCTTGAAGAAAGTGATGAGCAACATGAAAGATGAAGCAGTCAGCCAACATATCCACAAATTCGTCGGAGATGTTGGTGATATTGCACTTGATGAGGGAGAGTGGGAAGGGGGTCTAAGAGAAAATGAGAGAGATGATGATTCTGAGGCCACCCTATCCCAGCCATATTATTCACATAGTGAGTCCCAACAACAACAGTGTAGGATGAGTACGACAGTGCAGGTGAGCATGAAGGATGGACAAGCTTCGGGGATTTTGGATTGGGAACACAACAAAACACTAACACTCAGGGATTTGGGAATAGTCAGACGCTTGCTAATATCGATGATTCGTTTTTAGATCGAATCAATGAATTGTCAAACGAATTCAATCAATGGCACCAGCGTGACCAAGAAGAACAACAACATCGTCTTTCATTTTATTGTTAGATCGTATGTTACTAATTTTATGCTTTATTGTAGTCCATGTATGTTGATATATTTATTCCATGATAATTCTATGTTTATCCTTTTGTGTGATGTAAATTAAATGCTGGATACTAGTTCATGCAGGGAAAGAACATATCAATATTCATATATTCATGCAAAAACATGAAAATTCTTAATGGAGTACCCTCATTTCTTATTGAATTCATAAAAAACAACATTTATAATGAATTTTAATAATTTTTTTGGATTTTTTTGAAGCTTTATTCTAACCGATTCACCCGATCCCCAATCCGGATCGCCGATTCGCCGATCCGGATCGGTTTTTTGGGTGCCTGATCCGGGTCACCGATCCGTTTTTTAAACCATTGGATATCACACATATCTCAAAAGACCAAGAGATATATCCATTCAAGAGTCCTAATTTTTGAAGTTCTATTTAATATAGGAAACTTATCAATATCAATATCAATCCCACAAAATATAAGAATATCTCAATCTCACATAATATGAGAATATCTTAATCCCATATAATATGGGAATATCTCAATCCCACATAATATGGATCGATCTCAATTAATCTCACAAAATATGGGATTTCTTTATATGGGTGATTTTGGATAGTACCAAATCCAACACTTCTAACCCTCATGTTCGCTATCTCTTTTCCTCGACTTTCAGCTCATCTAGATAGGCTAACGCCTAAAATAGGGTTTTCCCTTCTTTAGGAATTTCAGACCCAGTTGACCCTTATGTTAGGTCATTAGTGGTTAACACCCTAGACATGATAAAGTCTTGTTGAATGACACTTTTTTTTTTCTTATCATGGAGGATTTTGCTTCTTGTGGTTAACGCCCAAGACAGGATCAGTGTTGCTAAGGGCCACTTGCGATGGAATTTCTTCCTATTGGGAAGTAAGATCTTCTACTGGCCTACACATCTTACATAAGAAAAGACAAAAAGGAAAGAAAAAGATAGAAAGAAAAAGGAAAATAATGCTAAGACAATTACATTAGAGAACTCGTGGCTAGATTAGCCAGTGCATGCGCAACCCCATTTCACTACCTCACCATATGACTGAAGTATACTTCTCATCTATTAAGGCCATGTAAAATCTCATCCATGATGTGTGACTCCGGGTCCATGTTGTATTCTTTGAGAGTTTGAACCAATTAATAACATTTGGTTAATCTCCCTCAATAAGCACTTTGGTTGCGATGTATGATCAATTTGAATAATACTGAACTTCATTGCCCATCACACTGACATCAAATTGTAGTTTTACCAAAGGGTCAAGGTCCACTATGAGGGCTTTACTTTCTTCCGCTTCTTAGGTTCCATAGTATATCTATTCTTGTTATCCGCCACAAGCATAATCCATGACTTGTTAAAGGTTGGGACCATCCTGGTTCAAAGAAATGATCTATGTTTTGTGGCATGATCCAACTGCACTGTGATTTGGTCTATGATCTAGTGTATGAACATATGGGCATTTGGTAACCCCGTGCCGATTATACATCGCAAAACCGGGAACTGCCTAGCATCGTAGCCCCATGTTTTCACACGTGCATCTAGAGTAGTACAACAAAACTATTTATACAACAAACTTTGATACTCATTCCTTGATGTGGGATGATTCCTACAAGGTGCATTAAATTAAAATAGACATTGAATAAGTATTATTAATATGAAAAGTTAATATACTTGTAATAGTGTGGCTTTATGGTTATTGTTTCTTCTTAGTTGATGGACACCTTAGGTTTGAACCCCACGGGTGTGTCATATTATGAAGTTCTCTCTTTCTATTAACAATCTTTTTTACTAAATTTATTCTAGAATCTAAAAAATTAAAATTTTGAAAAGTTGAAGTGTTGTTTAAAAAATTGGTACACATTCAAATAATTTTTATATTGACAACCAAATTTTTATTTTATTTATTAATTTTTGCATTATAAATCATGTAATATACTATTTTTGTTGAGAAAAAAATAAAAAATAAGCAGAAAATAATGTTGTTAAAAAATATATATATTCCATTTGAAATTCTATCTTTCTATTAACAATCTTTTTTACTAAATTTATTCTAGAATCTAAAAATTAAAATTTTAAAAAATTGAAGTGTTATTTCGAAAATTGATATGCATTCAAATAATTTCTATATTGATAACCAAAATTTTATTTTATTTATTAATTTTTGCATTATAAATCATATAATGTACTATTTTTCTTACAGTTGTTAATAATACATTTTAAATTAGAAGATATTATAAAATATTTTGGATTTATTATTGTTTGTTTAATAAAATAATTACAAAATGTTAACCAAAAATTTTAATTTCAGTATATAATATAATAGTTAGTTAGATTGTAATAATTTTGGATTATAATTAGGTTGTAATAATTTGAGTTTTTTTAGCGGATTAGGGTTTTCAGCCAATTCGAGATTTTAGTGGCCATTTTTTCATCGATTTAGTCTACTATTTATTGTAGTCTATGTATGATTGATATACTTTATCCTTCATAATTCTATGATTTTTCTTTTGTGTGATGTAAATTTAATGGTTAACATAAGTTTATGGGAAAGAACGTCTCAATATTCACAATTGATGAAAAAAATAAAAGTTAACAATGTAGTACCCTCGTTTCTTTTTGGATTCCTAAAAGATAACAATTATAATGAATTTTAATACTTTTTTTGGATTTTTTTAAAGCTTAATACAGCCGAGTCGGACGATTCCCGATCCGGATCGCCGATTCACCAATCCAGATGGGTTTTTGGAGTGCCCAATCCGGGTACCGATCCGAAGTTTAACCTATGAGATAACTTGCACAACTACACCTTGTTTGAAGTTCTAAACTCGATATATGTAGGTACTATGATGGTAGATATGGGCCACTTTAAGGTGAGTTACAAGAACAACTTTTATTCGACCCTAAGGGCAAGTTGGTTTTTTTTTTAAAAAAAATAAAAAAAAAAATTTCACATGAAAGAACTCCCCCATGTGATTAATAATGGAATTTTTTTTCACAAAAATTAGTCCACGGCAGAAAAGTTTACTATAAAATTGGACCAATTGGTGTGAAAAAGAATGAACTCCATACCTAATCACATGGAAGAGTTCTTTTATTTGAAAATTTTTTCCTAATTGCTTTTTCTTTGTACAACGCGAACATTCCCTAAGTTAGCGAAGGTAGTGTTGGTTGCACAATCCATAAATTCCCGTGTGTTGGGGTAGTTTCTAGTATCAAAGTCACACTTATTAAAAATGAGATGAATATATATATAAAATCCTATTTTATTTTTTACATTTAAAAATAGTCTCATATATTTTATATTTTAACTCTTTCCCTAAGCAAGCGAAGCATTCTTTGGACGAAGACAGTAGCTCACTCAGCTGAGAAGCCAAGCTTAATAGTTTTAAAAAACTGAGAAGCCCGCTAGGAGGATTAACGGCTGAGTTAGCCTAGCCGCCTACTTACTAGCTACTGAAGTACTACTTAAGTAGCGAATGACATTCAATTGGACAACTCCTAATAGTAAAATACAGCTATTGTTGTACTACGACGCAAAGTGGCAATCAGGCTTTGAAAAACCACATAACACAGATAACTATGTACCTTTAGAAGCATTAATACGTTTCCAAAGCGACCTCTGCCTTTCTCAATCTACAACACGTTGACAAAGCAAACCTCGGTTTCTCTTGGAAAGTCCTTCTTAGTCGCGACACATTGCCGTGAGCAAAGCCTATATTTTTATTTTATATCTTTTATGTACTTTGGTTTAAATTTAAATGTGGTATAACAGTATTTCTCTCCACCATTCATATAGAAAACATTTAAAATATAATAAATAAATAAATTAAACAATCTATCCTATGCTATTTAGGGGTAACTTAGTAATTAGTTTGGTATCCTATACTATTCAAGGGTAATTTATTGTTTAAATTATTTATTTATTTATTTTTCTCTAGGTGAATGCTAGTAAGAACTATAATCACCTATAAGAAAGAGATAAAATTAAAATATGTTTTTTGCTCTAAAAAAAGGGACTTAAGTATAAAATATGAAAAATATGAAAAATATGAAACTATTTTTAAATATCAAATATAAAACAATAATTATTTGTAAATTTCCCCAAATATGATAATTATGCACTTCTGTAGGTCCCATAGAACTGCAAGCTTCCCATTAAATAAAAAGGGCCACTTCTCCTGTGAACACCCGAGGGGAATTTTTAGTTTAAAAGAAGTTTACGTAAAGTGTCAACTTTATAATATAGAAGTAAGACGCACCTCAAAACCCCACCAAAATAGATTGCTTTGATATTGCAAAACCCTTTAATTGGTTATCTTGACCTCGAGATGTATTTAAAAAGTCGATTTCAAATCTTGAAAATAGTGTACCTTGAAATGCATTTTGATAATTTTCATGATTTTTAAGTGTTTATAGA
This sequence comes from Amborella trichopoda, assembly GCF_000471905.2. The sequence continues at coordinate 275,511 of NW_006499881.1, read as the reverse complement.
TTTACTTGATTTGCATCATTTTTGGAAGTTATTTCACCATTAGGGATAAAAATAATTTTTTAGGTCATCACAAAATTTCCCCGCACCAAAACCAAATCTTTTGGCATAATGTAGAGGCACGCCTTCCTTAGATTATTTAAAATTGAGGCCTTTTGCAAACCACGCCCTTATAGCTTAGTTCTTTTAAAGAATCATCTCAAGAACTAAATTTGAGGGTTAAGGATGTATCAATAACAATATATTAAAACTAATTCACATCTCAAGAGTATTCTAGTTTTTAAACTTTTATCTATTTTTATTATATTTTTTACCCGTATATGTGGGTGAGAATAATGATGTCCAAAATTTCAAGATATATAAAAAGAATTCAAATATTTGCAGATGCTCTCATTAGTGGAAATACTCCAGCCTTGGAAGCTTCCAATCCTAGTTACGATGTTGTGTTTTTCAATGCTATCAACACTACCTAGTGACATCTTCAAAAAAAAAAAGCCAACTCTCTAATTCATATAAAAAAAGAGAAAATTGCATAAAATCCTCAAAAGTAGACTCTCTAGGGACTTTACCCCACCCTAATTTTTCTTACCATATTTTTCTCCAAAATCAAGTTTTATAGCAAATACCCTCCAATACAAAAAGTTCATTTTTTTGACGAAATTACCCTTTTCGTACATAACAAATCATTTTCGGATCCCAATAAAAGGAAACATCGGACCACGGTTGTATATTGTCGGACCCATCCGTTCTGCCGGACCGAAAGTGTACACTGTCGGACCACCTATTCCAGACACAATTTTATCGAATCGTAGCTCACAAATGCCTGACCGCTCATTAATCCAAAACACATGTTGGACCGCCGCACTTGTAAAATGCCGGAATGCCCATTACTCCAGTAAAATGGGTGCCAAACCGCCACTTCAAAACATTGGACTGCCCATTATTCCAGTAACATAATCCCCGGACTGCCACAATGAAATGCTGGACTGCCCATTCTAGCAAACTAAGCACCGGACCACCTCTTCCAAATGCCAGAATGCCCTCTCCAGTGACATAAGTGCAAGACTATAGCTCATAAATGCCGTACCACACTTGTAAAACGCAGGAACGCCCATTACTCCAATAATATGGCGCCGGACTGGCGCTTTACAGCGCTGGATTGCCCATTACTCCAGTAGCATAATCCCTGGACAACCACTATGAAACGTCAGACTGCCTATTCCAATAACATAAGCACCAGACAACCTCTTCGAAATGCAGGACTGTACCCTCTAGTGACATAAGTGTCGGACCGCCTCTTCCAAATGTCGAACCCTGCACTTCAGTGACATAATCGTCGGACCGCCTCTTCCAAATGGCAGACCACACACTCCAGTGTTATAAGCGTCAGACCCCCTATTCCAAAAACCGGACCGCACACTCCAGTGACATAAGCACCAGAAACTGCACATTCCAGTGACATAAGCAACATAAACTGCACACTCCAGTGACATAAGCGTCGGACCGCGTGTTGTAATGTCGGATTGCTTCGCGGAAGTCCCAGAGCACATCTTTGGAATGTCGGTCTGCCCCTGCTTCCAATAAGATTGATGCTGGACTGCCATGGTGAAGTGCCAGACCGTTCTAATTCCAGTGACTTCAGTGCCGGACTGCCTCCTAGAAGTGCCGGACTGGCCGCTTGAAGTGTCAGATCGCTCTCTGTGATTGCCAGACCGCCCTTGTTTTTTTAGTTAATGAGTTTTGGTAAAGAGATTGGATGGTAATAAGGCTCATACTTCTTGTCATAGTTGCCCTAAGATTGGAATCTATACTTCTTTCTGAAAGATCAAAATGCTTAGAAACTTTTCTCAAAAGAACTAACATCAAGTATTATGAAATGAACCCAAGGCATCATCTTCCTTAAAGCAATATGAAACGATTGTCATATACTTCATTGTATAGAACTCCTTCCACTTTGTTCTTTTTATTTTATGATCCTTGAGTTACTGTATTTTATAGATTTCTTTTAAAATGATATTGCTATTAGATTTTGCTTCCATACTACATAATGATAACAAAAAGAATGGATATTTTATTAGTTAATTGCTATGAATGAGTAGCTTCAATTGTACAAAAAGAATGGACATTTCACTCTTTGAAACTCACTACTTAACATCTCTTTCAAACATACATATCAAACTTAAAAATACATATCAATTGAAAAATACATCTCAAAAAAAGGTTCATAGCCTTTACAACTTGTAATAGTCATTTTTCAAATTACATATTTAGGTAGCATTTAAAAAGTGCATGTCAAACTGAAAAATACATATTTTTCACTTTCTTTGCCTCAGCCATTTTTTGGCCAGGTTGCAATACTCTTTCCTTTTGTATCAAGCTCCTCCCTAGTTCATTCCTCCTGGACATCTCCCTCTATTTGCGATCGTAAATTCACATTGATTCCTCATGCAAGGTCGTCACAACTTCAATCTGAAGGTTTTTGCTCTTGTTATTTATTCTTTTTGTTCTCCTCTCATTTCCTCATCGGTCTCGCTCTCTCTTTCTTCATATCCACCATCTCCCTCCTCGATCTCGCTTTCTTCATCTCTACTATCTCTCTCCTCAGTCTCATTTTCCTTATCTCTACTATCTCTCTCCCTGCTCTTGCTTCCACCATCTCCTCGGCATCTGTCTTTATAAGAGTATTATGCAATAACGTCTGGATTCCTCTGCTAATATTTCACTATTAAGTACAACTTGTAGCATCCCTATATTGGTTAATCGCTGCAAATAGGAGACAAAATACAAAATAAATAATTACTTTGAATACATATTACGTTAATAAAAACTAAAATACATAAATTAGATAATATATCAATCTTCTCTTATTATCATGACCTGCGAGATGGCGCACATTTGATTGTGACTGCGAGGGGGGCACATGTGAGTATTTCTATATCTATGGGTGAACTTGTTGTACCAGGCAATATAATCTTTCGTAGGCATTCCACCATATTTATCTACGGTTGCCTTGATAACATTGCGTTCTCATTGTGGTCAGTCGCTTATCTCGATACTCAACTCGTCAATCCAACTTGTGGGGTGTATACCGACCTTCCCCCTCCTTTCCCACTTGGGTGGCCCAACATGAATCACTTGCATCTTCCCAAATTGCCGTAACACACGAGCAAGCATATAATACTCTGCAATGTAGAAACTTATTAGATATGATCGACACAACACATTTTCTTTACTGAGTGTATCTAATGGGTTGTGCTCCTTGTATGGTTGTCAAGTCGCCTACAACAGAAACATAACACAATAATCACTTATTTGTATTTGCCTTGGATATATTACCTACAATTATATAAGCATACAAGCAAACCACTAGCCATGTTTGTACTTGTCATAGATATATTACCTACAATTATATAAGCACATAAGCAAACTACCAACCATGTTTATATTTGCATTTGCTAGATTATCTATAATTACATAATCACGCAAGCAAATCACTAACCATGTCAATTGAGATGTCATCAAACGTTATTAATGGGTCTTTGCTGCGTGGTTGTTTCTTCCACTTACAAGCTTTAGGCATTTCTATGGTGATAGTTGTAGGCTTGGTGCCTAGAGTTGGAAAATGCTCATAGATCCAATACTGCAAAAAAAAGAAGCTAGAAGCAATTAGTTTGAAGCTAAAGAAATTTGCTAGAAACAATTAGTTTGAAGCCAAAGAAATTATATATATCTAAATATTGACTATAAAAATAGTGAAAATTATTTGTAGTAGTGTTGTTGACTTACTAAAATGCATATCCATGTCCATAACCTTAGATAAGGAATGACACAAGAAGGGAAGCACTGCAGCACCCGATGCATACTTTCTTGCCTCATCGAGATCTCGAAACAGTTGCAGGTAAGTTGTAAGCGTCGATCATTGAGATGCATCGACAAATATAGTTGTGCCGATTAAATAAGTTTTAATTTGATAGGTTTTTTGGGTAGTTGCCCGAATTTCGTACTCAACCAAATATATTTAAGACGACTCAACTTATCACCTTTAGGGCAATCTCTCAAAGACTCCATGATGAAGGCCCTGTAGTCTTTAAGATTGATGTTTGTTATAGGCTCACCTATCACGGGTATCCTTAATATATGCCACACATTGTATAGGGTTGGAGCCATCTCACCAAAAGTTAAATGTGCGGTTTTTATCACATTGTACCATTTCTCTATAAAGGCCCTCAATAAACTGCAATCGATATGGGAGACCCCAATGTCTACCAAGGAGCTCAATTTGATCTTTTCAACTAAAGCTACCTATCGTGGATCTAACTCCTATTTTCCTAGGGTCTTTAGTTAATTCATTAATACAAAAAAAAATTTCTTCTAAAATGAAGTTCAATAAGAAATGACAATAATTATTAGCAATATAATAATTACCTAATTAATGTTAATCATGAACTTTAATAGATTATCACACATTTTCCCTTTTATCAGACGAAGTGGATAGGCCTCTTGCTCATCTTGACTGTTTTGGGTCTTGCATTGCTAAATATATTTATATTATCAGAGTTTTACATGTGCACAATACATCAATTAAGAGAATATGTACATATGAATTAGCAAAAAATAACCACAAGTGGATGCTCCAAAAAAACAAAAAAGAGAATAATATATGTACTAGCAAAAAAGAGAATACTAAAATAAACAAATATAAGTATATGTGCCCCAAAGACGCAAAATTAACAGAAGTGGAACAAACACTAAAATCAAACACTATTAATATATGTACTAACAAAATTTCACATAAGTGGATGCTACAAATTAAAAAAACATAATAAATAAGATAACTACAAGTATATGCCTTCAAGTGGGTGCTTTACATGTTGTCATATTATGACCAGTTCATTTGCATCAACTACAGTGAATAAGTCGCACTGGTACTTCTTGCGACTTGATGCGTTTCTTTTTAGGTCGGCCAGGGTGGCGCCTTGAATGAGGTGGAAGCACTCTTACTCCCGCTGGAGAACGTTGTCCACGTAAACTACGTATAGACAAGTCGATCAATGTAATTGGCATGATAGCTAAGAAATATGTTTCATGGAATTTTGCAATTGTAAAATATTCTTCACAATAGTCAACAGGATCCCTATTCAAGGGCTTTACAAGCATGCTTGCAAGGCAAACTCATTATTTGCCAACCCCGGCATTCACCGTCTCGTGCAATAATATCTATTTTATAATTCATGCGATCATCCATTGCTTCATACACTGCTCCATTTGATGCCACAGTAGAAAGGGATTTCTTTGTGACCTTTCTTAATTCGTTTTGGGCCATCAAGGTAAGTGTTGTAGTCTAGGTTTCAACTTTCAAGTTGCGAGTGACCATTAGTTTCATGATTTATCTCCTAATTAAGTCAACGCATTGGAGCATTGACATATATCGTGCTTCTAGAATCCACTTGTTATATGACTCAGCCACATTGGTTGTTACTTGGTCATATCGATTACCTTTGAACTGTGATGTAGCCCAACGTTTTGGTGATGCTTTCATAAACCACTTGAATGTGTCATCAAAATGTAATCTAATTTCCATCATCTTATCAAAATACTATTGTTACTTATATGCTCTACATGCTATTATAAAGACACATACAACTGCCTTCTTAATATCATTAGATATTTGTTCTCCTTTCTTATTGAAATTCTCCACTAAATAGCGCTCACAAAAGGCATGATGGCATTCTAAAAAACTTGACAGACAGTATCAACTAGACCAAGGTATCTATTTGATAGAAAAGTGATTTCACGATCCGTCCCAATAGCAATCTTAAGAGATTCCATAAACCATAACCAATTATCGGTACTTTCGTTATCCACAATTGTGAATGCAACGGGAAACATTTGTCCTTCCCCATCTAGTTAGTTGGCAGCGAGTAGAGTATCAAGGTATCGTGCTTTCAGTGATGTCCCATCAAGAAATAGAAGTAGATGACAACCATTTTTTAAGTCATGTATTAACTCATAAAAGCTTAAGAATAATCACCGAAATCTACTACCTAGCCATACTAGTTCTGTCGTATAACTATTAGGATTCGTCTCCATCACACGGTTTACATATGCTGGTAACTGGTTGTATGTGTATTCTTTCGAACCATGTATGTCTTTGATGGTCATTTCTTTTCCTCGCCAAGCCTTCCAATTGGGTAATTCTAACCCATAATCTCGAGACATATCACTCATGATTTTGTTAGCCTCGTAATGTGCAAGGCACTTAATTTATCCTTGATTAAAGATGCAACAAACTTATGTGATGTTATTCTTTGTACATTATTGCTTCTCCCAATATTTCATGAGTGATTTATTTTCCATGTTTTGATTCTAAAAACACTTATCCTGCCAAGCGTCGCAGCATATATCTCTCATTTGTATCCATCACCCTTGTAATTTACCATTATGTGATACCCCTCATTTTTAACAAGACGATATGTGAAATGGTTTGCTATAGCAAACTTGCTAAGGGTTTCTCGAAAATTTTCTAAAGATTCAAACTGCTGCCCTATCCCAGAAAGTACATTATCCCATGTGCTAAGCAACCTTGATGCATTTCGGAGCCAGAGACCAAAACATTAGAGGATTGTGGGGGTCTGACCTCTTCGACTGCCATAGTATTATGTGAAGTACTTCTGCCCTTCCGTTCACTCCCATCAAATACATAGACGAACACTTGATTCTCACCTTCATAGGCGTTAAACATACTAACAATATCATCGTCAATGTATAAGTTCACAATAAAACTTTTATTTCTCATGACAAAATACCTTAAAGATATCAAGTGGATGTCAAGTGAGAACCTCTCTGCTATGTATTTTTGCATGTCATCTAACCTAGTTCTACTGTCAATCATAAATGTACATGCATCACCACCAATATAATCTAAAGTCTCATCGACACTTGATCAGAGTTCTCCATAAAAAATATAATAAATCAAGCTGCTATCACCCATTTTCTCTTGTATTGCAGAAGATTTGTAATAATTTACACTCCACACATTGCATTACAACATCTTAATACTAGCCTTGAACTTGCCTAAGTTTGGCATGTTGCTAGATTTTTTTCAATGAGCTACAATTAAATTTTAACAAAAGGTAGGCATATTGTTGGGGGGTATATAACCTACAAAAACAATAGCTACTACTAAAATTAACAAGAGCTAGGCATACTTTTTTTTTTAAATGACAAACTAAATTTTAACAAGAGAAATAGAATGGATCATTCATACTCAAAATTTACAGCAAAACAAACCCAAATACAACCCACCGATAACATTCAAGACCTCAAATTACAATAGAGAAAAAAAGTGTTAATAAAGAGGATAATCAAGAGGATAACCGACATGATACATGATACCACATTCAAACCCTACCAATAACGAAGAGGATAATCAATACAAAATAAATATATAATATGGAAAAACAATCTACTACTACCAATAACATTCAAGCCCTAAAAGATACCACATTCAAACTAATTATCTATTCTTTAAAATAGTTTTAACAGAGTGGATAATCGAGAGTGAGAAACATATGTACATGGATTAAATTTCTGCTCTCCGATTTAAATCTTCAATGTATGTATAAAGAATCTATCTAGCCACGAAACGAATGTGACAACAATATATATAATCAATAATTTGCCTAAATAAAATCCAAAAAGGAAAAATTTCATGCGGGATCAAAGAGAAAAGCATATGGAAATGTAAACATTATTGAAAAAGAGAATATGGGAATGATTTGGGGCTAAGAATGTGACAACAATTTATTCTTTATTTTTATAAAAAATAAATAAAATACTTTTTCATACATTTGATGGGCTGATTTGGGGCTAAGAGATTGAGCTACAAATCAAGCTCGGGCTTCGGGTGCTTGGGCTGGGGCTGGGGCTGAGAAATCGATAGCTCGAGCTGTTTCACAGAGTTAGTAAGAGATCGGGTAGTGGGTCCTTGGTAGAGAGAGAGAGCGAGAGATAGGAGAGCTCGGGCCTTAGATTCGGATAGAGAGATCGAGAGAGAGGGTACGTTCTCAGGCTGCTATATGCTTCATAGAAGGAGAGGGAAAAGCTAGGGCTTGCTTCGGAAGAGAGAGTGAGAGAGAGGGAGCTCGGGCTTGGTTTGGGGGAGAAAGACCGAGAGAAATGGAGCTCGGGCCTAGTTTGGGGGAGACAGAACGGGAGCGAGGGAGCTCGGGCCGATGTGAAGAGAGAGAGAGCGAGAGAGAGGTAGACGGGGTGCTTCTTCAGTAGAAAGAGGTGATGACAAATAATTAAGTTAGGTCAATGTGTGAGGTAAAGAAAGGGTATTTTAATCTTTTTTTTAAGTTGGGGTTATTTGCTAGGAAAAATGGCTTTGGAGAAAAAGTTGTTAGAAAAATTAAGTCTAGATAAATTGCTTTAAAAGTCCATGTTTGAGGGTTTTATGCAAATTTCTCTAAAGAAACAGGTAGGGGCTTGTCTTCCCCACATAATAACCCTATGTTTTTTTTTTTGAAACACTACATTCATATGTAAGCCATCCCCCTTCCAAAATCTTGAACTTCCTATTTGTATGGAGAAAATTGCCACTCAAGTCTGGAGACGCAAGTGCCGACTGATTCACATATGTACAGCATAAAGATGGGCGCTATACAAAGTGTACCGTCTATAAATGCCATAAAGATGATGCACCAAAAAACAACAAAAAATTTTCTTTTGAATTTAAAAATTTTAGATTCGTTTCATATTCGTAGACAATTTGTCTATACGATGACTCTAAAAAAAATAATAAATAAAATTTCCATCTTTGAAATGGATTTTAGATATGGGCCGCATATGTACATATGGGTTGGCGGACTCATAGGAACCCCATCCATTGTATACTCAACGTGTAAAGCGTAGGTATCGTGCTGGCTTTTTATCACCTGAGGGTACCGCGGAGAATAGACGCCAAAAGAAAACCTAACGCCAGGTAAACCCCAGTTAATAATTAACCATGGTCAAATGTAGGGTTACAAGGATCCCTAGAGATAGAGCATCAACCACCGTTCCCTGGAATCACAATCAAACCAGACATATCCTTCTAGGGTTTCTTGTCGTCGTTCTCTCCCTCTCGATCTCTGTTTCGTCGTCTATTTCATTAGGGTTTCTTCTCCCTTTCTTATATTTTGTTTCTGAATCGGATCATCCGTTTGTCTTGGGGTTCCTTCTTGATCAATTCTCAGCTTTCTCTTTCTACTTTCTGCCCCGCCTCCCTTCTCTTGTTTAGGGTTTTTTTTTATTTATTTATTTGCCCTCCAAATTTTTTTTTTTTTCATTATCGTTATTCGATTTCTCTCTCAGATCCCGCTCTTGTTAATTTCATTCTGCAAATTGTTGAAATCGCGATGGAAATGGAATATCTGACTGAGTTTCCTCACACCCACATGGACAAGCGCCCTAGAAAGAGGCCAAGGTTAGCTTGGGACATAGCTCAGGCTCCTCCAAAGGTAGATCTCTTTAATCATCTCTTTCTCATGGAGCTTTTTATTGTCTTTTATCATTTAGTGGGTATGATCTGATATCTTAACTTCTTTGTTTAATTTTACCTGATTTGCAGATCTGCTAATGTTTTGTTAGATCTAGGTCTCATGGTGGATTTCATATGTTTTGCAATTCTTGTTTATATTTTTCAATGATGTATTCAATTTATTGGTGGAGACTTTCCCCCAAAAACTGATTGATGGAGATAAGGTAGATGGGATTTGGGATGGGGTAAGGGGAAGGCTTAGATTTATGATTTTGCATTAACAAAACTTATTCATGGTGTGGTTGGATTTTTAGGTGAAGGATGAGAAAAAAAAAAAGGGTAACTTGGGGTTATAATTAACTTTTGATTATGAGTGGAAAATGAATGGATGGATTTGTGTAGGCTCAGAATGGAATGTATTGTGGGCATGGTGATTTTCATGAGAATGGTGTGGTGGTGACGTCGCCGACGAATCATCATACTTGTCTTCCTACCTCTTCTTCTACTATTTATGTCAAGGGAGTGTCTCGAAATGGTTCTCCACCTTGGCGAGAGGATGACAAAGATGGACATTACGTGTTTGCGCTAGGGGACAATTTGACCTCTCGCTGTAATTACTCATATTCACCCGTCATCATTTACCCATAGTAACTGCTTTGATTTATTGAATCGTTTTCTTACCTTTTTCATATCCTAGAGTGGCTTGCGCTGATGTATTGTTGTTTTCTGAATGTTTGATTCACAATTTTTGCATTTCATTTTGATTCTGAATACTCATTTCTTTGTAATGATTTCATATTAAAAAAAAAAATATTTAAGTTTATTTGAATAATCAATTGGATTCTACAAAAAATGTAAGTGATCAGTAATTTACCTCTTAAAATTTTCTATGCGTGATTTATGGAAGTTATCTTTGGCAGAATTTGATGTTTTCTTTTTTCCTTCATCGTATTTGGCTGTTGTTCTATTTTTTTCCTTTATCTTATTGGCATCATCGTCTTTTTGCTTACAAAATGTTTGTTTAATCTTGTATAGATTGGTGGGATAAATTTTGAGACCAAATTGCATTTGTGTATAAGCCTGCTTTATCCTGCACTTACATGCATCTATAGGGGGCTTTTATGTCTACTATTGTCTTGTGTTTGGTGATCTATGTCCGTGTATGTTCCCATTCCTGTTTTTCTCTTTGACATTTGAATTAAATATAGATATGTTTTGCCCTTTTTAAAATGTGTCAGGAGCTTGCAGCAAATTTCTGACATCTGTATGCCCATGTTTTCTTCTTTTTTCGTCCTCTAAAGGAAAATTTTCTATTTTTGGTTCATTTTTTGTATGTAACTTGAGGAGGGATTTTATGTCAAGCGTGTTTTCACATTTTTTATATGTAACTTGATGTGGGATTTTATGTCAAGCGTGTTTTCATATCTTGAATGTGTTTTCTCTGAGGGTTTAACTGGGTTTTTTTTTGGCTTTTGTTTTTGAAGCTCTCTTTGATGGTTACTTTTCTGAATCTTTGGTAATTATCACAGTCATTAACTATTTACAGCCTAAAAGATGGTTTTTTGTGCTTGTGGACTGATGTAAAATTTTAATGAAATATTTTTAATGTGCATTTTGTCATGCATGAGGGCTTGTTCATATGTTTCATTTGCATAAGCAAGTCCCATAGTAGGTTTGTCTGCATGTTTTGTGTAGGATACACTTTTCACTTGCTTGTTGCATGGTCCTGTGTGGTGAATTTGCATAGCTTCCCCATGTTCAAACTTTTATTACATAGAAAGCTTGGAAATATTTTTTTTCGATTTCCCCTTGTCATTGAAATTTCTGAAGTTTCCTATCTTGTTTTCCAATCTTGCTTGCACATCAAAACTACCTTTTATATTGAATCTTTGAAAAAATGAAGACCAAGGCATTCACTTTTGGTGTCATGGTGTGTTTAACAATATTAGTTTTACACTTCTTTTTAGTGGTTTAAAAAATCTCTTGATTAATTGTTTAGGTGTTACTTTAGTCACTTTGTCATATTGATTGACTAATGTTTTTTATTCTGTTGCATTGCAGATAAGATTCACAGCAAAATTGGTGAAGGTTAGTGTAGTTTTTTCAGTGTTGCAGCTGTCTATTATTCTGTTTTTATTTTTCTTCTTTACTGTCAGGTGATTGGACTGATAGGTTCTTAAAAATTTTAGCTTCTCATTGTTTGTAATGCCACGGTTTTTTGGTTGTCCTATTGGGCCTTGGGGAACTATGTTTACTGAGTTCCATGCTTTTGTCTTTTCTTCCTTTTCTTCAGGCACGTTTGGGCAGGTCCTGGAATGCTGGGACAGGGAAAGGAAAGAGATGGTTGCCATAAAAATTGTTCGTGGGATAAAGAAGTATCGAGAGGCGGCAATGATTGAAATTGATGTGCTTCAACAACTTGCAAAACATGATAAGAGTGGAAGCCGGTAGGTCTTTTCTGCTTGATTCTTTTCAATCTTCCACACTGTTGCTACCTCTTCCATTTAATGGTTGTAGGATGTTTAAGGGGAATCTTTTGTAAGCGGGTTTATTCCTTGCAGTTGTGTGCAAATACGGAACTGGTTTGACTATCGTAACCATATTTGTATTGTAAGTATTTGATGGTATTTGCCTGCTTGATTAATTTGCTATGACAATAATTACCGCCAACTGCCCAATTGAATTGGGAGTTAAAATTGTAGTGGATTGAAATGGTTTTAACAGGTCTGTGAGAAGCTTGGACCAAGCTTATACGATTTTCTACGGAAAAACAATTATCGCTCATTTCCCATTGATCTAGTTCGCGAGCTTGGCAGACAACTGTTGGAATGTGTTGCATGTGTGTAGACAATACTTCCCCAGTTTTTCTATTTTCTACATTGTGGAGGGGAAATTTGAGTAGATTCTTTATCTTTCACTATATAACATCTTACTAAATCTTTTTGTAAGCTGTATGAGCACCGTTTAGGACTAGTTTATATAATCTGGCATTTATGGCCAATGGTTTGCACTTATTTGATAGTGCCAAAAATTATGGTTGTTATCTTTCCTTTACTTGGATCATGTAACTGAGTTGTTGCTTGTCTTGATTATGGCAGTTATGCACAATTTGTGCCTTATACACACCGACTTGAAGCCAGAAAACATACTTCTTGTTTCTCCTGAGTATGTAAGAGTTCCTGACTACAAGGTAAATTATAGAGATCCTGATCTATAAAAACCCAGGAAATGTTCATTTAAAAGATCTTTGTTTTACCCGAAGGTTGTGCTTAGTGACAAACTGATTATGACTGGATTGGTTTTTGAGCTATTATACATATTCTTTGCATTTTGTCATTGACGCTACCTTGTCATTTTCCGTGAACCTTTGCAGGTTCCATCACGTTCTCCCAAGGATGGATCCTATTTTAAGAGATTACCAAAATCAAGTTCAATCAAGGTCATTGATTTTGGGAGTACGACTTATGAGCATCAGGATCATAGTTATGTTGTATCCACACGTCATTATCGCGCACCTGAGGTGATTTTAGGTATGTACCATGTCATTTTCTGTTGACATTTTTTTTAGTAATTCGTTTTTGTAGCTTTTTTTTTTAAATATTTTTCTTTGCAGTTTGTACTTGATTCTATGCATGTCTCTTGTATAATTTTTATGTAGGCCTTGGATGGAGTTATCCCTGTGATATATGGAGTGTGGGTTGCATTTTGGTGGAGCTTTGCTCTGTAAGTTTCAGCTGATCTGGTGTTTAGTTCCGAATTCTATATTAGGATTTAAGATCTTAAAAGCCACATGATTGAAATGTCTTAACCCATGTGATTTGAGCCTTCAGTTATTTTTTTAGTACATAATTATTCATGTTATTTAAAAAAAAGGGAACCAAAAAGAAAAAGATTATCCTGTGATCGCTCTATTAACTCTCCTTTCTGGTATTATGTAGGGTGAAGCACTCTTTCAAACCCATGAAAATCTAGAGCACCTAGCCATGATGGAAAAGGTGTTAGGCTCTCTGCCTCAGCACATGTTGAAGAGAGCAGAGTAAGTGGGGCTTCTCATTCATTTTCCAACGAAAAACAGTCATCATATGTTACAAATTCTCACTAAGGCTTCTGTTATTTCTATTTTCTCCCTTACAGTCGACATGCTGAGAAGTATCTAAGAAGAGGTGCAAAACTGGATTGGCCTGAGGGTGCCACTTCAAGGGAAAGCATCAGAGCTGTTTGGAAGCTTCCTCGTCTCCAGGTACATTGTGATCAATCCACTAGTTGGCATTAGAGCTCTCCAGCTTAACATGCGGTAAAGTTTACTATAGTCTGCCCAGCTCCTGGGCGGCCGTGTGGTCCTGCTCCCCGGCTTAGGCCTAAGCCTGGGCACTGGCCTAGGCACCAGGCAGTCGTTTGGGCGGGCGGCCTGTGCCCTGCCCAGGGGCCCTGATCATTTTTGTAATGCTTTTTGAAACACTGGTTATATGGTACTAATTATGGTCCCAGTAGTGGTGCACTGGGTTCAGACTGTACTAATTACGGTCCCAGCAGTGGTGCACTGGGTTCAGACTTAGGCCCAATGTCCTTAAAAAAGATCCTTGTGGTGGATTGCCCACCCAACAACTCCTGATCAAGCCAAATGCCCTAAAAAAAATTCGTTGCGGCCCAACGACTCCTACTTGATCAGCCTTACCTAGCCTGGATAAGTGAGCCCAATGTCCTAAAAAACAAAGTTTGTTATGGTGGATTGCGCACCCAACGACCCTTACCTGATCTGCCTGGATAAGTGATCCAGATAAGTGATCTGGCAAAGGAAAAAAAAAAAGAGAAGCATATAATATATGTTGTAAACTATAAGCTATTTAAGGTTTGTGTTATGATTTATATGCATAATATATTGTGTACCATATAATATTGTATCAACTCGACCGCCAATTCAGAGTTTGAACAAAATCGTTCTTGGGCAATTCCCGATCTGAATCGGTGATATTTTTAATCACTGTTTGGGCCAATAGATTAAGCTTTTACTCTTATAGTTTTGGATAACTAATTTGGTGGATTTGGGCAAAATTGTTCTTGGGCAATTCCCGATCTGAATCGGTGATTTTTTTAATCACTGTTTGGGCAATTGATTAAGCTTTACTTTTATTGTTTTACATAACTAATTTGGTGGATTTGGGTGTGTATGTCATCACTTAATCCTTGAGGAGTGGGGTTCAAATTTAATGATAAGCAATCAATAATGTTTTACGCGATTGCTTTCTGCTAAACTTATTTGATGGATTTGTGTTCGTTTTCAGAACCTGGTCATGCAACATGTTGACCACTCAGCTGGGGACCTCATTGACCTATTACAGGGCCTCCTCAAGTATGATCCAGAAGATCGGCTCACAGCTGCTGAAGCCCTAAGGCATCCGTTCTTCTCTAGGGACCATAGAAGATAGTACAATTTTTGTCACTGGCCTGACAGTTGTATAAATTAGTGTTTCAACAATTAATGTTCTCGCCCTTGTCCAAAAAAGAAAAACAAGCCTGTTGGGTGGTTCAAGAATATGGGTTCTCCCTTTCAGGAGATAGCTAAACCACTCCTCCATATGGTTCACAGTTTCTCCAAACTATGGGATTGTAACTCGATCATAAATTTGTGAATTGTAAAATGAAATGGTTTTGGTGTCGAAAACTACAATTTTTGGTGGCAACAATGGAGTCTATTATCATCTTTCATCGTTCGATATCATTCGTATATTATTCAATTAGAAAATCATTATTTATCTTCTTATTCGTGGAATTTCAAGTTGTACTGTTCTTGAATATTGGGATTTAAGATTTAGGTGGTGCGGTTTGCCCCGTTGAGAATGAAAACTGGCTGTTTCTTAATCCCCTCCTAGCTTGTGAAGGAAAAATCTATTTCGAGGTTGGATCGTATGCACCCTAGAGTATTTTTAAAGATCCTAAATTACTTATGAAGGAAAAGTTTATTTCGAGGTTGGATCGAATGCACCCACCCTAGGGTATTTTTAAAGATTCTAATTGCAAAAACATGTGTGAAAATTGATGCTCAGATGGTCATGCATTAAAGAGGAAATTTGGACTCGAGTTTGATATGTTACAGTGGGAGCATGTTGTGCGTCTCTTCTCTCTTTTTTGTCAAAAAAATTTACTTTGGAGAATTATTTGAAGGGTATGTTGTGAAAAAAAGTTTACTTTGGAGAATTGTTTTAAGGGTGTGGTTTCTATAAGGTTGTAACCTTAAACAATCCATTTAAGGCGTATCTTCCAATTTTATCATGTAATTTTGGTGAAAAAAATTTATAGGATTATTTTAAAATTTATTTTCATATCTAAATGTAATTTTAGTGAAAAAAATTTATAGGAAAATTTTTAAATTTATTTTCATATTTAATTATAAAATTGTAAACTCTAAAAATGGTTAAAATCAAACAGATTTATAAACATATGAAAATTTTGAAAATGGACAATCCAAATAATGTATTACAAAATGACTATTTTTAGGATTCAAAATATTTTTTTTCTTTCATTTTCATACATCACAATGTCGAGATGATCAATTAGAGGTTTTTTCAATATTAAAAAAACCATTTCCAATAAATTTTTGAGGTGCATCAATAATTCTACATTTCAGGGTTGCAATTTTAAATAAACTTTTTCCTTTTTTTAATCTTAAATTTTGGCAACCACTAAAAAAACAACTAGATTATTCTCAAAAGAAAATAAAATTTAAAATTTGACTAAGATGACAATCAGTTCTCCCCCTCTAAAAATTGGGTAGTCCCTGTTCCAAACATTATTTTCTAATGGAAAAAGTTTATATAGAGCTGAGGCTCTAAACAATCTAATTCGTGCGCACTACAAAATTTCACTAGAAGAGGTTGTTTGATGCCCAAATTCCTCAAATTGAGCATCTCGACATCAACTACGTAGACATGTGAAAAAAATAGATTTATTGTTTCGGAAATAATGCATCTTGCAACACAATTTTAGACCGTAAATTTTCAAGATATTTAACTTTTTCTAGATCTGGTCGATCTACACTATTTTTGAAGCTTTAAATTTTATAATTAAAGATGAACATATCTTTTAAAGAAATCACAAAGATTTCCAGTATTGAAACTATATTTCTTTACACTATTTGAAAGTACGCATTGCTTTGATTGTTTAGAGCCTCGGCTCTATATTCCATATGCATAAAGGTACAACTAGGAGTTTTTGTCCACTGAGGTTGATCTATAGGTTGAAATATAATCCTAGATGAAAATTTACCCCGGGAGTAAATGGACCGTATACTCCTGTATAATATCTTTTGGCATTTGTGAAAGCGGGGTTCTCTATGGCCCCGTGTGATCACTTTTTACGCCCAGTCCGAAATTAGAATAGTCAATTTTCCTTGTTTGCTAACATGACTGGAAAGTTAGTGTAAGTTTATAGGGCTCATGGGAAATAGGAAATAGTCAGTTTCAATATATTGTAAATTGATCAAATATTGAAATCGATCATAGGCTCTAGCCTACTGGGAGAACGTCTTTCTGTAAGGGGATCCATCTCTCGGGATCTGCAAGAAAATCTACCTTTAGTAGTGAGAGACTTAACACTCTCAGATCTGCAAGGGAATTCATCCCCAATGATATCTTCATATTTAATACATATTCTATCTTCACAAGATGACTACCCTCTTCGAGAGGGAGCTCCTTACTTTAAGTACAAAACTTAAATAATTAGAAAACCTTAAAAATCTCCTACGAAATCCTAACGATTCATTCCATTTAATCCTACTCACCCATATTTAGCTTACAAATAAATAATTATGGCACAATAAATAAAATTCTATACGGAAAAATAAATAAAATTCTATAAGGGCATCAGTGCGCTCCATCTCAGGATTATGAATCCTCGGTATTGAGACTTGGGCGTACCAGTATCGATGGCAACCCACCATGTGTATCTGGACTGGCTCGCTAATAGTTATCATGGCGGCATTCCCATTTTGTGATTTGCGGTCTCAGCTCAGTCTCACAATTTTGAGCATACTTGCAGACCGCTCAGCCCACTCCTATGTACCAGGCTTCTCATGAACGGTTTGGCTGTATCCAAATTCGTGTAGCACTCCATCCGCCAAGTACCTCTCAGCTAGATTATCAAAATCCATATATGCCTTGTAGCATGCAGTGGCAGAAGCAAGTGCGTCTTCTAACTCCCATCTCCATCCTCATTGCCGAGGTCTTTCTCTGCTTCATATGGGTCCCAATATACCTACAAATATAAGGACATAAAATTTTATAAACTACACTAAATATACTTACAGAGATGGTGAAACAATATATATGAAGCTACAATTACCCTTTCAGGCACCAGCATATCAAGCTCCTAGTGAGCCTACTATGGAGAATGAATCGATCTTATGGGTGGCTAGACGACTCCCATCCACTTTAACAACACGAATATAGTATTGTCATGACGGAAAAGAAATGATCTAAAAATAATTAAAATCATTGTTTATTACCTGAAATAGAGTAACAGATCACGGGTAATAGCATCCTCAATTGGCTCATCAAAATCGTCGAAAAAAGTTAGGAATTGCCCTTGGAACTAGAAAAGATAAGTGTTGCTGACCAAATAGAATAAGTAAGCCCTCGTATGTTGTTCAATATCTGCTTTTATGGCATCCTCGGATAATTCCATAAAATTCTACTTCAACCAAGTGAACTTCATTGTCGTAAGTCTTTCCTCCCTGGGGCAATCTCCGAGCCACTCATTCAAGTATTCATGGGGATTCAGAAAGAGTCATGAAATTAAAGTCAAATATTATGAGATAAACATTACATAAGTCATCTATTAATGAGAAAAGAATAGAATATGTTATATTTCAAAGTCAAATAAAACCAAAGGCACAGTCTCAAATCGAAGCAGTATTCTCAACTTTTCTATTCAACTTTTTTTCATGTTCTCGTAATAAAATCAAAGCACTATTCTCACATCACAAACCGTCCAACTTTTCTTCTTGTTCTCATAATCAAATCAAAGCACTATTCTAAAAACAGAGACCATGCATTCAACTTTACTTCATTTTCTCATAGTCAAATCAATGCACTATTATCAAATCATAAACCACCCATTCAACTTTTTTTTTTTTCTATTTTTTTTATTTTTATTTTTATGTTCTCATAATAAAATCAAAGCACTATTCTTAGCAAATCAAATATAATTCATGCAACTAAATAAATTTAAAGTCCTAGCCCCAAAAATCTTCATAGGACAGTTAAAGAAGATAAAATCGAAATAAAACCCAATAAAATTTAGCATTTTCATTCTAATTTGACCATAACTCTTGATTTTAGGAGATTTTTGAAAAATTGGTAGGAGCTATTACAAATTGAGCATGACACATTATAGAATAACGAAATCAAAAAAATAAATTATTTTATAAATGAAAACATACCACTTAAACCACTTATTTGCCACTAGATTTCAGGTCAAGAAAGAACCTTCATATGTCAAAACAAACAATTCATGATTTTGTTGATTACTCCTAATACTTTTTTGTGATTTTCGTTTATTTTATCAGGAGCTATTATCGATTCTAGAAACCCTGACCATATCATTTCAATTGCAACCTAAAATATAATAATGCAACTTCCCCTTCGAAAAACCCTAGCTTCAAATCTAAGAATCCAAATTTTTAAAAAAAGGGTAAATAAATAAATAAATATAAAAACTCACCTGATTTTTGGAATCACGCAGGAATTGTGGTAATGTGGCTGGAGAGAGAGAGAGAAAAAAAAAATGGGATTTTCGGGTTTAAATGGGATCAGAGAGCGGTCCGAGGTTCAAATCCTCGGATGGATTTTTTTTCCAAATAATGACAAGTGATCAGATGTTGAAATTTTCGGACCACAGGTTTTTTTTTAAAAACTTAAGTTGCAATCCAAGGCTTCGGACCTCGGACCGACTTAAACGTTAACTCTGCTAAGTCCAGGTGGTGATATGAGGATTCAAACCTCAGCCAGCTGGGGTAGTGCCCCTAAAACTCCGAGCATTGCCCTACTAAAGAAATGCTAAAGAAATAACAAAAAAAATAAAAAGAAATTAGAAGGCAGTCAGAGGATGGAATCCTCGGACCAATGGCAAACTTGGAAAAAAAATACCGTCGTTTGGCCAACCTTATTGGTAATTTCCGGATATAAGGGGCGTAAACCATATTTTCTATATTATTTTAGGGGCCGTATGTACGTCCCTCCTTAATAAATTGATTGATTTAACCACTTTATTAATTTTTTTAAGTTGTTTGACTATTTTTATTGTACTTTCTCATAAACATAAGGAGAAAGATAATTAGTGATTTCAATCCAATAATCACAATTACTCCAACATGATAAATTAAATTACTTCACAACATTGGCCTAGTTATAAGGCAAAGTTGGGCTTAGGCCTAGCCTTCACCTTAAGCCCCACAAAACATGAACTGGGCCATTTATGAACGGGCTGCGAATAATTTAACGTTTTCTATGGTCGCATTTTACTCCTTTAACGTTTTTTAAACATATTTTCATTATGTTTGATATTTGAAACAAATAGACAGCTTGTTATCTTATTTTTTTTTGACTTTCATAACCGATGGTTTAAAAAACGGATCGGTGACCCGGATCGAGCATCCAAAAAACCGATCCGGATCGGCGAATCGGCGATCCGGATCGGGAATCGGGTGAATCGGTCAGAATAAAGCTTAAAAAAAATCTGAAAAAATTATTAAAATTCATTATAAATATTGTTATTTAGGAATTCAATAAGAAATGAGGGTACTTCATTAAGAATTTTCATGTTTTTGAATGAATATGCGAATATTGATATGTTCTTTCCCTGCATGAACCGCCATTCAGCATTTAATTTACATCACACAAAATGATAAACATAGAATTATCATGGAATAAGTATATCAACATACATGGACTACAATAAAGCATAAAATTAGTAGCATATGATCTAAAAATAAAATGATAGATGACATTATTGTTCTTCTTGGTCACGCTGGTGCCTTTGATTGAATTCATTTAACAATTCATTGATTCGACCTAAAAACGAATCATCGATATTAGTAGGCGTTTGACTATTCCCAAATCTCTGAGTGTTAGCGTTTTGTTGTGTTCGCAATTCAAAATCCCCAAAGC
>NW_006499881.1:225544-241616 GCF_000471905.2 Amborella trichopoda | reverse complement strand
GTGATTTTTTTCTTTGAATCCATGATCGAATTTTTTTTTGTAATCCATGATAGAATTTTTTGAAAATTTGTGATTTTTTTTTTTAATCCATGATCAACTTTTTTTTGAAAATTTGTTAATTTTTTTTTTAATCCATATTATTCAAAGAGAAAATGAGAAAGATGATGATTCTGAGGCCACCCTATCCCAGCCATATTATTCACATATCGAGTCCCAACAACAACAGTGTAGGGATGAGCACGACAGTGCAGGTGAGCATGAAGGATGGACAAGCTTCGGGGATTTTGAATTGGGAACACAACAAAACGCTAACACTCAAGGATTTGGGAATAGTCAGACGCCTACTAATATCGATGATTCGTTTTTAGATCGAATCAATGAATTGTTAAATGAATTCAATCAATGGCACCAGCGTGACCAAGAAGAACAATAACGTCGTCTATCATATTATTTTTAGATCACATGTTACTAATTTTATGCTTTATTGTAGTCCATGTATGTTGATATACTTATTCCATGATAATTCTATTTTTATCCTTTTGTGTGATGTAAATTAAATGCTGAATGGCGGTTCATGCAGGGAAAAAACATATCAATATTTGCATATTCATTCAAAAACATGAAAGTTCTTAATAGAGTACCCTCATTTCTTATTGAATTCCTAAAAACCAATATTTATAATGAATTTTAATAATTTTTTCGGATTTTTTTTAAGCTTTATTTTGACCGATTTACCCGTTTCTCGATCCGGATAGCCGATTCACCGATTCGGATCGGTTTTTTGGTTGCCCTATCCGGGTCACCAATCCGTTTTTTAAACCATTGGTTTTGAGGATATGGTGGCGTATGCATTGTCTGCCACAAGCCAAAAGCCATCACTTTTAAGGAAGCTACATAGGAGAGTAACATTAGCTGGTAAAGTGATGCCATAGATGAAGAAATGAAGTCTCTTAAGAAGAATCGTACTTGGGAACTCGTGACATAGCCTAAAGGCAAGAGAGCCATTGGATGTAAATGTGTTTATAAGAAGAAAGATGGGTCACCTGAGACTGGTGGTGATCGATTTAAGATACGTTTAATTGCAAAAATGCTATGAGCCGAAAAAAGGTGTTGACTGTAATGAAATTATCTCTCTAGTTGTGAAACACACTTCTATTCGGGTATTATTAGTCATGGTTAAATTATTTAAGTTGGAGTTAAAGCAGCTTGATTCAAGAATGCGTTCTTTCATGGAAAGCTAGAAGAACAAGTTTATATGACTCAGCCAGAAGGGTTTGTCGTTAAAAGCAAAGAGGACAATGTCTACAAGTTGAAGAAGTCATTGTACGTCCTAAAGCAATCTCCCAGGCAGTGATACAAAATCTTTGATGCATTCATGATTTGACACAAGTATGTTAGAAGTACGTGTGACAATTGTGTCTATTTTAAGAGATTTACTGATGGTTTGTTCATCTATTTATTGCTATGTGGATGATATACTTATTGCTGTGAAGAATTCTTCAAAAATAATTAAATTGAAGACTCAGCTTTCCAAATAATTTATGATTAAAGGTTTAGGTTGAACACATTTTTTTTTTAACATGGAGATATGTAGAAATCGAAAGTTAGGTAAATTGTGGCTATCTCAAAAGGAGTTTATTGAGAAGGTCCTTGCTAAATTCGGGAAGAAAAATTCAAAGCCCGTGGGTGCTCCTCTTGTTGCATGTTTCAGATTGTTGGCAACATTATCTCCAAGTTCAGATTTTGAAAAGAAAAACATGTCATGTGTTCTCTATGAGAGTGTTGTTGGAGGCCTCATGTATGCAATGGTTTGCACTCTTTCAGATATTTCTCATGCCGTTAGTGTTGTTAGCAAGTATATGGCTAATCCAAGAAATGAGTATTGTAGTGCGGTAAAATATATTTTGCATTACCTAAGGGGTATATCAGATGTGAATATGGTGTTGGATGGAAATAACAAGTTTGGTAACAAGGTTATTAGTTATGTTGATATTGACTTTGTATGTGATTTGCACTGTAGGAGATCTACTATAGGTTATGTGTTTATACTTGTAGGAGATCCGACCAGTTGGAGGTTGATGCTACAAACCATGGTTGCTTTATCTACGACTGAAGCAAAATACATGACAGTTACTGAGGCAGTGAAAGAACCATATGACTTAGAGGGTTTGTAAGTGATTTGAGCTTACAACAGAATGATATTATTGTTTATTGTGATAGTCAGAGTGTAATACACTTGGCAAAGAACTAGCTATATCATGAAAGGACAAAGCCTATTGATGTCATGTACCATTTTATCCGTGAGATGATAGCTGAATGAGATATTTTGTTACTGAAGATTGACACTAAGAAGAATGCCGTGGATATGCTGGTAAAGCCGGTTCAATTACAGAGGTTTAAGCCATGCTTAGACTTGACTAATATGTTGCCAAGGTGAGCACCTGGGGACGCATGTGAGAAGAGGACCGATAGGAATATCTTTTAGAATTCAAGCTAAGGTGGAGTTTTGTTGATAATTACTGTCATGAATCCTAAAGATTAAGCGATTTGTTTCCTTCTTTATAGATTTCTTATTTATTTGGGTTGTGTCTATTATTTAGGATCTGATTTTATAGGTAAGTCCATAGAGATTAGGATAGACATATGAGTCCATAGATAAATGCAAAGTTAAGTTTCCAACAAAGTAAGGAAAATGTTTGGAAGGCCATAGGTGGGCCTTTTTTAAAGTTCTGTTATCTATTTACGTTGTTTTGTAGAGAGAGAAAAAGTGTTAAAAAAATAGAGGAAAATTTTAGGGGGTTTTCTAGAGAGAAAATTATAGAGAGAACAAGGCTTGGTGGGATATTGAGCTATGTATCACTGTTTCTCTGAAAGTAACTACCTTGTAATTCTCTTTTTTTGATTTAGTGAAAAATATCGACTGTTTTTGCTTGTAGATGTAGTCACATCTGTGACGAACCACGTAAATTCTGATGTTCTCTTTTTTTGTTATTTCTTTTCTACTTTATTTTCTTGCTTGTTACATGTTCTATTTTTCTCGCATTTGATTTGCCCCCATTGGGGTTAGTGCTTCAACAATATGCACCTATTTTAAGAAGAGAGGCTAAAAGAGGTGGGAGAGAGAGATAAAGAGAGAGAGAGAGGTGCCTAGTTACCTCTAGGCAAAGAGAGAAGAAAGCTTAAAATATTAGGAGGATTCTAAATGAACTCCAAAAAATATTTAAATAGGACTCTATCTTTAAGGGGATTTAAGAAGCTAAAATGTTTATATTAAAAATATTTTTTTCCCTAATCTAACTAAATTAGTGAGTTCACAAATCCTAGTGAGTTCACAAATCCAAGAGATATATGAAGAGAGAAAGAGTAAGGAAATGAGAGGGAGGAATGGAGAGAGAGAGAGAGAGGGGAATATGTAGAAAGAGAGGGAAAGAGTAGGAAGGCCAAATAATAGGAAGTTGAGATCAAAATCTAAAAGAATATCTTCCTATCTCTCCATGCAAGCGTAAGTTTTTATTTTTTAGGATTTCTAATTTTGCGTAAGTTTTTATTTTTTAGGATTTCTAATTTTTTCAAGATATTGAGAGGAAAATAATAAGAGAGAAGAAAAACACGTAGATGCTTAAAGACAATTTTCTTGAAGATGAGAGATCTGCTATTTTCAATGCCTTGTTCTATTCTCAATGAAAACGTAACATGTTTTCATTGGCTTTCATTAATACTCCTAATATCTAGAATGTATATGCGCACATATTCATAGTAATACCTACCTACAAATTTTGGATGTCTTTGATTTACATTTTTACTTCATTAATTACTGTCACTCCATAAGAAAAAAGACAATCCATATTTTTATATCTAAATTTTTGGATAGATTTTTTTCGTCTTTTTACGAATTCATCTGTTTGTAATCAGGTATGTCTCTTTCATCTTCTCATTGTTAACTTTGTTTAATATATTACTTATTGTGTCTCTTTTTATCTTTTTTCTCATGCTATTATGTTATTGCTTCATTTTGGTTATTTACTTGAAGTTTATAAAAGAAATTACATTGTACGTTGACAATTTTTATTGTTTCATGTAGATAACATTATCTATTATATTTTTGTCCTAATGAACTAGGAGATAGAAGTAGTGATGGATATTTCAAGTTATAAACGTTATATGAGTTGAGTCATAATATTGAATTATTTTTATTAATGTTTTCTATCTGTATTTACATTGTACGTGCACCGCTCGTAAAATCGACTAGTAGTTTAATGCGCCTTCCCGAGGTTAAGTTTCCCTTAGCCCCAAACCAAGTTCTCCTGAACCTTGGAGCATAGGATTGAAGGTCCAAAGATCTTAGTATAGGTCCAAAAAGCTACCTATGAGTTGCAAGTAGTTGATCAATTAGTAGATGAATTCTTATTTACGAAGTTATGAACTTAAAATTCAGGACGGAAAATCTTTTCTATGTAAAAGATGAGAAGGCAACTTTTGCAAGGTTTGTGTGATCTCACCCGCTCAATTTTGGCAAAATCCGCCGTATCTTTGTCGAAATACGGCATAGGGTGCCCAGTCATCAAAGGCGACTATGCATGCGCACTACACTTAGTAGATAGGTGGCGGTATAGTTTTAACCCACTTGCTGATTTTTTTACACGTGTTGATTTTCGGAACAAAATGTAACCTAAGTCTTTGTGCATGTAGGAATGGTGTCGACCACTTAGCAAGCAAGTGTAAAAGCTTTTGTTCCACTTCCATCTGGTTGAAGACAGAAAAATTTGTGTTAATTGATGGCAAATATTTGCAATGCAGTAATATGGAGATATTAGATGAGAGATTGCTTAGAAAGAGATTTTTATCAAAGAAATTTAGATGGGGATTGGGTAATTTTACCGAAATTACCTATTAATCTATAAGTTCAAGTTATTGAGGTGCTTTATTTTTTTATTTTTTCAACCCCCGGTTTTTCCAACATGAGATCGTACCCTTGCCTTAGCTTTAAGATCTAAAATGAAAAATCTCTTCATTTATTATGTTCTTTTAATTGTTTTAAGTAATTTAATAATGAAAGCCACGACGTGATAATTAGAGTGTGGGGGGTACTACCACCCCCTTTCCCGATTCTTTTGTTTGTTAGTTTGTTATGTACACCAGGGGAGCACAGGTCATTAGCCAAGAACCAAAGAACGTAGCCCGGTCTTTAAAGTGGCGGTTTGTACGCGAAGTGTGTTATACACCAGTTTTATACGGCATATGGAAGACCGCTAAGACAATCGCTTGCGGATAGTTTCTGGTCCTTTCATTGACGAGGACAAAGACACTTTTTAGGTCATATGGTCAAATCCAATTAATCAAAAAAAAGCTTTGATGATGACAACGATGAAAAATTATGCTCTAGAGGCTGACCGTCGATATCAAACAATAATATATTTCAAAATCAAATTTTACTAGTAGACAATCTCAAAAAAAAAAAAAAAAAAAAAAAAAAAAAAAAAAAAAAAAAAAAAAAGAAAAGAACACCTAAACCCCTTTTGAAGGACTTATCTTCAGCCTAGGCAATAAAATTCTCTTATATTTGTGCCAAAATTAATGGCACATCTGCTTGTGACACTACTTTTCAAGGATGCAATTTCAGTACTATGTTTTATTGATAAACTGCTGCCAATTGAGAAGTTCTACGTAGTAAAACAAAACACGAAACCTTAGTAATTGTTACGTGTACACTTGGTCCTTTTAGTACCATGACTATTTATCCATATGACTAGGCAAGTAAGATAAAGTTCAATTGTGATGAAGTAGTGCGATTGTCCATAAAGGCAATAGAAGGACAAAAAAAAAAAAAAAAAAAAGAAAGAAAAAAAAGGAGAGGCGAGACTCTAAGCAATTAAAGTAGAGCGCACCTTCAAATAGTGTCGAAAAATGTAGTTTTAATATTGAAAATATTTACGATAGCTTTAAAATATATTTTCATCTCTAATTATAAAATTTAAAGCTTAAAAAATAGTTTAGATCTACTAGATCTATGAAAACTTGAAAATTAATGGTCTAAAAATACGCTAAAAGATGTACTATTTTCAAAACTTAAAATCCAATTTTTTCTCATGATCATGTATCTTGATGTCGAGATGATCAATTTAAAGATATTTGAGCATCAAATCAACCTCTTCTAATAAAATTTTTGAGATGCAATTTAATTTGATCGTTCAGAGCCTCAGCTCTATATAAACTTTTTTTCAAAAAGAAGTAAACTTCCGTTTGTATCCATGCGGATATCCAAGTGACTTCTGGACGGTCCGTCAACAAAATTGACTACAGATAGTTCTCAATTGATGAGATAGACCTAGTGTTGCCATATACCAGCACATGCACACTTGAAATGAAACAACCCACATATTTTACTACTGAACTTTTTATTACATTTCTAGGGTTAAATATCTAATAGTATTGATTCTGAACACATAACGGAAGGAACAAGATTCATGTAGCTCATCCTAAATAATTAAAATAAAAATATGAATTCGCACAAGCGAAAAAACAAGATTCATGGATCTCTTCCAAAATAATCAAAATACGGATTTGAACACACAAGCGTGAGAACAAAATTCATGTAGCCCGCCCTAAATAATTGAAATAAAGGTTGGATGATGATGATAACTAACTCAGAGAAATTGGCGGTGAGGGATAGCGATAAGAGAGAGAGGAACTTTCCTGTGCATGGTGAGCCCAAATATCTCAGCCATGTCCATGTCATTTGGGCTCATCCCATGAGGCAATTCCCAGTCAAAATGAAGCAAAAGGTTGGCGAGAGCAAGCTCAAGAGAGGCCACACCAAAAGCTATGCCAGGACACCCTCTCCTACCTGCCCCAAAAGGAATAAACTCGAAATCCTGACCCTTATAATCTATGGAAGACTCGATAAACCTTTCGGGTCTGAACTCCTCCGGGCTCGCCCAAGTCTCGGCGTGCCGGCTTATCGCCCATGCATTGATGATCACCTTAGTCCCTTTAGGTATTTCATAGCCATTGATGCTGCATTTCTCTAGAGACTCTCGTGGCAGGAGCAGGGGGACTGGTGCGTGCAGTCTCATGCTCTCCTTCATCACGAGCTTCAAGTACTCGAGCTCGGGAAGGTCGTTCTCGCCGATAGTTTGTCGGCCATTGGCGATCTTTCGTACTTCGTCTTGGGCTTTCTTCATCACATTGGGGTTCTTCATTAACTCTGTCATCGTCCACTCTAGGACTGTCGCAGTGGTCTCAGTTCCAGCCCCAAACATGTCCTACAAAGAGAAAACTACAGGTTGAGAGAGACATAGAGAGAGACACAGAGAGAGATAGAGAGAGAGATCAGTACCAAGATGACGGCTTTAAGGTTGTCCCGAGTGAAAGGGAAATCGAGATCAGCTCGCTTCTGCACTTCCAGCAAAACATCGACGAAGTCCTTATGTTCATCGTTTGAAGGTCTGGTGTAAGGATCAAGGTGGTCCTCTATCACCATCTCCATAAAAGCATCCAATGTCCTGAAAGTCTTCTTCTGGCGTGCCCGAATTCCAGTAAGCACGTCGATCCAGTCCAACGATGGGAATTGATCACCAAGACTGAATCCTCCCAATAGAATCTGTACCTCATTTAGTACCTCATAGAACTTGTCATAGCTCTTGCCGAAGGCGACCCTACCAATTATATTGTTGGTGAGAGAGAGGAAGAGTTGGCTAAGGTTAACGGCACCCTTCGATCTCTCGATCGTTTCCACCATGCGCGCGACTTCCTCCATTCTCACGAACCGGAACGACTCCACTCTCTTGACGCTGAGCAACTCCAGGATACAGATCTTTCTCATATTTCTCCAGTAGGAGCCATAGGGAGAGAAAGCTATGTCAGTACTGTTGTAGAGAATATGCTTCGCAGAGTTGACCTGAGGTCTGCTTGCAAAAGAGAGATCATGGGTTTTCATGACTGCCTTGGCCATGGCAGGAGAAGACACCACAAGGGTTGGGACTTGACCTAGCTGCAAGAACATGAGAGGACCATACTTTAGGGCTAGGTCTCTAAGAGAGCGATGTGCAAGCTTTGATAGTTGGTGCAGGTTGCCTATTAAGGGGAGCTTAGGGGGTCCAGGAGGCAGCTTGGCTTTTGGGGTGGTGCCTTTCTCTCTCTTACTCCGAGTTAGAGAGAGAAACAAGAGTATTGAAGAGAGAGAAAAGAAAATAAATCCTAGGAAGGAAGGCTTCTCCAACCATTGGGGAAGTGATGCCATTTTTGTGGGAGCGGTTGCAGGGATTGCAAGGAGATGGTCCCTTAAATAGAAATATCTTGAGGGCACATGGGTCTTTTACAAAGTTTGGATTGCATGGAGATGGTCCTCTTAAATAGAAATATCTTGAGGGCACATGGGTCTTTTACAAAGATGGATTGCATGGAGAGGGTCCTCTTAAATAGAAATATCGTGAGGGAACATCTGTCTTTTACAAAGATTTTGTGAAGAGTTGTTATCTATTGAAAAGTCGAAGAGTTGTTACCTACCAAAACACGCGCGTTAGATTTTTTTGCGCATTACGACAAAATTGCGATTAAATTTAGGCCGCCAGTTCCTTATTTTCCGTTCCTAGTAAGACAGTTTTTTCCATTTGACATCATTTCTAGTAAGATTTTTTTTTGCATTTCACATTATTTCTAGTAAGACTTTTTATTTTTTTTTGTCATTTAATTTTTTGATTATTTAAGGTCGAAGCTCGTGAAAATTTAATATTAATTGATTGGGATTCCAGGAAACTTTTGATTTTATATATTAAAATAAAACCTAGATTAACATGTTAAAGAGCCCCATTACATACTAATTCCACATGCATGTATTATGCAACACTTACGTGCCCATGAATTATTATTTTGCGGTCCAATATCTTAGGTAAAAAAATACCGACAATATTGTATTTATTTAGTATATAAAGGTCACAATCATCATTGACTGTTAAATGTGAAAACAAATAGCCGAAAGTATCTCACTAATCCAACTAAAAGTTTAAAAAGAAATTCTTGAGCTTTTAGACATAGGTCGAGCTATAGGATTTATAGGTCAAGCTATAGGATTTTGTTGTATTTTTGCTTTGGCAAACTATTACCCTTCAATATAGTCCTTGGAAAGTAAAACTATGTAGAAAGAAGTAGTGGTTTTAGTTCCACATTGAAAAAATCAGAAGTATAAGTGATGCTTATATATGAAAATACTGTTGTGAGAGCCAAGGGGAGAGGAGGTCTATGAGGAGTATTCAACTGTGCAATATGCATGTGCTGCGACACGTGAGTGCACAAGCATTCATCACTTGCTCTCTTTTCGTTGCAATCAATGTCATCACTTGCTTTCTTTTTGATGCGATCAGCGCAAATGATTCTTTAAAGACCATCTAATTTTTGATTCTTTAAAGACCATCTAATTTTTGGACAATCAGACTTAACTGTTTAAGAATTCAAAATCCAAATTGCTTTTTTGAAATAATCATTGTATGTTCTTAAGTGTATCACCAAATTTCACTTGAAGAGATCCTATAAAAAGCTCTTTTGCTAGAGGAAATAAGTATGGGGATTGAATACTGTGAAATCATTTATCTTTGTTGCAAAAAGATCATAATTGCTAGTAGCCATTAGATATCAAAGTGAATGGCTTGGGGAGTGTCGCAAAGTTGAAGATTTTATGACTTCCTTGTATTAAAAGTAGACAGTGTCTCTATATACTTTTCTATAAGTATAATAAACTGTGGGGACAAATTCTACACGTTGTAACCTAAATTAACTCCAAATTGATATTTGATATAACCATTTCGTATCCATTGCCACAACCAAAAGTTAGTTACCAGCCAACACGAACGCCACATAGGCAATGTCTTTTTATTTGGTTAATTCAGCGAGGAAGATGCCGTGTCTCTTTTCTAGATAGATTAAGGAATTAGCTTTTTTGAAACTACAGTGAGGAAGACGTGCCCTATCCCTTTTTTTATATAGCTTTTTAACAAGTCTGAAAATCACAATATGCTAACTAGATACGGTGGTTCACGACCCAACCCAACCCCTATCTAGGCAATGTGTCCTGACTATTCACAACATCCTCGTACCGAGGGGACCATTCCGATGGGTTTGCATGGATGGTCCCCTTAAATAGAATTATCAAGAGCTCAAATAGGTCTTTTGCAAAAATTTTGTTGAAAGTTTGGATCCATTACAAATTTTACATAAGAGTCTTATCTCTAGGCAAGTCCATTAAGACAAAATTACAATGAAATTTAGGTGGCTTAAGGTCCCCTATTTTGCATTTTAGAGCATAATCAGTTACAGACTTTTTCTGGAATGCCCATTTATTTTTTCTGTTATTTAAGTTTAAAGCTCCTGAGCCTTTCAAATAAATTGACAAGGTCTAAGATTCTAGTAAGCTTTTGATTTTATCAAAGAAACTAGATTTAAACGTTAAAGGTTCCCATTAATGCTAATTCCACCGGCACGTATTTCTTGTATTATAAATGGCACCGGCCAACCCTAGCAGAGCTAGGGCGAGGGCCAAAGCCTCTTTGGCTCGATTACGGCAGGGTTAGAGGCAACCAAGCGAGGGTAAGGCTGGCCCAAGTCAGGCTCAGCCCATCGCCAGCCCTACATATTCATTTAGTAAAAAGAGTTCACAGTCACCTTTGATTGTTAGTTGTAAAATCAAATGGCCAAGGGTGTCGCTTAATTGAACTCAAACGTTAAGATTTTTTTGATCTTTTAAGCTATAGGTTTTTGTTGTATTTTTTCTTTGGAAAAATATTGTGAGTTATTAAAAAATAATATCCTTCCAACATTATAGTCCCTTGAAAGTGAAATTATGTATATAGAAGTATGGGGTTGGGGTCTAGTGGTAGCATCACTTATGCCCTACCTAAGGTCTAGGCTTCCATTATTATCTAACGCTTTCAAAAACCACTAACGATTTCAAAAGTAGGTAGGGGTTTTTCATCCCCACTGAATTACCAAACAAAAGAAGAAGAAAAAAAAGAAAAGAAAAGTGTGTTTTAGTCCCAAATTGAAGAACTGAAAAGTATTAGTGATTCTTAAATAAGAGAATACCCTCTTTGGGGTGGCAACAGACCGCGTTGGGTTCGGGTCCAACCAGACCCAAAAAAAAATTATGGGATTGGGACTCAGACCCTACCGTGAAGTTATACGACTTGGACCTGAATCCAACCATACTCGAAAAACGTTTATGGGCTAGGACCCATAAACGACCAAGAAGTTATCGGACCTAGACCCAGCCCCAGATCCAACTGGATCCTCTAAGCATCGCTGTGAATTCTGCCATGTTAGCCGTTGTATTTCCAATAGGTCCGGCGTAGGCGAGAATAATTGTTTCTGTCCAGTCTCGTACTACACCTCCAATCCCTGCATTTCTAAGATTACCAAGGGAGCTACCATAAAAATTTAACTTTAATATTCAATCTGCACTTTAGAAATATCAGATTCAACACCTTTAAACCTCACTGAACTACCTTTACTTATCTCCGTTCTCTAGAAGCAATGCTATCTTCACAAAGGCGAAACGTCTTTGACTTGTCATCTCCCTCGTTTGCACGAATCCACCGTCTCTCCCCTTCTCCTATCTATTCTCACAACCAGGGTTTCGCCCCTTTCTACGGCACGTTTTTTTGAAAAAACTTTCACTTCCAGCCACTGATTCCCCTTTCTTCGTCACTCAAAAGCTTCACATCTCTCTGCTCCGTCATATACACTCTCTCTTCAGAATTACGTCGAGTGCTCTAAAACTCCCCTCATTGATGAGATAGTTTCATCCATTTCAGAGATCTTAGTGCTGCTTTTTTCTCTTGTTTGTGTTTTTTAGTTCAAACATTTTATCGAGACCGTCTATTTTCTAGACAGTCAGATCTAAGTGTTTAACAACTCAAAATCCAAATTACTTTTCAAAAATATTCTTTTGATGTTTGTCCGGCGGTTTGCAAAATTTCACGCAAGAAAATCCTACTATTGAGCTCTTTTGCTCGAGGGAATAAATATACAATATAATGACCATAAAAACATGTTATACTTGCTCTAACTAAAATTAATGAACCAAGAGTTTCCAAAGTTATTGTATGGCTTCCCATAGTTGTTAAAGAGAAAGTCTCTTCTCCTTTCTTTCCCTCTATTTTTCTTCTCTCTTCACTTACTTGTACTTGTAATTCCTTATTATCTTAATGAAATTTTACCATTACCGATCTCAAAAAAAAAAAAAAAAAAAAAATCTTAATCCAACATGCCCAGAGGTTTCGAATGGGCCAAGCGTGTGCACATTGAAGAGAATGACATTTCATAAACGTCATTATGACATGCATTTCATATCCATTGCCACCCCAAAAAGGTCACTAGAAGCCAACACGAAATGCCACATAGGCAAGGCTGCCTTCTATTAACAACTCCCCTTACTTTTACTTTTTTTTTTGAGAAATGATCCTATAGGACCCTCTCCCATCTATGTGTGTAGGACCTCAAAGGATCACCATTAAATTTGGCATGGATCTCTAAAAAAGTCAAGTCCCAAACCCATGTGATAACTTTTCTAGAGATCCATGCCAAATTTGATGATGATCCTTTGGGGTCCTACACAAATGGGTGGGGGAAGATCCTATAAGATCATTACCCTTTCTTTTTTGGCAATATCCAAAACTTTATTAATGAAAGAAAGTTACAACAAGGAATTCTGATGGGTCAACTAAAGTGGTTGGATGGTAAGGACATTGAAAATGTGAAGTAACCCTACATATGTTTAGATTTTTGCTAAGGGTGGCGTTTGAATAGATGTCCCATGCTGTACAAGTAAGGTTATTTCTAAATTTTGTTGAAAGATGTAATTTTGATGTCAAAAACCTTATAATGGCTTGAAAATATATGTTAAATCTTAATTATGAAATTTAAAATTTTAAAAACAATTTAGATCGATAATATCCATAAAGAGTTGAAAGTATTGAAAATCAATGGTCCAATTAATTTATTACAACTACATATTCTTTAGGATGTGAACCTGCACGAGTAAGGTGCACCTAAAAAACCAGTAGAGAAGGTTGTTCTTATGTCAAAAAACCATCAAATCGATCATCTAGACCTCGATATTTATAGACATGAAAAAAAAAGAAAGGATATCTAGTCCTAAAAATAGTTCATTTTCTAAAAACATTATCTGGATCGTTTATTTTTATGATTTTCAACTGTTTATAGATCAGGTTGATGTCACTATTTCTAGAACTTTGAATTTCATAATTGGGAGCAACAATATATTTTCATATCATTGCAAAGCTTTGTGGCACTGAAAGTTTTCGATATGGCTTTGAGGTACACCTTATTTTAATAGGATAAAGTTGACGCCTCATAGGATAACAACATGTAAAGGGGGGATTCCTATTTATTTTTAATACAAAAAGGATTTTCAATTGTTAGATGTAAAATCTGAGTATGCAACAAGGTTGACCATATGACAATGATCTTACCCATTTTCTATGAAAAGGAACTTTACAAGGAAAGTGGGGAAAGAAGATGACAAGTCTTGATGTGACGAGGTTAATTAGTAAAATTGGAATTTAATTAATGGAAGATCATTGTTGGGAATAGGATAAATTGGTGGCCTTATTTTTCTATCAAGTGAGGTATCGCACCTATATTTAAACAAAAAATTTATTCGAAAGTGGACACAAATTTCTATGTACAATTATATAATATATTATTCTTAGAGCGCATATATTATTCTCTTTCGTGAGCATAATTTACTTTTACCACTTGGGAGGATTTTTTTGATACGAAATTTTGGTAACTACTTTAAAATTACTAGATGATTATTCAAAAAAGAACAAAAACTTAAAATTTGAGTTTTCTGACACTTAGATCGCACCATCTAAAAATTAGACGGTTTCTATTTAATCTTGAAACATTATGTTTTTTAAGCACTTAGAGGTGTAATTAGGAAAGTTTCTTATTGAAGTTAATCTATGTGTTAAAGAGGTTATATCCCCAAAAATTGGGTCCTAAAACTAATACTAATTGGGATTTTACCGAAGGGTGTAAATAATTGGTATACCAAAATGGACCTAATCCATCACATTGACCCTCACCATCAGCATCATGTCCCCATCGTTCCTTTTCTAGTTATTTTTGGGTTCAAAGTATACCATTTGCTGCAAACTTTCTTGAACCAAAAGTCATTATTTTGAAAATCGGATGCAGGTCCATCTCACCTACTGGTTTTGACTTCTGAGCTACCTCGATTTTACCCGAGCCAGATATCTATTATATGAAATTATTATTTTTTTAATAGAAAAGAGAAAAATTATAGAAGAAAAATAGTTTGATAGGGCTCCAGCCCAATCAAAATAAGTAAAGCCTTACCTCATCAAAAATTGGTATTCAAGCATTGGAAAACCTTTACATCAATTATCTTGGCTTGAACATTATGGTTGTGAAAATAATTAGAATTTGAAGCCTTAAAAATAGTGTATATTTCAACAAATTGTTTAGACCATCCATCATGCCCTAAAATAAGTATTCAAAGATCTTCAATTTCTATACGATCATTTAAGTTTCAAATTTTATTAGGGAAAATTATAAATACCCCCCAATTTCAACTTTCTACACATCCTATCACAAATATTTTTTTTATTATACCCTAAACCCCAACACTATTTTTTCTTGTATTTACCCTTAGTCAAACAGT
Source organism: Amborella trichopoda (assembly GCF_000471905.2). Next base: position 226,918 of record NW_006499881.1, on the reverse strand, counting down.
CAAAGCATCTTGAAACCAAAATGCCCTTTTTCTCTTTTTCTCTTTTTCTCTTCCCCTCTCTCAAATTACCAAAAAATTACTCTCTCTCTCTCCCACCCGTTCTCTCTCTCTCTCTCTCTCTCCACCCCTTCTCTCTATCTCTCTTTCTCTCTCTACCCTCCCTCACCGTTTCTTTCTCTCTACCCTCCTTCACTCTCTCTATATATCTTTCTCTCTCTACCCTCTTTAATTCTTTCTCTCTCTACCACTCACAAGCCATAATGCGGTTCGGCATGTTTTTGTGTAGGAACAAATTTTTTTTTGTGCCTCGGTACAAAAACACATCGGACTGCATTATAGGCATGTGAAAGTTATTGGAATCCAATGCGTCCGGCACAAAAACGTACTGGACCGTATTATGACATCTGAGTGCTAGAGAGAGAAAGAATGAGAGAGGGTAGAGAGCAAGATAGATAAAGAGAAACGGGTGGAGAGAGAAAGAGAGAGGATAGGTGAGAGAGAGTGTTTTTTTGGTAACATGGGAGAGAGAGTTTGAGAGAGAAATATAAAAAAGCATGTTGAAAAGGGGTAGAGAGATAGATAAAGATGGCATTTTGTTCTCAAGGTGTTTTGACTATTTGACTGGTGAGGTAAATACAAGAAAAAATAATGTAGAGATTTAGGGTATAATAGAAAAATTAATGGGGGGTAGGATGTGTAGAAAGTTGAAATTGAGGGGTATCTATAATTTTTCCATTTTACTATCAGTGTTGGATATTGATTCTAGAGCCATCATGGAGATTTCTATTGTTGAAAGTACTTTCCAGATGATGATTTGAGGTTTTATTTGGTTTGTGTTAGAGCCTAGGCTTGATGGAAACTTCATTTATTCTAGAAACCCCACTTTTACCTTGCATCCTTAAGTTCTAAGCACCCCTCTCTCGCCCATAGCCATAACGTCGTTCATCCTCCTTTCTCCTTTTAGAATTGAGCAAGCTTTGGCTTGGTTGAAATGGGGTTATGATAAGACCTAAAAGTTGAAGATGGCTGGCATGGGTTGATGGTTTAGGGTATCACTAGGGTGTTTCTATGCTCTAGGGTTTTTGCTCACCAATTAGAGTTTTTTTCACCTAACCCTAAAAGGGTAATAAAAAATGCATTTTATAGACTACAAAGTAGTTTAAGGGAGAGAGAGAGAGAGACTTCTTCTCTTTGTGAGTTTCACTTTTGATGGTGTGTGATGGAGGACTCACCTTCTCTCGTTGTGCTCTTTTCTTACTAATTTTATTCTGAGTAATTTCTCTCTAGAAGGTGGCTATATTGCTGGTTGTTGGCTGCTAGTAATTTTCTTCTACGTTAGTTCATATCAAAGATGGGTTCTTATGGGATCGTGGT
>NW_006499881.1:185242-224814 GCF_000471905.2 Amborella trichopoda | reverse complement strand
GGCGTATTAAAAAAGAAGAAGGGAAGAAAGACGGGGGAGAGAAGAGTTTGACTGAGCAAGAGGATCTAGTTGGCGAGTAATTGGCCTGACGTGGTAGTAAAACAACCTCGGTACTAAGACCGGCTCACGAGATTACTACTAGACATCATTACCAATACCGACTAGCTAAGCACGATTGTCAGTCCGTCGTGGCAATAAAACGGGCCAAGCAATCTTGGTACAATAATATTACAGCTAGACGACAGGACTTCCATGAGAGGCTAACCTCAATCCCTTTTAGTTGAACGAAAGAATAGCAAAGTGGCGGTTATGGGGGAAAGAATGAAGTAAGAGAAGGGAACAAACAGGAGGGGGGGGGGGGGGGGGGGGTGGTTGAGAAAAGACAAGAGGATAAAAGAGGGAAGGAAGGAAGATGCAGTCGTCGCTGGACATTGCCGACTGTTTCAGAAGAGAAGAGAGATAAAAGGGAGTCGAGGCTAGACTGCGGCAACTGTCAGAAGAGAAGAAAGGAGGAGAACCAATTGGTGCTAAGCTTGTGCCGGTTGCGACGAGAGAGAAGCAACGGAGAGCGATCGAGCTGGCACTAGGTTTTTCCAACTGTGACAAGAGAGGAGAGAGAAATCCAATCGACGCTAGGGTTCGCCGACTGTTAGAAAAGAGAGTAAAGGGAAATTCAACCAGAACTAGGGCTCATGGATTGTTAGGAAAGAGAGGAGAGAGAAATCCAACCCGTGCTGAGGGTTCTTCGATTATTAGGGAAGAGAGGAGAGACATCCAACTCGTGCTGAGGTTTGCTGACTGTTAGGGAATAGAGGAGAGATAAAACCCCACTTAGAGCTGGGAATGAAAGAATAAGAAGAGAGGGAAAACACCCCACCCGGCACTGGGGATAAAAGAAAAAGAAGAGAGGGAAAACCCCACCCGACACTCAGGATGAAAGAAGAAGAAGAGAGGGAAAACCCCACTCGACGTTGGGGATGAAAGAAGAAGAAGAAAGGGAAAACCTCCACCAGCGCTAGGGATGAAAAAAGAAGAAGAGGGGAGAACCCCACCCGGCGCTGGGGATGAAAGAAGAAAGAACCAACCGGCGTTAGACTTGCACTAGTTGCAATGAGAAGGAGAGAGAGAAATGAGAAAAGCTGAGGAGAGAGAAAATTACCTATTCGAAGGGTACCTACCCTTTTCTTCTCTTTCTCCTCTCTCTCTCTCTCTTTCTACAAGACGTACTTATAGGCTCAAGCAAGAATAAAAAGTTTATTGAATCCTCAAAGAATGAATCGAGAGTCTCCTTTCCTTTTTTTTTTTACAATGACTCATTACCTGTTTATATAGAATTGGGCCCAAACATGGGTGGATGCTCAAAAGTAACCCTAATCAAAGATAATTACGATTTAATTGAATTTAAAGGAATTGTGAAAATGGGTGCAAAAAGACTGTTTTGCCCCTGCCTAACAATGTGTGGAATTCCAGAAAAGTCCCTACTACTGCCCGAGATCTTGCGTGATCTTCCATGGCTGACCTGAGGGTATTCTGATGCCCGTTTTATCAAAAGATTAATTTTTTCTTGTAGTGCTCGATATGACGATCGTTTTGACACCAACTTCGAGCCATGAATTATGTTTTTGAGCCATGATCACGAGACTTGAATCTTAGATGAATCTTGAAACTTCGGATCGATTGTGTGCTTGTTCCTTGATATTTCTTTGTGATTTCTTTATTGAACCACACTAAGAATGCCGTCACGATCACGTTGTAACAAACGCAGCTTGATTTTGTGTCCGGAGATGATTTCGTTGTCTTGAGTTTTTGGCTGAAATCTTGAAATCCGGTAGCCGAGATTTATAGTAGTTTTGGCGCCTTCGTGTGTGAAATCCAACCGTTCATCGTATGCGACGTTCGGGCAAGAGATAGCCTCAGACCTCACACACATAATGCAATTGGGTTCGTGCCGATCGGGTATGCAAGCTTTGTGATCTGGCTTCTCGAACAAGGCATGCTGTTGTTGAATTTTTGAAACTTCCTTCACGAATCAACGATTTTTATTTAACTTTTCTCTTTGCTCGGACGTCATCACGAGAACATACCACATATCGAATTGCTCATCTTGATGAGATGAACACGCTCACCAAATTTGAGAGTGATCTGACTTGGAACGAGTGAGTTATAGGCAAAAAAAGTGACTGCTCATGACTTTAAAAATAGCCAGCTTTAATGGTGTTTTGATGGAGTGAGACCACAAGGGAGTGGGCGGCTCCTCTTGTTTCAATGTTTTTGCTCATATCTTTGTCTTGGAGTGCCCGATTAAGCAGAAACTTGACCTATAGGGGTTTTCAACCGTGCCAGATCTAGTGGTGGTAGTCACACAACTGTTTGGGACACCAAAAATGTAGTTCCAGTTGTAGGGTCCATTTCAGGGTGATAGAGGCCAGTTTTTCGAAAACTATTCCTTTGTGTTCACTGGCTTAGACATGTCAGAATGCTACAAAACTTGGTAGGTGGTCTTTTAGAGTGCTGATGAAGATCTTGACCAGTTTTGGGATCATTCCGAGACTGTCAAGAATTTTCACTGTTTTATAAGCTTTATTGACCTGCTTCCTATCAGGGACAAAGATGCTGAAAAAAACGTTCAAACAGTTTGCCCCGCCGAATGTTGTGCTTCAAGAGAAGTGATAAGGACAATCATTTAGAAAGTTTCATTCGGTTTTTACCTTTTTTCTTTCTAGCCACAAGATCACGTGCACGCCGAGGAGATTCACGTAACGGTGTAACTAGGATACTAAGACGTAGGGATGCATTGTTCGTGGGTCCGTCCATGGAGACTTTAGGGGGAGAGAGACAAATTGGTGGCACTGTTTACTGCTACACCGGGTTTGCTTTTGACGATTAGAGTACCACCATGGGTCTCGTCTATCGAGTCCACTAGGGGGCAGGTTCTATTGGCCTATCCCGAAGGTCTGGTTGTGCCGGCTAGGCGAGCTAATGTCTCTGGCAGGTTTTGCCTTGAATTTGTCAATTTCTTTCCTTAGAAGGATGATGACTAGGTTATTTGTTACCTAGCCTCATGGAGACAGGCATGCACATTTCATGCATGGGGAGAAGGTCCTTGGAGAAGGAGACGACATGCACATTTCATGCATGGGGAGAGGGTCCTTGAAGAAGGATAAGGAATGCACATTTCATGCATGGGAAGAGGGTCCTTAAAGAAGGATAAGGCATGCACATTTCATGCATGGAGAGAGGGTCATTGAAGAAGGATAATGGCCGGGCTACGTTGTCACCCAGCCTTGAAGAAGAGATAATGATTGGGCTATGTTTTCACCCAGCCTTGAAGAAGAGATAATGACTGGGCTACGTTGTCACCCAGCCTTGAAGCAAGGATGATCCCTTAAGAAGGGATAATGACTGGGCTACGTTGTCACCTGGCCTTGAAGAAGAATGTCAGCTGAGCTACCTGTTCACCCAGGGCTGAAGAAGGATGTCGACTGATCTACCTGTTCACCCAGGATTGAAGAAGGATGTCGACTGGGCTACCTATTCACCCAGAACTGAAGAAGGATGTCGACTGGGCTACCTATTCACCCAAGACCAAGGACTTAAGAAGGATGTCGACTGGCCTACCTGTTTACCCGGGACTGAAGATAGACGTTGACTGGGATACCAGTTCACCCAGGACTGGAGAAGGACGTCGACTGGGCTACCTGTCCACCCAGGACTGAAGAAGGATGTCGACTGGGTTACCTGTTCACCCAGTACCGAAGAAAGAGGTCGACTGGGCTACCTGTTCACCCAGGACCAAAGAAGGATGCCGAATGGGCTACCTGTTCACCCAGGACTGGAGAAGGACGTCGACTGGGCTACCTGTTCACCCAGGACTAGAGAAGGATGTCGACTAGGCAACCTGTTCACCCAGGACCGAAGAAGGACGTCGACTGGACTACCTATTCACCCAAGATTGGAGAAGGACGTCGACTGGGCTACCTGTTCACCCAGGACTGAAGAAGGATGTCGACTGGGCTACCTGTTCACCCAGGACCGAAGAAGGATGTCTACTGAGCTACCTCTTCACCCAGGACTAAAGAAGGAAGATGAGAAATGATTTTAACGTCTATGCTCTGCTGGACATCTTGATGATGAAGGGAGTGCTGACTAACGCCGTATGTGGAAGTGACTTTTGCATCAGCTGATTTTATTGTTCTGAGCGCCCTTTGTGGGTTTTCATTTAGACTGCGGAAGCGGTATCGTAGAGACGGTTTTTACCAATTTCTTTTCATTTGGGGCTCTTTTACCCATGACCTTTCGGCTATGTCCACTCTCTTTGTGCATTTTTAATGACGATGCCCTTTCGGGTTTTCACTGTGCATGTTTTTTTATTCACAGAACTCTTTTACTCATGGTTTCATGATGATGCCCGCCAGTCATTTTTACTCATGGCGTTCCCTTGTTCGGGCATGCACCATGCCCATTATTCTTTTTCACTCTTTTTTTTTTGTGAAGGCATGTTTTAAGGTCATACCTTCGGGACCTGCGCGAAGTTTATCGTCATGTGACCAGGACGTGCACTATGATTTAAGGTCATATAGCTTGACCATGATGGTGATGAATGGCAGTCTATGAAGGCCATGGAGTGAGTATGGTGGTGGTTTGACTCACTTGGGGAGATGGCTCGAGGCTACCTATGAAGGATGAATAATGTATGAAATATGAGCGGATGTCTTTGGTGACTCACTAACTTACAACGAGTTTGGATGGCGAGATGTTTTGCCATTTGTGAGTGCAGGTGAAACTCATTGGGGAATGATATATGGTGATAAAGTGAATGGACACATTGGGGTGTTATGAAGATGATACGTACACACTAACATGTAGGTTAGGGAAGGCGTGTGTGAAAATGCACCTAAAGGAGTGTGTGCGTATTTGGGGATAAGTTTATGGTCGTACCTCTTGGACCTGTACAAAACAATTTATCATCATGCCAACAGGACATGTACTATAGTTTAAGGTCATACAGCTGGAACATGGTTATGCAATTTAAAGTCATACAACTAGGACTGTACAGTCTAAGGTCATGCAACTAGACCTCCTCTACAGTTTAAGGTCATATAGTTTGGAACATGGGGTTGAGCCTTTTATCGTCATGCGACTAGGACGTGCACTATGGTTCAAGGTCATATAGTTGGATCGTGGTCATACAGTTTAAAGTTATACAACTAGGACTGTACAGTTTAAGGTCGTGCAACTAGACCTCCACTACAGTTTAAGGTAGTATAGTTTGGACCATGGGGCTGAGCAGTTTAGGGTTGTGCAGTATGGACCGTAGCTACAGTTTAAGGTCATATAGTTTGGACCATGGTCATGCAGTTTAAAGTCATACAACTAGGACTGTGCAGTTTAAGGTCATGTAACTAGATCTCCGCTACTATTTAAGGTTGTATAGTTTGAACCATAGAGTTTAGGGTCGTGCGTCTAGACTGTGGCTACAGTTTAAGGTCATACAGTTTGGACCATGGAGTTTAAGGTAATGTATCTAGACCATAGTTACAGTTTAAGGTCATATAATTTGGACCATGGAGTTTAGGGTCGTACATCTAGACCACAGCTACAGTTTAAGGTCATATAGTTTGGACCATAAAATTTAGGGCCGTGCATCTAGACCATAGCTACAGTTTAAGGTCATATAGTTTGGACCATGGATTTTAGGGTCGTGCATCTATACCATAGCTACAGTTTAAGGTCATATAGTTTGGACCATGGAGTTTAGGGTCGTGCATCTAGACCATAGTGTGGGTCGCCACGTACGTGATGCCCCATGGGGAATAGATCTATGGATGGCAATCCGACTCCCTGGGGATAAAATGGTTAAGGCCATATACAAACAGAGGACTCAGATGAAAATGGCGACCTGATGAAGGATGACCAACAGAGGCAGACTTCACTAGGGTTAAAGGGGGTAAGCGTATTCTCTAGGGTGAAAGAAGAGATCCTATGGAGAATTGGCTTATGACGGGTATCCCGACTACATGGGAATAAGGTAGCTTGGTGTGAAGCTGACCCACTAGGGATTGTGGGGATAAACATGACTCCAACTCCACTCGGGATAATGAGCTGTGGTATAGGTGTGACTCCTACTGGGGGATGAGGGGCAGCTCCTGACTCCATTAGAGAGGTTACAATTTGGATGCAACAACTTGGGTGCAAGTCCACTAGGGATGACACATCATGGCTTGGGTGCAACTCCGCTGGGATATTGGTAGGGCGTACACTGCTCCAGCCTGAAGTCGGCGACAATGGGCTGTTTGTAATACAGCTGACGCCAGGTGTAGCGATCATGGTTTCTTGTGAATATCCAACCGGCGCTGAGTTCTCACAACACAACTGACACTGGGTTGTTAAAGATTCAGTTGGCATTGTGAATGACCCATGATATTATCTGAAGCCAATTGACACTGAGTTAACTGATGTTAGGGTTGTTTTTGAAAACACACCCGACGTTAAGTCAACCGATGCTAGGGTTGCTCAATCGAAGCTAGGGTTGTTTTGAAATTCACCCGGCACTGCATCAACTAAAGCTAGGGTTGTTTTTGAAAACCCACCCGTCGCTAAATCAACTGGCGCTGGGGATGGATCGATGAGAGTTACCTTAGCCCTTAGGTCAAAGCCCGACCCGGCTCGTAGTCGCTTGGCTTCCCTTGGATGTAACTGGAATTCCCAATTTGTGAGGGGCATCCAAGGGCAGTGTAGTCTATATAAGGGGGTAAAACCCTGTTCTTCATTTTTCACCAAGGGTAAAAAAACTTAAGCACAAGTTTTCTTTAACCGTGAGGAGAGAGCACTCGGTTGAAGTTCTGGCGAGCAGTGGGACTTGAGCAACAATTTCTACAGGGAAGGTTCTCGTCAATCAGTGGGATTCTGACGGTTTGGCAGGGAAGACCTTCGGCGAGCAAACTTTGCCAAAAAATTGGTGAAGTTTATAGGAAGAGCAACGAGGAAAGGCAAGTTCTCCGGGAATTTTTATGGGAAATAGAAGAGGTTTCGGGTGCATTTTTTCTAGTAGAAGAGGCAGGAAACATCACAATGAGTAGTTTGGCATGTCTTGGGAGTTTTCTAGGAATTTTTAAGAGGTTTCCCGATTCTGTGGTACCTTTTCGACACTATTCGTGGTGTTGCAGAGGTTTTCTGGGAAGTTAGGGGAAGTTTGGAGAAGTTCCTAGTGAGGTTCTAGTATATTATAGGCCAAAAGACGTAGGCGAGGAAGTTTTTTCAGTGAGTTTCTAGCCATGTGGCAGATGTTCGGGCGAAAGTCGAATGGTCACAGGAGGTGGGCCGTACGATTGTAGGAGGTGAACCGCCGTGGGGAAGGCATATAGTTGTTGGAGGTGAACTGTCGTGGGGAAAGCGTACGGTTGCCAGAGGTGAACCGCCACCCTTGGAAATCGTGTAATCATTAAGAGGATACGAAAACTTAAGCTTTGAAAAATGAGGGGTCTCGGGAGGTGATCAGTCGCAACAAGGCCGACGCTAACAGAAGTGAAACTGGTGCTAAGGTAAACGACGCTGATGATTTGGAGCGTTGATACAACCGGCGCCGACCGTCAAGCAAAACAGCCAGCTCTAGGGGTTGGGCACACAACCGGCACTGACCTCTGGAGGGCCCAGCCGGCGCTGGTTTCAGTCGGCATTGATCAGCACGTGTGGCTTATCATGATCAGAGAATGACATTCGGGTGGGTCGGTAAGTCACTTGCGGGGTTTGCAGCTTTTGATGATGAGCTACATGCGACGATGTTCATAGGTCGACAAAGAGTGATGAAGGATGTGGCGTGGGTTGTGGTACCTGTTGCAAACCAAATCCAATAGTACGACAGTGGGGTCCATGTTGTTCTGTGGAAGGGCCTCCACTGTGAACAGGGTGTGCTTTTCATCATAGGCCAGCTCCTTGCCTGGGGAGCCCATATTGTATGTTTGATATACACGTCGAATGGATCGTACGCTGTATGTTTGATATACATGTCAGATGAGGTATCTAACTTGTATGTTTGACATATATGTCGGATGGACTAAGGCTATCTTCTTGGAGTGGCTCTGCTTTGTCTTCTGGCCTGTAACCATCCTCTTACTCATCTGATGAATTTTGCTAACTCTCAAAGTGGTTTCGCTTCTTCTTCATGGGGAGGTCCTTCCTTTCATGGGTTTGCTTCTTCCTCATGAGACAGACATTTGTTTTGGCTTGTAACCGTCCTCTTACTCTCAAATGCAAGAGCAAAAGCATAAGTTTTGGTTTGTAACCGTCCTCTGATCCTCAGACGCAAGAGACTTGTAACCTCCCTAGTAATTGGTTTTTGTAACTTGTAACTCATTTTATTTTATTGCAATAAAAAGAGTTAGCATTTTTGTTTGGACTATCTTGCTTATTTTTGCGTTGAGTCCCTTTCTTTTGAATACACATCACGGATAGTACTTCGTTAGGTGTCGCCCGTTGATAGGGGGCATCGCCTCCTCTCCATCAGGATATCCGTTGGGAGAGACCTTTTGACCGTAAAGGGACCTTCCCACTTAGGCTCAAACTTCCCTTTACGCCGGCCATGCATAACAATAGGCCCCTTGACAGCTAAGACTAGGTCACCACGGGTGAATGAGCGGATCGTGACAGACTTGTCGAAAGCCCTCTTCATTCTCCCTTGGTTGAGTTCAAGGTTCTACTGAGCCTCTAGCCTCTTTCCATCGAGTGCATCCAACAATTTTTGATACTGGAGTTTGACTCTCTCATCTTCGATTATTCCTTGGTGAATAGCTACTCGCAGTGAAGGGATTTGTATTTAGAGAGGTAAAATTGCTTCCCCCCCATAGACCAAGGAATAAGGAGTGGAATCGATACCATTTTGTGCAGTAGTACGATAAGCCCACAGGGCTTCGAGAATCTTCTCATGCCAGTTTTTCCTTGTTTTTTATATCGACTTTCTTAAGACATTGCACAAAGTCTTATTGAAAGCCTCAGCTAATCCATTCGCCCGAGGGTGGTACATAGTCGAGTACCTCCATTCGGAATCGAACTGATTAACTAAGCGATCAATGTGATGACTCCTAAATTGCGGGCCGTTGTCAGATATAATTAGGTTAGGCACTACGAATCGGTATATGATATGATGTCGAACGAAGTAGGCCACCGTCGTCCCAAGAACCTTCTTAAGGGGAACTGCTTCAGCCCACTTAGAGAAGTAATCTTTTGCGGCTAGGATAAAAATATGACCCATTGCGGAAGGAGGGTCAATAGGCCCTACAATGTCCATACCCCATTATGAGAAGGGCCATGACGTAACCGTAGGGTGTAAGGGCTCTGGAGGCTAGTGAACCAGGCTGGAATGTATTTGGCATACTTGACACTTTTTAGTATAGCTTAAGGAATCGGTTATCATGGAAGGCCAATAGTATCCCAACCTGCGTATTCGTTCATAGAGCTTATGACCGGATTGATGTAGTCCACAGATGCCTGAATGGACTTCTTCTAACACCTTACTTGCTTCTTGGATATCTACGCATCTAAGAAGAATCCCGTCAAACGACCGTCTAAGGAGAACATCTCATTCGAGGAGAGTATACTTGGTGGACATTCGTCGTATGCTATTGCGTTTGACACGATCTTCCGGAAGCCTGCCATGTTTTAGGAAACTGGTGATGGGCTCTCTCCAATCTTCTACCTGCTCAATTTCTGTGAACATTGGGACAAAGAATTCTGGTTTCGGATTTTGACCCTTAGCTCCTTGACTATGTACTATTGCTTGTTTAGTTTTGATTACTTCTTTGGCTGATAGAAGTGCGCTGAATGGATAAGGAGGGCACTCGGGGAAGATATTTCTCTCGTCATTCGCATCGACCTTGGTTCTTAGTTCTATGTGTCTCCATTCTGCCACCCAAACAAGCGTGGGCCCTAATGAGGACAGCTGAATTGTCGCGCCATGTTTTGCAAGTGCATCGGCCTGTGAATTTAGCCTCCTAGGGATGTGACTCAAGGATACGTCTTCAAACTGGGCTATATACGATTTTGTAGTATCGTGATAAGGCTTGAGAGTCTCTTTTCTCACATCATAGATCCCTTTGAGCTGTCAGATAACCAACTCAGAGTCGCCATAGATCTTAAGCTGCTCCAAGTCGAGATAGAAGGTTATCTCTAGTCCGATTATAAGGGCCTGATATTCTGCCTCATTAAAAGAACCGGCTTGAGTGAGAGAAATAAAATGGCAATATTCCTCCTTTCGGAGTCAGGAATACTACTCCGGTGCCTCCTCGATTTGATTGGAAAGATCGATGGATGTATAATTCCCACGTATGAACAAGGTAATCACATAATACTTCTTCATCAGGGAGGTCGCTTGATAAAGGAGATTCTTCTAGTATGGGGTGTGCCGCAAGAAAGTCAGCCAAGGCCTTGCCATTGATGGCCTTCTGTGGGACATACATGATATCAAACTCCATCAGCAATAATGCCCACTTAGCAAGGCGTCCCAACAAGCATGGGCATGTCATATGAAATTTTATAGGATCAACTTTTGATATAAGTTTTACTTCATGACCAAGCAAGTAATGACGGAGCTTCTGTACTGTGAAGATCAGGGCTAGACACATCTTTTCTAGTGGGGGATAATTCTTCTCAGCCCCCTGCATACTGCGGCTGAGGTAATACAATGCAGTCTCTTTTCCCTCTTCATTGTTTTGCGCCAACAATGCTCTGAGTGACTCGTCTAAAGCAGCCACATATAGAATGAGGGGCTTTCCCAATACTGGTGTAGAGAGTACTGGAGGGTTGAGTAAATATTGCTTGATGTCGTCAAGGGCTGCCTGACATGCTTCATCCCAGATCAATGGTGTATCTTTCTTTAGCAAGTGTGTAAAGGGTTTACAACGACCTGAGAGGTTTGAGATGAACCTGTGAATGTATATCAGTTGCCCGTGGAGGGAGTGCAGTTCTCGAAGTGAATTCGGTGATGACATTTCTTGGATTGCCTTGATCTTAATTGGCTCAACTTCATTTCCTCGGTGTTTGACGATGACCCCAAGAATTTTCTCGAACGCATAGTAAAAGCGCATTTCAGCGGGTTCTTTTTTAGTTGATGGAGACGCAAGCGCTTGAACACCTTTTCAAGATCTCTCACATGAGCATCATTCTCTTTGGATTTTGCCACCAAGTCATCCACATAACACTCCACCTCTTTGTGCATCATGTCTCGGAAAATGGTCGTCATTGCTCTCTGGTACGTGGCGCCAGCATTCTTTAGTCCAAAGGCATCATTGTGTAACAGAAGACCCCTTTTAAAGTTAAGAATGCTGTGGCCTCTTCATCTTCGGGCGCCATCCTTATCTGATCATAACCGGAGTATCCATCCATGAAGAAAAAGATTTGACAATGAGTTGTGGAGTCGATGAACATCTCGGTGAATGGTAACGGGAAGTCATCCTTGGGATAGGCGGTATTCAAATTGGGAAAGTCAATACACACCTTGATTTGACCTTTTTTCTTCTTGACCGGAAACGACATTTACTAGCTATTTCAGGTACTTAACTTCACGGACGAAACCTGCTTGTCTAAGTTTGGTTGTCTCGGCGTCTATCTGCATTTCGAGGTCAGGCCTGAACCTTCTTGATTTTTGTTTGACAGGTTTGACAGTTGGATCAATGTCGAGACGGTGAACAACGATTTGAGGGTCTAAACCAAGCATCTCATGGTGGAAAGCAAAGACGTTCTGGTTCGTTTTCAAGAAGGCAATGAACTTCTCTTTATTGTCTAGAGACATTCTCGCCGAAATGAAGGTAGGTCTGGGGTCCGCTTCATCTTAAGATTTATTTCTTCGAGTTCGTCAGCTGTGGCCTGACCATCTTCTTCCAATTCTTCTGGAGCCTCTTGTAACTCTTCATCGTTGTTTTCAGGGATCTTTTGATCGACCTCAAATGTAGAGACCCAGGATCCTGACATCTCTGTCTCTGATAGGGGCCCAGAGTGGATTATAATTTATGCATCTTTCCTCATTTGAGGAATGGAAGGGTCTTCCATAAACATGGGTTGTTTCTCGGATTGCAGGAGTTCGTCTTGAAGATCGCAAGGAATTTGGGATTCAACAATTGTAGTGCAAGAAGTATGCCAATGCGAATCACTTGGCCTTTGAGTAGCTATCTGCATTGTTTAGTCCACACGGGTTGGTACTTCACAGACTTGTATCATGTGGCAAGTTTCCTTAGAGTGGAAACTTTGCCTCCTCGACTCTCTCAATCTCTGCTCAAAGTTAGACTCAAGTGGTCATTGGGGTTTCTTTGGCTTCGATTTCTTGCGCTTCTTTGTGGTAGGTGGCTCTGGATTGGCTTTAGTTGCCAAGGCATCAGCAACTGTTTAGAATCCTGCTGCTTGCGCCAGGGTCTTTCTCAATCGTTTCCGTTGTGTCTTTATTATGTTTGATCCCTCAAGTTCTTTATCGAGAGACTCGAAGTCTAGACATATCAAGGTTATACCTTCAAGAGATGAAGAAGAATGAGAAGCATGAGAAGATGGAGGAGTAGGGTTAGAAGGTGGGGGACTTTTAAGGTCGTTCCCCTCATTAGACCGATCTGGGCAGCTTTTTACGTCATCGCTAGAGTTGGACGGTTGCAGGGGATCGTTTAGGTCTTTCCCTTGCTTAGACTGTCGGGGAATGCTTTTAACGTCATCATCCTCATCGGATATTTGCTGAGTGGGAGATGAGATGGGAGCATCTTCTTGACAGGATGAAGAACTAAAAAGGATTGTGTCAGGTATGAAGTCCATCAAGGTTGGCAACGGGGGAAGGGGCCTGAGAAATTCCTGCTCGATTATGGGTTGAGCGGTCTTGTTTCTTCGACGAGCAGCCCTTGGTGTCCGTCTCTTTCTGGTTTTATGAAGTGATGTCTGATTCGTCTTGCTGGGGTGGCAAACCACTGTAGCTTGGCGAACTGCTTCTCGTCTTAAGGACTTGAGTCTGCTTCGGCCATGGTAGGTTATCCATGGCTTAGAATTTGAGGGTTCCGCAGAGTCTGAATCATTGATAGGAAGGTCCTGGTTTGGGGATTAGTTACGGGGAGATTGTAAAATTCTTGACACTCCCGTATCTTCTCTATGAATATATCAAGGAAAGTTGTGCATTTTGACAAATAATGACCTCTTATCTGATGGAATGGGCACCAACGATCTTTGGTCCCCTTAGCAAGGTGGCGGGGTTGACTTGTCTGCTTTAGTGTAGTTATGCCTTCCTGAAGCATTATAATGAAGAAAGCGTGGAGGATACCAGGTATTTCGTCTTCCTCTTGAATGGTTACTGCATTAGAGGCCTCAGCTGCCCTGAAGGCCTTCTTTAAATCTTCAAGCTTTATCTGACCTTTCACAATTAGGGCCTCAATGATATCCTTCAGCGTGTAGTAGTCATCTGTGGGATGATTGATCCTCCGATGGTAGGCACAATACTTCGCCTGAGTGTCAAGGCCACCTTGTTCAAGAAACCTGGTTTCTGGAAGCTGGATCATATTATGTTCCAATAATAATCGGAACAGCGCAGGGACCCATTCCTTCTCGAAGGGATAGACCTTGTTCTTATGCTTGGTGAAATAATCATTCCAATCAAAGTTGGCTGGTGGAGGTACCCGATTGTACGACTGTTACTGCTTCTAGCCTGGGGTATTACCTTCGCCGTGCTTACCTCTTTAGAGAGGTCTGAAGTTTGGGAGGGTGCCTTCTTTGAATCAGTGACCATGACAGCTGCACTAATTACCCCTTTCTGTTGGTTGCCTTGTGTGTTCTTCCGAGAGCCACGATTGCCTCGGTTGTCTGCTGAACTTGTAGATGGTTGTCGTGCTCCACCATGATGGCGTGACAAACTCTCTATGAGAACCGATTTAGAGATCAACTCTGACATGGAGGTTGGATTAGAGGCCTCGACATGTAGAGCGATTTCAGGTCGCATGTTTCGCACGCAAGTTTGGACTGCTTCCTTCTTAGGCATAGGATTAGAGTGGCGGGAAGCCAAGTTTCTCTATCTTGATATGAACTGATCCACGGGCTCATCAGGTTCTTGAGTCAGGATGAGAAATTCGATGGTTTGAACCTCTCTCTCGACCTCATAGAAGCATTGATAGAACAGTTTCTCCATCTCTCCCCTGTATGCACCGAGTTCGGAGGAAGTCGGGCATACCATTGGAATGCCGGGCCATCGAGGGTCACAACGAACTGTCGGAGACGTCTCCCGTCAACCGTTGTTTCCCGACATGCCGCCTGAAAGTGGGCAATATGCTGGTTCGAGGAGGTGGTTCCATTAAATAAGGGAAAATTCCCTTTCTTATACTCTGAGGGTAAAGGGACCTGAGGGGTATGGTCTTTGATAAGGTGTCGCATCCTGTATCCCTGGAATTTGTCTGTTCTTTAGGTTATGGGTGACCATAGCATCAATATCTAACTGAGAGACCAGATGAGGGACAGAATTGTCCTGTGAGGTAGACGGAGGGGGCTGCCGTGGAGGTGCACCTTTAGAGTGATGGGAATTGATCTCATGGTTAGATGACTGGCGTGCAACGTCAATACGATCGATATTTTCCATCATCATGTGTACCATATCCTCAAAGTTGTTCATACGATCCTCCTGCGCATTACTGGGCTCGCTTACGACCATTACGCTGACCATTTCTCTAGGGAGGTCAACGTTAGTGGCAACTGAGGGTTTGTGATCTTGACGGGTCGTACTTGGTAGGTCAGTCAGTAGGGGGTAGCATGCCATGACTGAACTAGACTCCTGTACACGGATCGCTTTTGGACCGGTTCTCGACGGTCTTGGGACTGTGGTTGCTGAGTGACCGGGTATTCTTCTGTGACATTAACCACAACACAGGGCTCATGGAGCTCTTCTTCAAGCTTTATCATCTGAAGATGGTAGAAATAATTCAGGAGAAGAGAGTCGTCAAAATTGGCTGTTTGGATCGCTTTGGTGTCCTTCTTAATCAAAATTTGCAGACCTCTATCACGTTTAGCCTTGAGGCTTTGATGGACCTCACGCCAAAATCGCGATCTAAGTTGCAGCAAATCAGCTCTTTTTTCACAGAAGAGAGCTGTCTCTATCAAGTGTTGCAATGGATGAGGGCTTGGAGTCATCTTGGGTCGGGGAGGATAAAGGAATCAATCTTCCATGAGGTCCATGCCCCGAACTCTCTTATGAGCTCCAGAGACACGACCTAAGTGATTGGGCTAGTTCAAGATGATACTCTTGGAGAACACCTTCGAGTACCAAGGCTGAAGGTGCTTGCTCGATGAAGGAGCAGGCAGGAGCCGGGTTGACTCATGAGGAGGCATGAGTTGAGGGTGAGGGGACGCTTGAGATGACGACGTGTGTGCGCTCTTCGAAGAAGGATCTCGAGGGACCTGGGGGTCCACATGGGCTCGTACAGCTGATCTGGCCTTAAGGGGCCGAGAACTATGAGTAGGTGTTTGTAAGAGAACAGGTGTAGGCCTGCCCCTTACAGGGTGAGCTTGTGTGTGCATAGTAGAAGGACGAGGAGGCCGTCTCCTGTGTACTTGGGTTGGCGTAATAACGGCGTCGCCCCGAGCAGTGAGATGCATATGAGTAGCGTGTGTAGGACCTGGCTTTGAAAGATTCGATCTTGGACGCAGACTCGAAGTAATAGAAGGTTGCGCTGAGGTGTGGCTTGAGTGGGTGACCCACGAGCCTTGTGGTGTGTGTGAGCGGTGAAGACCGTGAGGTTTCCGCCTCTATGTGTTGAGCCCCTAGGGATAGAGACCAACGATGTAGGAATGTTGGGGGATAGCCTTATGGTGACCCACAGGAGCAATGACAACTTTCTTGGCTTTTGCAGAAAGGGATTGGGAAGCCTTCCGGTGTACCTCAGAAATACGACCAGTAAGTGACTTGTCAGTGGCTGGGTGCATGTTGTGCGGGGCAACATAAGTGCCGCCCATGCAAGGCGCCTTGGTGGAGTTTCCACCAGAGCAAAGTGATGGGGAGTGAGGGACCGTCAAGTCCCTTTTCACACCAATCCAGGTTAAGACCTGGGAGCTAGACTGGGGGTCTTTGCTCAAGAGGATGGTCGGGAACGAAGTCGAAGGAACTTGTTCCCTAAGGATACTCTCGAATACTGGGATAAGAAAATCCCCGATCCAGATAAATGGTTTACAGAACCCAGCAGCCATAAGTGAATGTGAAAAGATAATGAAAGCAGAAAGTAAAAGAAGAAACTAGCCGAACAAGAACGATCCGACTAAGGGGTAGTGAGTCCCCAATGGAGTCGCCAAGCTGGTTAGGTGCCTCGATCTAGTAATTAGAGGTACCAACCCTCAGTAATCTTTTCTCTTACCAGTGGAGTTGACCTTTATTATTTTCAATTTGAAAATTCCACCGCACAATTGCATACTACCATAGTTGGTTGTGCTAAAACCTTCAATAATTGAACTAAAGATATTTTAGTCAGACAAGTAAATTACGGGTCCCAGGATCAAGCCCTATTGTCAATGGAAAATAATTGAGTTGAGAGAGATCTTATGCTTAGGGAAGGATAAAGGATTCGTATTTGTTGATAGTTATCAACTATTGAGGATATACATTGACTTTATTGAGACAATAGGCAAATATTGAGGATATATATTGTTTCATATTTCTCATTATTAACAACCAAAAAAGATTTCTCAACTTTTTTTTTAGAGGTTTTGAAATCAAAATTCATGATTTTCTTCATTGTTATGTGTCGAAGTTTAGATTTTCTAAAGAGAGAACGAGAAACAGCTTTCGACCAAACAAGATAATTAAGTTCATTCAAAAGAACAATTGTAAGTTTCATGCTGGAGTTATTTTTTGAATCTGCCGTTATAAAGAGATAACAAGCTGTAGAAGACCCACCTGATCAATAGCAAGGGCAATTAAGAATAGAAGACAACCCAATCAGATCCAACCAAAAATCTCAATGAGAATGACTATTTCGCACTCTAAAAATTGCCAAGGGCATATCAATATCAAGGTGGACTTGAGGGTGCACTAATGGAACTTTTTGCATTCCAAAAAGAAAAAAGTTTGCAAAAACTTTTGCAAAACCTGTTGCAACAAATCTTCTGCCATGACTTGTTCCGATGTAAACGAGACAGTTTGTTCCCTGGTTAATGGTTAATGAGAAGCACAGTATAGTTCGGTTGATATGGCCGGAAGCGAAAACGGAAAATATGTACTGTGATGCTCTATACAGGTCCCGACATTATCAACTTCAGTTTGCAAATCTTTTGCAGCATCAATAACAACGTCCGGTGCAAATTTCCATGAAATTTCCTTTTTGCTCTTGAAAATAATAGTAATGGAAAGAAACGATCGTAGAGAAATTTTTTTTAACACACGTCTTAATACTTGTGCTTTGTTACCATGTAGAATTTGCAATAAAAAAAATCGAGACAAATGAGAGAGAAGAGGAATCAACAAGACATATACGCGGTTCAACAATGATACCTATATTTACAGAGGGTAATCAGTATCTCATGATTAGTCTAACTTACCAGAGATTTATAGAGTTACAACTTTTGTCTTTTAGGAAATAAATCCCATTACAATTGTAATCCCACGAAAGATGTCTCAATAAAGTCAACATATATCCACAATATTTGATAATGGCCAACAGTATCATCCTTTTTCAGAACTCGAGAGAGTGTTTTATCCAACCATAAAAAAATGATGCAAATCAAGAGATAAATAGTTCAAAATTTTTATTTTAGTTTTATTTTAATTTTCATTGGTTGGATATGATCACGTTCAATTATCTAGAGTGAACAACTCAGGGTTGGAAGAAGAAGAATTGGTGAAAAAAATGTGGTCTCAAGAAATTATCGTATTTTTTTAAATTTTCTTTTTAACCAATTCTTAATTTTTTTAGTGGGTTTGATTTAAAGATAATAAGAGTTCTATAATTGTGAAGGAACCTTATTTTTTAAAATAGATAAGAGGAATAGAAATTATATCTTTAAGATGAGTAGGAAGTTATCTTTTTAGGGAAGGAAATAGTACATATTTTGTTAGAAAGGGAATTATTTAGGAAAGAAAAGGTTTAGACATAGTTTTAGAAGGTAATATTAAAGGGATAAACACCTATTGTATTGAGTTGTATCTAGTCCATGGAAAGCGTACTTTAAGGGTCTGTTGGATAGCTGAAAGTAATTTCATGAACGGTAAATTGAAAGTTTCTGAAGAACTGTAAATTAGAAGTTACTTAAGAAGTTCCTGGTTTCTGTGTTTGATAACATCCCTGGGAAGTATAGAAGTTCTCGATTTATGTGTTTGATAACCTCCTGGGAAGTTAACAAGTTTCTAGTTTTTGTGTTTGATAACTTCCTAGGAAGTTAAAAAAGTTCCGGGTATCTGTATTGGATTAGCCTTAAATAGACAATATGTAAAATGTTAAAATTGAGACTTAGATATTATTTATTTATTATTAATTGGAGAATATTATTTTTGAGATACAATATCAATTGGATTTTTTATTAATTTGTAAAATATTATTTTTTGGGATATATAGTATCAATTGAAAGTAAAATACGTTGGATTGAGAGAGAGAGAGTTTTATCGATGAGTGAGAGAAGCGTCCTAGAGAGAGATATATTTGTACATCAATTGAAGCAGTTTGTAGACAATGTCAAGCACAACGTCAATTCAATATTATGTACCAAACCACTACTTTTCTAATCGACTGTATCAAAATAGAAATCAATATATTGTCTTAACTATTGTGGGTATACAATTTGTTAAGTCTTTTTACAAATATGAAGTGGAATAGGTGTTTAAATTTCGTAAGTACGTTGTAGATGAATTTCTTCTTAAACCGATTACAAACTCTCTCTCGTTCTCTTGTTATTCCTCACACACACGTGAGAGAAGCGTCCTAGAGAGAGATATATTTGTACATCAATTGAAGCAGTATGTAGACAATGTCAAGCACAACGTCAATTCAATATTATGTACCAAACCACTAGTTTTCTAATCGACTGTATCAAAATAGAAATAAATATATTTTCTTAACTATTGTGGGTATACAATTTGTTGAGTCTTTTTATAAATATGAAGTGGAATAGGTGTTTAAATTTCGTAAGTAGGTTGTAGATGAATTTGTTCTTAAACCGATTACAAACTCTCTCTCGTTCTCTCGTTATTCCTCAGACACACGTGCACACACACATATGCACACTCATATCTATCGGCAACCATGGCAATTGTGGATTTGGTTTCCCGTATTCTATTGGATTGTGCTATAGTAGCTTTAGCTCAATATACAAACAC
The DNA here is from genome assembly GCF_000471905.2 of Amborella trichopoda. The sequence goes on along the minus strand of NW_006499881.1, from coordinate 205,517 downwards.
ACATGCGCAATTAATGCATCCATATGCAAGTAATAAGAAACCAGCCTATTCAATAATAACACGTAATAGCTTGAACACTACTTAGACATACATTCACCACTGATGCATCCATATCCCAACATAAAAAATATATCTCATTCAACAATAAAACAACGCTGTTGTTTGTCCCACAATGTTCCCAACATTAAAAGCAAAAAAAAGATTTGGACAACAATTAGAACTTTAATGAAAAGAAAGACTAGATGCTTAGGAAGACAGCCTTGAGATGCCGAGATCCCTTGAGGAAGACATCAACACTTATTTCTTCCCCCTTCCACATGGCTTCAATCCGAAACATTCGTGCCAAATATCTTCTCCAATTCGTTGAAGTATATAGGTGAAGACTAGCGTCTAAACTTTGTCATATAAGTAAACTCCTGTAAAAAAAACACACATATGTATTGAATTTGTGTGAACATTGCACCTAAACTTGCAAAACAAATTGCGGTTGAGTACCTTATCAATATACCAAAAAAGCTTTATGAGGTGTATTACTCACCATCAATCCATGCATAATACAGACAATTGCGCAATTATTATTCCCAGAAGACCAACTAAATGGCTCTTTGAACCCTTCAAAATGGATAGTCACATGGACACCTACAGACAAGCCCATGCAAGCGCGCACACACAATCATTAATTGCAGGCCTTTTTAAGATAAAAACATGAATAGTTTGGAAATTTTTTAGTAGTTTGGAAATTATAGGTCTTCCTAATTCTAGAGCCATACCTGTTAAACTCAATGTCTTGGAATATTTTACTTAAAAATGATTTTGTTCTAACTTATACCACATGTAAGTGCGTATCCCAAATTATGACATCAATATCTGAAACATTCAGATGAGCAACAATTCTCACTTGTAGAAGAACAAAGCCATGGTAAAAGACTAGCAAAGTTCAGACTCATCAACAAGTGAACCAACACTTCAAATAACTAGGAGTTTCAGAACCATGCATTCAGAAAAATTCAGGTTGTTTGTTTTCAAATTTTGGCTTATACTTACATTTGCATCAATTCTAATCCAAGAAATAATACAATTAACCACAAAATAATCACCAATAGTATATGGAATTTCACTCGCACATATACAATTAACCATAAATCCAGATTTACAAGCAACAGAAAAATCACGAAATAATCAAGAAACTGAATCAAAATAATCAGTGAACTTTATGTCAAGCACTCCAAACATTCAGTTAACTATGAATTTAGATTTACAACACAGAAAAATCAAGAAATAAAGCATTTGCAGTGCCTTAGAACCCTATTTGCCACAGAAACAACTATTAAACCAAATCAATACAGAGGAAATTACAGAAAAAATTACAGAAAAAATAGTAAAATCAAGAAATAAAGCATTTGCAGTGCCTGAGAACAATGGTGTTTATAAGAAATCAGAAATTAGTAAGAAAAAAAAGAGAAAAAGATGCAAAATCAACAAAGAACTTACTGATTAGGGTCGCGAGGCTGTGAATGCTTGGCGAGAGGAAGCTTTAGCAGATGAGCGGCTGTTTTGCTGCGGAGAGAGCAAGATGATTACAGAGGCGCTGGTGCTTGCTGTCTTTTGCTTAGCGAGATGGCTCGCATTTTTAATGAGCCTCTGTGTTCCAACTTTTACCATTTGGGGGTGCAACCTACCGCACAGCCAAACCCTACACGGCCAAGATGGGAAGGACCTCAGTGGTGAATATGGGAACGAAGAGCAGAGAAGAAGAGGAGCTTTTTTTTAACGTGAGATAGGAAGCTGAACAGTGCCGTGAAGTTTTGATATAAAGTTTTTTTTTTTATTAAACATGAAACTTGAACAGTATGAAGAAGTTCTCGACTTCGAAGAAGGCACATCTTGTTATCAAACACGCACTAAAGAATCGAGAGAGATAGAAACTTATTCTCTTTATGTATTTCTCTTTTAGTGGTACATGGTGGAGGTCTCAGTTTCCCTAGTTGTATTCTTTTCTTCTTGTCGTCCTTTTCAGTCAATTCTTTCTATCTCTAGAATATTTCTGTATTGCTAGTTATTAGCTGCCGGAGATTTTCAATCTACTCAACAAGTCTGCAACAAACTGAACTGGCTTCACAACTTCTTGAACAATGCTGAGTGGGGTTACCTGACAACCTCAACAAATTCAATATAGAATGCAGCCGTCCCTTCAACTGGACCATTGGCATCCGGTCCATGTTGGCTGCATCACGCATATCATTTTCTTGAAATGATATATCCTTGTGCCAGGATGCATGCATCCTTTTCATTTTGGAGCGTTATGGTGTGAAAGGACTTTCACAGGATCTTTCTCTTGAACTCGACAAATTTTGGTTGTTTCTTTCCCAAATTCAACAAACAAGAAGCTATCGTCGTGACATCGATTCTACGTTTGAAGTGTGTTTTCAAATTCTATTATAGCGTCACATTATTTCCGTTTATCTTATATCTACTAATAGTTGCGATGAGGTTCAGATGATAGTGTTAAATGTATCAACTAATAACAAGTGATCCTTATTTGAGCCTGAAATTGATTTAGATTAGACCGATAGAACGAAGTTATATTTTCAACCTTTCACACGGTCACAAGGTAACATGTTAACCTTTCCCACGTAAAGCGCGTATATGCCTTTTTTTTGTGGTTGATTTTTAAATGCAAAATAAGGGCAATTTATACGGTCTAGGTGGGTGAATTACTGACGAGCATTAATCAGACAATTTAAATAGGGAAATTTGTTTCATGTCGGTGGACCATATTTTTACATATACGGTCCAAAAAATGTTAGTTATAATGGATATAAGCAGATGTTTCATTTAAAAATAATGGAAACTAACAATCCAAATTTTTTTTTTTAGAATTATTATTTTTAATTTTTAAAATTTATTTATTTTTTCACATTCATAATCTCCATGTTGGAGATTAATTGTTTTTAAAGATTAAGTCTTAAAAATTCATCTCAAAAATAGATTTATCAAGAAGCCCACATTTCAAGCTTGGCCGTATAGAAACTGAGTAGATTTAAAAAAATACGTTTTGTTTTCTTGGGTGAATAAATAGGGACTTTTTGTTGCAAAACCGCATCAGCAATTTCTCAAAAGCTAAAAGATTTTCTACTTTTGTGGGAGTACACTATCTATTTACTCCTTTGGGTAGAATTTACTCTTGGGATATTTTTTTTATCTCGATGTTTGGAGGGGAGGGGGTGGTCTATAAAATCCGGCAAATGACCTAAAAAAAAAGAAAAAAAAGAAAAAAAAAAGAAGAAGAAGAAAACCCACACTCTCTATGGGCATAAAAAATATATCATTCCAAGATTGCACCAAACTTTCCAATTTTTCGTGAGAAGGATCTAGAGGTTAATGAACTAAAAATATTTTTATTTTCCTCCAAAACTATCGTCTAGTTATACTTAGATAGATTCCAAAGCATCAAATAAAAAACAAAAACTCTCAAATTAATGTTTTACTCGAGGGAGTAAATGCATACTATGCTCCCAAGAGAGCATAGCAAATGTACTATTTCCAAGAAATGGACCACCAACAATCGACAAACACAAATATGTTGGATGAGGTCCTGACTCCTAACTTGTTTTATGCGGCTGCCCTTTTATTGGAGTATTGAATATTTTGATATAAAACTTTAGAAAGCTCGAGTCATTTCGAACCTTTGTAAATATCTCCTATTGTCTCTCGAAGTTATGTCTGTCACCTGTAGTCGTCTCTCTCCGCCTATCACATTAATTGGACTTAGGTTGGTAGTTATGGCTTAGTGGTTGTCTTACTCTCTCTCTCTCTCTCTCTAAATGTACATTGGCAGTTCTCGCAGTGGGCTTTTTTCCAAATAAAAGTCACGTAACTTGTTGTGGGGGTCGTTTGTAAACTATTTGTGTGGCTTATAAATAGTCACAAACGAATACAAGTGAGGTAATTTACGAGGACTAAAGCCATAGTATCTTCAATTTAATATTTTTCTCTCTCTCTTATCTTAATTATGTTTAGTCCTTGTGTTTTATTAAAGTTAATAGTACTATTGTACGGTTCTCATTGACCCCTCACTTACGGAACCAGAAATCCCAATTATCGGATCCCATCCAATATCATGTACATAATTGGCTAACTACAAAGATAAATACAATTATAAATCAAGTACGATAAATAAATAAACAATTAAAAAACACACTGCCACAACACACATTTTACGGGGCTCACCCCATAGAGCAACATCCATGGCCTCCATAAGTTGAAATCTACTATCTCAATAAATATTAATATTTTGGATTACAAGAGATGTACCTCTCTTTAGACATTGGCAAATGACCTAGTTGATCTTCGCTTCTAAACCTGCTCTCCCAACCGATAATACCATCAATCGATCTCATCTTTCCCAACGCTATCTGTTATTTGAAATAGCACATTGAGAGCAACCGAGAGATTTTCTCTCTTGAGAAGTGGAAACTTTACCAATACAAAATCTCATGGAAATACCGCGTCTCTTTAGAAGGCCACTCTCTCTCTTGGAGACCCGTCTCTTTCTTGGAGATCTCTAAAAAAGATCAGCGTTATGTCTCCTTGACTCTCTTACACAGATATCACTTTCTTGTTTTTGAAGAAAAGTCCTTTTTTTTTTTTACACCATAATACTCGTAATGTTTAGAAAAAATGTGGGTATAATTCACTAAACCCAACAATCTCCATCTTGATAAAAAATCACCATAATTGCCTTGACAATCTCCATTGAATAGATTTCTTAATTTTTTCTCACATCCCCCGTTGGGAAATTTTCACAAACACTTCCATAAACCCTTATTACTCCTGAAATATGAGTAGTTCTGACGCCAAATTCAGTTGAGATGTTCTTGAAGACTTTTTCCATAAGACGTTCAATCCCCATAGTCAATATTTTTCCTGCGGTGAAAGTGGTTCACCTTGCAATGCCCAGATCTGCAGTATAAAAGGGTTGACTTCTACAAGGCACATCTTCCTCATTATGTACCCATTTGAGGTGAGATTTAGACTATTAGATTTCCTACTTGAGTCCTCAATTTTCATGCAAAATTTTATGTCCAAAAGACTATGCATCACAAAGTGGCAATCGGCTGAAGGGGAGCATGTTCAAACCGGCAGACAATCTTCATCAATAGCCATAGTAATAACGGATTTCCTAGATTTTCTCTTGTTAAGATTGGGTTAAAACGGAATCGTTTTGACTTCAAATTTAAAATTTATTTAAATATGACCAAAGTCTATCTATTTGAGCACTTTCGGAGGAAATTTAAATTTAAATAAAATTTAAACCCATAACGTCTAACAAACTAACTATCTCATGACATGGGGGACTCAATTACTTGATTTTGTGGATAAGCTTTGCAGTACTCATGCTTATCATTTTGAACTCTCTCTAAAGGACGCGGTTAGCACGCGGCCAAGCCCGCACATGTACAAATTGATGGCTTGGTAATAAATATAGTTTTTAAATATAATTTGATCCTAAGTTTTAGAGAATATATTATCTTTAACATTAAAATCGTGAATGTGAAAAAATAAATAATTTTTGAAAATTAAAAATAATAATTATATTAAAAAAATATTTGGACCATCAGTTACAATTTTTTTTAAATGGACCACCTATTTACATTCCTCTTTAAAATGGATGCTTTTTACATCTGGACTGCATATTGTACAAATGCGGTCCAAACCGCATGAAACAATTGTTCCTCTCTAAAAGGCCTCTCACGCAATGGAGAAAGAACTGATCCCTGGCTGCGAATTTTTTTCTTACACATCTAGAGGGATAAACCCCCATGTATGACTGTCTCTATGATGTGTGGATAAAAAGAGAGAACTACTTGATATCTGAAATTCACTCAAGGCAAGGAGTAGGGAATTTGGGAGCGTCCCTGTCTACAATCAGGTATATGGGGTTATGCGCCCCGCATTGCCACTTTTCTACTCTTCTGTATATTTTTCCATTTTTTGTATCTGTAAATGCCTTGAGGCCCGGATGGAACGTTTTTCAACCTGCATACTTTTTTGGAGTATTTTGTATCATGTATCATAAAATTCAATGGACGAATTTGTTCGTTGAAATGTGTAAGTTATTTCTCATTCTATTGGAGTCCATCTTTTCCTGCACATTTATAATACTATACAAGTAAGCTGTACGTCAAAAACTTAACGTATACTATAAAAGGAAGGTGCACATTAAAAACTCAATAGAAAAGGTTGTTTTAACCCTAAAAAACCTTCCAATTGATCATAGAAAAGGTTGTTTTAACCCTAAAAAGCCTTCCGATTGATCATCTCAACTTGGACTTTTATGAATTTGAAAAAAAAATAGTTTTTAAGTTTTGAAAATATTACATTTTATAGTTCATTATATGGATCGTCTATTTTCAATATTTTCAATTGTTTATAGATTTGCTCCATCTATACTATTTTCAAAGCTTTAAATTTCACAATTAGATGTGAAAGAAAATTTCAAAACCATTATTAATACACAACCTTATGCAAACTCATATCCGTAAGTGTATCGTTACAATTGTATCTAGATACAAGTTCAACAAGCTCCAAATTATTGTTTTAAAATCCAGACCAATGGGGTGGATCGTCCACTTAGATTTGTGTCGGATCAACGATTCTGGATCAATATGGATTTGTTTGAATCAACTATCTAGAAAACTATTAAAAATAAAGAAATAAAAAATAAAATAGGGTGTTTATAGGGATGGCCTATTTGGAAATATTAAAAAATAAAGAAATAAAAAAAATATAATAGGATTTTATGGGGTGACATGGGGATATGGGGATCTAAAAATCATTAGATAAACTTAAAAAAATAAAATAAAAAAATATGAAAAGGGGATTGTTGACCCGAGGGAGATGGGGCCAGTGGTACGGATACCTTCATAGAATTGGCTCAGTCCATACCAATTCTCAACAATTCGGATCGGCTATTTCTTATCCGAATTGGTGGGTTTTAAAACTCCACTCCCAGCTATAAACAACTCAAGAAACGAGCTAATGAAGGTATGAAGACATTGAACATGAAGGGTTTGATTTCATTTTAGGGCCGCATGTGCTGACCCACTGCTCCATCTGTCACCGCTATTTGCAGATAAAAATGTGTTTGTCCCATTTGGGGTAACATGACTGCAATTTCTTGTTCTGTGAAGAGCAACAAACGCGTGTATTACACCTGTTCAGCAATTTGTGACCAAATTGAGAAAATTATGATATGCTTTTATTTTCTCTCCGAAAATTAATATATAGTTTCATGGATGGCGCTTCGGCAGTAGTATTGTTGAGTTTCATAGGGTTACAAATCTTGAGTAACCTATCACTTTTTAAGGGTAGGGCCCTCTCCCTACTGACTCACCTTCAAAAAGAAAAATAAAAAATAAAAAATAAAATAAAATTCGATAGAGAGCTTATCTTAAAATTTTCAAAAACAACCTAAGCTTAATTAGTCAGGGCGTTGCAAACCTCTTAGGCTTAATTCCTAGGAATGGTAGGGCCTCTTCCCACTTACTCACCCAAAACATAAGTCCATTAATAAGCGGAATTTGTGGCATGAGAAATGATGTCGACAAAAGACCTATTCATCCATTATTCTCAGAGGGATGCAAACTAAAAGCGTGGAAAGTCATTTCCTCTCTGACACCGGGCTCGGTTCCTGATGGCAGGCCTGGCTGACCAAGAAATATTTTCGGGCCTAGCCCGGAATGCTTTAATAATAATCAAAATTATTTCATAGGAATAAAGCTTAAAAACGAGCAAATTATTTTATAAGAATCAAATGAAATATACTTTACATCTTTGACGTGTGGGTTATGAGAGAGAGTGGCCTGGAGAGAGACAGGAAGAAACAAAGAAAAAAAAAAGCACATATCTGTTTTTAAAAAAAAAATAAAATTGAGAGATTGGCCTCTAGAGAGGGAAAACAAGAGAAAGAATGCCCATGAAACCATTCTCTTTTATCCACAACACTCATAAATTTATACTTGTAAAAACCAAGTATACTTCATCTTATAATCCAAGCTTGAATCGAAGAAGCCTTATCAATTTCTCTTAGACCCCATAATTTCCTACCTAAAAAGCTCCACATTTGTGGCAAGCTTGCCTGATTTGTTGTTGTACAAAGCTTGAAAATTGGGGATCCCAGTCACAAAGGTCGACATTGTGGACTTGGATTTTGTTAAGGACATAGGTTTCTATGCAGCCAGCCAGCATATTGTAGAAATGTGAGCTTGCCAATAAATTTAGTTTTTAAATATAATTTGATTCTAATTTTTAACAAATATATAATATTTAACATGAAGATCAAGAATATAAAAAAAAATGGAAAATTAAAAATAATAATTATATTAAAAAAAATATTAGAACTGTTAATTACATTTATTTTCAAATGGACCACCTATTTGCATCCATGGGATGGATGTGTGTTCCAGCCCACGTAAAACAAATTTTCTGTTATTAATATTTTATCAAAATTGGTGTTTAGAGAGAGAGAGAGTGTTTGATGGGGGTGATTGAAAGTAAGGAGAAGGGGCGTCAGAGAGCGAAAGGTGTTGGATTCTTCGTGAATAAGACGTCATTTGTTGGGTTTCTCTTCAAAAGAAGAGTAAAGACTTGGACATAAATGTTTTTTTGAGATTTTGGGGAATTAGAGAGAAAGAGAGGGAGAGAGACAGAAAATAAATTTTGTTGGATTGAAAAAGCACAGCTCAAGGTGCATGGCTTTGGCGTTTTCGCATATTTTCAAGGTATTTGGTATCGGAGGAAGCCTCACCATTTTAGATTTCAGGATTTTAGAGAAGGATTTAGGGGTTTTAAAGATATAGAATTTTTCGTGTAGGAAGAAAAATCGAAGTTTGGAAAAAATGAAACGGAAAAGGATATTCTAAAAAATTACAAGAGCAAAATACTAGGATTTATGTGGTTCGGCAAATTGCTTACATCCACAAGACAACAAAATTTTCATCCACTAATAAAAAAACATCATACAAGTGTGAAAAATATATGGCTTTACAAGCTATCACAAGCCCTAAAATAGGATTTTCTTTGTTTAGAACAACCACCCAAGAGGCTATAAGAACTCACCCTCTTCCTCTATTTTTGTTTGCATGCATACTCTCTTTCTTTTCCGCTTATTTTATAAAGAGAAAATGGCAAAAGAGTAATCCACATGATAGCTTCTCTCCCCCTATCCTTTTAGAGTAAAAGATGACTTTTCTAACTCCCCATAGGCATCACATGATCTTTCCTTAGCCTAAAAGATTTCATATCCCTAATAATATGAAGCATTGTAATCATGTAAATCCTTTTTAAAAATTATAGCTTAACTGTCAGCATTCTCCCATTTAAAAACATACTTTCATTCTAATTAGTCTACTCCAAAAAATGACTGTTAACCAATTACTAATCATCAAGTAGCCACAAGCTCCAAGAAAGTTATGTACCAAGTAAACTTCCTTTTCCCAAAGGTCTTAGTCAACATATATATTGGATTGTCATTAGTATGATTTTTTTGTAATAAAATTCTTGTATCTTCCACTACATCAACAACAAAGTGATATTTAGTTTCAAATTTTATTGTGATATTTAGTTTCAAATTGTTGGTGTTGAAAATTGATTTTAGATCCATTATAGATATTTCTCTTTTCAAAATTGCTTTCCGGACCAGTAATTGAGGTGAGGCTTTATTTTATTTTCATAAAGCCTAGGCCTTATAGAAACTTCATCCATTTTTCTTTTGAGAGAAAAAGTATTTTAAAATTTTGGAGAGAGATATTACTTAAAATGTTTTAGAGAGAAACTATCTCAAAAATTTTAGAGAGATAAACTATCTTAAATTTTAAATTTTAGAGCGGGAAAGTATCTTAAATTTTTAGAGAGAAACTATATCAAATTTTAGAGAGAGAAACTACTTCAAATTTTTAGAGACAGTAACTATCTCAAAAACTTTTGAGAGAGAAATTATCAACTATCTAAAATTTCAAATTTTTAGACAGAGACTCTCTCAAAACTTTTAGAGCAAATGACTCCATTAAATTTTAATTTTTTTAGAGAGAAATTAGCTCAAATTATTATTTTTTGTCAAAATCATTCAGCCTTTATTGATAATACATAACGTAACATTACAATTACAATGTTAGTGAGTCACTAATTATCAGCTGAGAACTATTAACTCCATGCTTCGCTAAAAAACCAGCAACGTGGTTGCCCTCCCTATACACATGATGAAAATCAACCCTCAAAGCCGATAAAACATCCATGATTTTCAACCGTATCGATCTAAGATACCAGGGAGGCCTCCAAATTATCCTGCATCAATTTAGCACCTTGAGAGATTCCCATTTCCACATTACACCAAACTCCATTAAACCTATCCTTCAAGACCTTTAAACAGCACAATTGGGCAAACAACACCACCTTATTAGCTATGGCATAACCACACGGACCAAAATAGCAGCAAATAATCACACCATCAGCATCTCTAAAAATAACACCGACACCGGCTGCCCCAGGATTTCTAATGGAACTCCCATCAAAATTTAATTTGATACATCTACTAGCTGGTGGAATCCATCTCCCCATGTGTGTCGCCGTTGATGAGGTCTGCCACATAACATTCAGAAAATTCACCACAATATCCACTTTTGGTACTCCACCTTTTAAAAAGAGAAATTATCTATGTGTTGTCTCTCTGAATTCTTGTTTCTAATTGTGTTTGGCAAACATGAGAAAAAGCATGCTTATGTATTCTTTTCTTTACATATTCTTTTTCGGTAAATTATTTGCATATGTGAATATTTTTCATGTAAATATTTTGCTTTCAAACTTTCTCCCGTACCAAGCGACCCTTAATAGCAAACTACGTTATACAAAAAGATGATCCAAACATGAGATTTACATAATTTGATAATCATTTGAAGCCATTCAAATAAGTCCTACTTGAGTAACCATGTTTGAACATAACAAATATTTGATATAATAAGATTTTAATTTCAAATCTAGATTTGTTATCCCATGGAGCCAAACGAAAACACCTCAACAGTCTATTGCTTGTGTAGTTTAAAGTTTTTAACCCAAGTGCTACATAGGAAACGGGCTGAGGTCGTGGTGGTAGCATCCCCACACCCAATTACCGCGTCGTGGTTTCCATTCTTACTGCTGACATCCTCAATTAACACCTTCAAAATGTAACTCCATTCGTAATACTGACACCCCCAATTAACACCTTTAAAATGTAACTACTCAATCTATTGAAAAAACAAGTAGAAGCCTGTCTTCCCCACTAAATTAACCAAAAAAAACCCCAAGTGCTGAATCTTTCACACGTTGATTAGAAGAACAAGTGTAACCTAGGTCTTTTTGCATGTATGAAGGTGTCGACTTCTTTTGTTTCACTTTCATCCGGTTGAAAAGAGAAAAATCCGTGGTAATTAATAGTTAATACAGCTGTAGAGATATATATAGACAGAGAGTTACCTCTTCGCAACCCAGTATTAATATATATGGAAAGACAAGAGGAGAGATCGCTTTGAAAGATTTTCTCAAGGAAATTTACTTGGGGATTGGGTAATTTTACCGAAATTACCCATTGATATGTAAGTTTCACGTTCTTTAGGTGCACTGATTTTTTAGTTTTTAAAATTTATCTGTCTGATTTTCAAATATGGGATTATTGGTTATTTTAGGATAACAGTGTGATCAGCTTTGTTTCATGAAGAGAAATGTTGGGCAGTTAAGAAACAACCTATTTATGGAATGAATGTAGCTTAGATGAGAATGTTGAGATGGATGAATGATAAGACAAGAAGGGATAATGATCAGAATAAATTCGCTTGAGATAACTTAGGTGTGACTCTAAAAGGTGATCAGATGAAAGAAACTAGATTTTGGTAGGTTGGCAATAAGGTGAAAGAAAGTAGATTTAGGTGGGTTGGTTATTATGTAGTACAGACTCAGCAGAACACCTGTTAGGATGTGTTAATTAGTTCAAGTGAAGGGCTAAAAAAGGGCAAGGAAAAAGCTTGAAAGGACATGATTGAAAATAATGAAAAAAAATATGGGGACTTATGACTTCACTAGAGTATGATCCTTTATAAAGCAAAATGGTGGATCTGGATTCGTGTAGCTGATCCCAAATAGTTGGAAAAGACTCTGATGACGATGATAGGTTGTTTATTATTTTATTACTTTGTTTTTCTAATTTTCATCGAGTAGTCTGATATCAAAAAAAATTAAACCATCTTATTTATAGGGCGATTTGACATTTCAAACATCAAATTAACCTAAACTCTTGCTACACTATACTATATAGAAAACGTTTATATGAGGGCGATGCTCTACATAATCAAATTAAGACGCACATCAAAAATTCACTAGAAGAGGTAGTTTCAATGCCTAAAAATCCTCAAATTAATCATCTCAATATCGAGATGTCTGGGCAGAAAAAAAAAAAAAGATTTCAAATCTTGAAAATAATGCATCTTGTAATGTATTTTTGGACCGTTAATTTTCAAGATTTTCAATTGTTCATAGATCTGCTCAATATGTGCTATTTTTTACGCTTAAAATATTTTAATTAACCATGAAATTGTTTTTTTTCTTCAGGTTTTCACAAAAATATCAAATATTGAAATATTTTTTGATACTATTTAAAAACACGCCCAACTTTGATGGTTTAGAGCCTCGGACCTAGGTGCGATGAAACACCAAATTATATAAACACAAAAATATAGCGTCGATACCCTTTGCATTATTGCTCTATTATTTATAGTTTACAATATTTTTGAACAAGCTTTCATACGTAGGAAAGCTTACAATATTTTTGAACAAGCTTACAATATTTTTGAACAAGCTTTCGTAATTTACAATATTTTTGAAGAGGCTTTCATACTAGTCCCCATGCTGAATATTACGTGTACATTTGAAGAACAAGCGTTGCCAGGCCTTTTGCCTGCGTAGGAAAGGTGTCGACTTCTTGACAAGTAAATTTAACGCGTGTCAAGAAGCGAATATTTTTAACGTTAAAATAAAATAAAATAAAATAAAATAAAATAAACAAATCTAACGCTTCGTATTTCACTCTTTTAACTGTTGAAAGAGAAAATTTTGTGCAAGGTGGTCACTCTTTTCTGGTTGAAAATGAAATTTGTGGGGATGACAAGCACCTATATGTTTTTTGTATCATTAGTGGTATTTAAATTCTTTAGATAAGAATGAAAGCCTAGATTTTTGTTGGAATACAAGTGATATTACCACTACAACCCCAACCCCCATCTCATTCTCAAAATCATACGTTTTTTTGCGTAAGTCAGTGGGGGAGAAGGCTCCCTACCCAGTTTCTATTAATAAGATTGAAAAAATTACATCATACTAATATACAACCTTAGAATAGGGAAGTTGCACCACATCATGAAGTATAGGTAGGTGTAGAAAGTCTGGAGGCCTCGAGCCCAAATGATAGCCTGCGAAAAATGTAACCTTTTTAAGTGGCGCATCGGCCACCATATTGGCCTCACGAAAAACATGGTAAATGGATCATGGAAAGTTCTCAAGTCTGAACTTGCAGTTAACAACTTTAGTGCGAAATACTCACGGATATTTACAGCTGCCTTGTATAACCTGAACCAACAACGAGGAATCATTTTCAATTTGGAAGGGGAAACAATTCGTCTGAATAACTAAATCAATACCTACTTCTACTTGAAGATGTTTAAGTGGCAGTTTGTATGCAACAGTTTGTCATACACTAGTTTTTGAAGATGTTTAAGTGGCAGTTTGTATGCAAAAGTTTGTCATACACTAGTTTTATACGGTATATGGAAGACAACTAAGACAATCCCTTGCTATAAGTAAGACAATCCTCTGCTGATGTTGACTCCACTCGTCTCATTATGGAGGACCTAGGCTCTTTTAAAGCATAATAACATATTAGAATTCGTGTAGCCAATTGAAGTTAGTTGAAAAAAAACTCTGTCAATGATGACGATGAGGAATTGCACTTGAGAGGCTAATAGTTGATGTCAAATGATATTACATTTCAAGTTCCATTCTTACTACTAAATATCTTAAAAAAAGAAGAAGAAAATAAGATAAAAATTGATCTAAACCCCTTTTGAAGGTCTTATTTTCAGCCTAGGCAATAAAAGTATTTTATAAATGTGCCTAAATTTATGGCACATCTACTTGTCATACTACTTTTCAAGGATAAAATTTCAGTACTATGTTTATTGGTATACTGTTGCCAATGGCGCAGTTTTACAGATGGTAAAAAAAAAAAAAAAAAAAAAAAAAAAAAAAAAGGAAAGGCCTTCGTAAATATTATTGTAAACTTGGTCATTTTACAAAGTATCATGACTATTTAGAAGAGCTTATCTTGATGACTAAACAGGCAGGTAAAGATAAAGTTCAATTATAACCAAGTAATTGGCCAGAAAGGCAACTAAAGATAAACTTCCGCTATATCCATGCAGATGTCCAAATGACTTCTGGACGGTCCGTCAACAAAATTGACGACAGACAGTTCTTTTGGAGCACATAGACCTAGTGCTGCGATACACGGCCACATACACCCGTGCTTGCACACATGAATAAAACAACCCACATATTTTGCAATTAAAATTTTTTTATTATATTTTTACGACTTAAATGTATACTATTGATTTTGAATTCCGAAAAAAAAAACAAGATTCGTGTAGCCCACCTCAAGTAATCGGAATAAAGATTGGATGATGATGCTTTAACTAAGCTTTTATTATATTTTTACAGTTCAAGCGTCTAATGATAGTGATTTTGAACTCAAGCAAACGGAAAAACTAAGATTCATGAAACCAACCCCGAATTATAAGAACAAAAGTTTGGATGATGATAATAATGAACTCAGTCGAGTTGGTGGTGAGGAATAGCAACTAGAGAGAGGGGAACTTTTCTGTGCATGGTGAGCCCAAATTCCTCCGCCATGTCAATGTCATTCGGGCACATCCCACGAGGCAATTCCCAGTCAAAACGTAGCAAAAGATTGGCGAGAGCAAGCTCGAAAGAGGCCACACCAAAAGCTATGCCAGGACACCCTCTCCTACCTGCCCCAAAAGGAATCAACTCGAAATCTTGACCCTTATAATCTATGGAAGACTCGATAAACCTTTCGGGTCTGAACTCCTCCGGGTTCACCCAAGCCTCCTCTTGCCGGCCTATGGCCCATGCGTTGATGATCACCTTAGTTCCCTTTGGGATTTCATAGCCATTGATGCTGCATTTCTCTAGAGACTCTCGTGGCAGGAGCAAGGGGACTGGTGCGTGCAGTCTCATGCTCTCCTTCATCACGAGCTTCAAGTACTCAAGCTCGCAAAGGTCGTTATCGCAGAGATATTGTCGGCCATTGGCGACCTTTCGCCCTTCGTTTTGGGCTTTCTTCATCACATTGGGGTTCTTCATTAACTCTGTCATTGTCCACTCTAGGACTGTCGCACTGGTCTCAGTTCCAGCTGCAAACATGTCCTACAAAGAGAAAACTGTAAGTTGAGAAAGATAGAGTAGGGGTGAGAGCGGTTTGGATAGGGGCCGGATCCAATCAGATTAGGACCTGTGTCCAAACACGATCTCGGATCTAGAATTGAATAATATGCATCAGATCTAGATCTGGATCAGGATTACTCTTTATATATGTTGTTTTTAAAATAAATTATATATGTAAATTACAATTTATAATCTAAAAAAATGGCTTATAGTAGGATCAGATCCATCTTTTCTCAAATCCGATCTGAATTTTAATTTGGACCTGAATTTTGGGTCCGGATTCGGATTTAAAATCCAAATTTTGGATCCATACCCGGATCTGAATAGGATCCAAAATAGGAGTTTCAGATCCGGATCAGTCCCCTACAAAAACGAAAGATAAGGTACCCATACCCGGATCTGAATAGGATCCAAAATCGGAGTTTCAGATCGAGATCAGTCCCCTACAAAAGCAAGAGATAAGGTACCAAGATGACCGCTTTAAGGTTGTCCCGAGTGAAAGGGAAATCCAGTTCAGCTTGCTTCTGCACTTCGAGCAAAACATCAACGAAGTCCTTGAATTCCGGGTTTGAAGCTCGAGTACGAGGATGAAGGTGGTCCTCTATCACGAGGTCGATGAAAGCATTCAATTCCCTAAAATTCTTCTTCTGGCGTGCCTGAATTCCGGTAAGCACATCGATCCAGTCCATAGATGGGAATAGATCACCAAGGCTGAATCCTCCCAATAGAATCTGTAGCTCATTTAGCAACACATAGAACTTGTCATAGCTCCGTCCAAAGGCGATCCTACCAGTAATATTGTTGGTGAGAGAAAGGAAGAGGTGGCTAAGGTTCACGGTACCCTTCGACGTCTCGATCGTTTCCATCAGGCGCACAACTTCCTCCTCTCTCACGAACCGGAACGACTCCACTCTCTTGATGCTGAGCAACTCCAGGATACAGATCTTTCTCATATTTCTCCAGTATGAGCCATAGGGAGAGAAAGCTATGTCACTACTGTTGTAGAGCAGATTCTTGGTCGAGGTGAGATGAGGTCTGCTCGCAAAAGAGAGATCATGGGTTTTCATGACTGCCTTGGCCATGGCAGGAGAAGACACCACAAGGGTTGGGACTTGACCTAGCTGCAAGAACATGAGAGGACCATACTTTAGGGCTAGGTCTCTCAGAGAGCGATGCGCAAGCTTTGATAGTTGGTGGAGGTTGCCTATTAAGGGGAGCTTAGGGGGGCCAGGAGGCAGCTTTGCTTCTGCGGTGGTGCCTTTCTCTCTCTTACTACGAGTTAGAGAGAGAAACAAAAGAATTGAAGAGAGAGAAAAGAGAAGAAATCCGAGGAAAGAAGTTGGTGTTGCCTTCTCCAACCACTGGGGAACTGATGCCATTTTGGTGGGAGTACTTGCAGGGATTGCATAGATGGTCCCTTAAATAGAAATATCACAAGGGCACATGGGTATTTGACAAAAGGTACGGTTTGTTTGGAGCCGAGGCTTCAAATAGTGCCAAAGAAATGTAGTTTCAATATTTGAAATTTTTATAAATAGTATATATATATATATTAGTTATAAAATTTAAATATGCAAAAACAGTGTAGATAAAGTAGATCTATAAAAATCTGAAAATATTGAAAATTCACAATAAAAAAATGTGTTACATGGCACATTATTTTCAAAACATGAAATCTATATTTTCTCTCATGTAGATATATCTTAATGTTGAAATGATTAATTTGATGATATTTGAGCATCAAAACCATAAATGTTTTGAGGTGGGTTTTAATTTGATTGTTTAAAACCTCGGATCTGTATAAAATTTTTCCTTAACCAAAATTTTGTGTATGGCTGTTGTCAAGTACAAATTCTCTCTTAAGGCGTTGTTAGGTTTCCTGAAGATGCTGTGTTGTGCATTAAGACAAAATTGCCATCAAATTTAGATGCGATAAATTTCTTAGTTTCCGTTTCGTGTTCTAGCAAGACTCTTTTTTTCCTTGGGATTGTATACATCGAACTACGGTATTTCACATAGTTCTCTAGCAAGACTCTTTTTATCTTTGGGATTGTATACATCCAACTTCGGTATTTCACATAGTTAAAAGAAATTGTTTTTTAAACTGGTCAATGAAATAAATACAATCACCTAATTTCAATCAAGATTAATTGTGACCATCTTGTACCAAGATAGATAATCTTATTATATTTTTTCTATTTTTTGTTGAATATTATTTATTTTTGTTGTTATTTAATATTAAAGCCCGTGAACCTTTAATATTAATTAATGAGTTTTAAGACTCCCAAAAAATTCTAATAAATAAATAAAAGGGAAAATATCCCCGTATTCCCTATTTTTAAGTATTATTTCTTGATAAACCCAAAGTTTTAAAAGATATTTTCTAATCCCCTGGTCACTTTAAACTTATATTTTAATCTAACCAAATGTGAGAAAGACATGCTATTTCTAAACCCAATCATTTCTCTCTCTTCCTACGTCTCTCTCACTCTCTCTCTCTCCTCCCATGTTTTTCCAAACACCTCTCTTTCTCCTCTTGATAACCTCTCACCTCCATGAAGCCCTTCTCTCTCTCTGGAAGTTTGGGAAGATGGTTTTTAGAAAATACATCTTTTTAAATTTGTTTGGCCTAAAAATACAAGTTTAAATTAGCTCAGGGAGTTAGAAGAAATAAAATCTACAATTTTAATGCCCCAAGATATCTTTTAAAACTTTGGATCTATTGTGAAATATTAAAAATAGAGGGTATGAAGATATTTTCCCTAAAAAAAAAACTTGATTTGAATGTTGAAGTTCCCCATTACATACTAATTCCACAACCAATTTTCCGCTTCACTCACATGCCGATTAATTATTATTTTGTGGTCCAATATCATCAGGAAAAGAAGTCAATAATACTATATTCATTTAGTATATAAAGTGTCGGGTTCTTGAAAACCCCTAGCTTGATGAGCTAGCAATCCCAAATACCGGGATCCCACCCAAGATCATATACATGATTGGCTAAATGTAAAGTAAATGAATACAACTATAAATTGAGTACAAGAAATAAAGTAAACATAAAAAAGTACACCACAAAAACACACAATTTACGTGGTTCATCCTATAGGACTACATTCATGGCCTCGACAAATAGAAATTCACTATCTCAATGACGATTACAGTTTTCGGTTACAAGAGATGTACCTCTCTCTAAACATCGATAAAACCATCACCGATCTTTCCTTCTAAACTCGCTCTCTCGACCAAGTAACACTGTCGATCAACATCTTCTTTCTCACCACAATACCATAACCGGAAAGATAACCTCGAGAGCATCCGAGAGATTTTCTCTCTCTAAAAATGGAAGCCTTACCAACCTAAAATGCATGGGAATACCACCACTCTCTAGGAGTCCATGTCTCTCTCTTGGAGAACAATCTTCATATTAGAGATCCATTCCCATAACTCCTAAAGGGGTGACCCTCAAAAGGATGGTATTATGTCTTTTTTAATTCTCTTTTATAGAGATCACTTTGAACTTCTTTCTTGCTCCCCAAGAAACCCTTTCTTTTTTTTACCATAATACCCTTAATATTTTAATGAAAACATAGGAATTGTGATTTTGACTATCACCAAACCTAACAATCTCCACCTTGATAGAAAATCATCATAAGTGCCTTGGTGACCTTCATCAGATAGATTTCTTGATTTCTTCACACATGCCTTAATTGTAAAATTTTTACGAATACTTTGCCTCCATATTTCTCCACCACAAGCCATGTATCCATCAAACTCCATCATTCATCTTTTTCTTAATGCAAGCCTTAGCCATGTACACACCTTGTGCTCTGATACCAATTTTAGGGTTCTCGAGAACCCCTAGCTTGTGGAACCAAGAATCCCAAATATCAGGATCCCACCCAAAATCGTGTATATGATTGGCTAAATGAGAAGTAGATGAATACAATTATAAATTGAGTACATGAAATAAAGCAAATATAAAAAAGTGTACCACAACAACACATAATTTACGTGGTTCACCCCGTAGAGCTACATACACGGCATTGGCAAGTAGAAATCCACTATCTCAATGAAGATTACAATTTTGGATTACCAGTGATATACCTCTCTCTAAACATCGGTAAAAGACTATCATCGATCTTCCCTTTTAAATCCACTCTCTTGACAGAGCAACATCATCGATTAATATCCTCTTTCACACCGCAATACCTCTCTCTAGAAGTAAAAGCTTTACCAATCCAAAACTCATGGGAATACCGCATCTCTCTCGAAGGCTATGTTTCTCTCTTGAAGACCCATCTCCATATTGGAGATCCATTCCTTTAACTCCCAAAAAGGGTGACCCTCAAAAGGATGGTATTATGTCTTCTTTGATTATTTTTTATAAAGGTCACTTTGAACTTCTTTTTTGCTCTCTAAGTAACTTTTTTATCTTTTACTATAATAGCCTTAAACTTTTAATGAAAAACATAAGTATGGTGATTTTGACTATCAACAAACCTAACAAAGTTCACAATTGCTCTTGATTGTTAGACGCTAAAGGTATCTCAATAATACAGCTCAAAGTTAATAAAGAAATACTCGAGCTTTTAGACATACTTCAAGCTATAGTATGTTGTTGTATGTTGGCTTTGGAAAAAATATTATGCGTTATTTAAAATAATATCCTTTCAAAATATAGTATTCAGAAAGTGAAACTGTGTAGAAAGAAGTAGGGGGTTTTCGT
>NW_006499881.1:165174-180232 GCF_000471905.2 Amborella trichopoda | reverse complement strand
AATGTAAAATATAATATAGTGTATTTTATATTTATTTTATTGATATGTATTTGTATTATGTAAGATATATTATATAGTGAATTATTTTATAAATATTTATTTTTATTATTTAATATACATAAAATAATATTATAATATATATATATATATAATAATATAATATATTATACAATGAACAGGTCTTTGAAGTTTTGTTTGAAGTTCAATTTTTTTATCAAACATGAAATTTGAACAGTATTAAGAAGTTCTAAACTTCCAAGAAGATGATTCCTGTTATCAAACATGCCCTAAAAGTAAATGATCTCTTTACATACTTGTAAAAGTTAGTTTTTAAAGGTATTAATGAGATAATATTAGTGAAAATAGAAACCTCAATGGATGACTAGAGTGTGGGGTGCTACCACCACAAACCCACGCCCTTTCCAAAAAAGTGTTATCGAGTATAGATACATTTTTTATGGCGATAGAACACTTGAAATGGATATATGCTTTTGTGATCCACATTTTTTTATGGAGATAAAGACTCTTGAAACAAAAAATTGATTCAATGGAAAAATGCTTTTCATATCCATCGCCACCCCCAAAAGTTTCGCTACCAAGCCAACACGAACGCCACATAAGCAACGTGTCGTGGCTTCTATGTGTGAAGCGAGTAATGTGCATGGGCACAAGCACTCGTTGCTTGCTTTATTTTTGTTGCAACTGGAGTCCAAAGATTGTACAGAGAACGTCTATTTTATGAGAGAGTATTTGATGAGGCCTTTTAACTTTTGTACAATATAGTCATAATAAATCTTGATCATTGGATGTGAAATTGGGTGGTTGCTATTTATTTTATTGACCAACTTTAAAGTTTAAAAGAATTTTTTTTGAACTTTGTAACACACCCAAACTATCAAGTTTCGTATGGGATGGTTGTAAGTAATTGTGATCTTCCTATTCTAAAGGTAAATGGTCTCAACAATCCCATTTTTTGGATAGTCACATCTAAGCTTTTAAGAACTCAAAATCTAAACGGTGTGGTTTGTATAAGGTTGCAACTTTAAACAATCAAACTAAAGTACACCTCCAAATTTTATCATAAATATAATTTTGGTTAAAAATTCTTAGGATGATTTAAAAACCTATTTTCATCTCTTATTCTAAAATTTTAAACTCAAAAAATGGTTCAAATCAAGTAGATATATAAATACTTAAAAATGGACGATCCAAAATAATATGTTGCAATACGTTATTTTTAGGGCTCAAAATCTTTTTTTTCTTTCATATTCATACATCTCGATGTTTAGATGATCAATTAGAGAGTTTTCCAACTTCAAAACAACCGATAGACTTTTGAGGTGCACCTCAATTATACATTTTAAAGTTGCAACCGCATATAAACGTTTTTCAAATCTAAATTTCTTTTTAAAAATATTCTTTTAATGATTGCGGGGTGCTCGCAAAATTTCACATTAGAAAATCCAAATCCCACCCGTGAGTTCTTCAGCTCAAGGAATAAATATACAAGATAATAACCTTAGAAACATGTTGAATGTGCTCTAACTAAAATTAATGCACCAAGAGTTTCCAAATAAGGGGGCGTGTTCGACAATTGAAAATCAGAACTTGAAGTATTGCATCGCTTCTCATAGTAGTTAAAAGAGAAAGCCCTACACTAATTTAGACGTTGCAGCTTCCATTATAGCTCATGAAAGATATGTTTCAACCGGACCCGACCCTTTGCCACCCATAGATTTGGTAGCCTCAACTTCTGTTTTGAATTTAAGCCGCTTCTTCTTCCAGTTTTGAGAGCCCGTCTTTTTTTTTTTTATTTGTTCAAATAAAACAAAGACAGGCTTCCAGAACTTGAAGAAGCGGCCTAAGTTCAAAAAAGAAGTTGAGGCCTCCAAACTTAGGGTTGGCAAAGGGTCTGGTTTGACTGGACTTGAACCCAAACCCAAATAACATTCAAGTTCAAAACTTGGACCCGTATCTAGACTCGGGACGGATCCATTGCCACCTTATGACTATAAGCTTATTTATTTATTTATTTTTATATTTTATTTTTTTACCATTATATACCTTATGATTATGAGCTTCTTTTTTTTTGCCAATAATATTGTAAAATTTGCCAATATTGTAACAATATAAATACTTAGTGTGCTCCTAAAAACACATGATTGTCATCATATACCCTATAATTATGAATATGGGTCGGATCCAGCTGGACCCAAACTTGGACTAGAATAATATTCAGGTTCAAAATTTAAAACCATACCTATACCTAGGTCGGTATACTCGTCGGGTCCTGGGTCCAGCCGAGCCCATTGCCACTGCTATTCAAACCCACCTCTTTTATCAATCCAAGCCGCCCAGAGTTTCCGAATGCGCCGAGCATGTGCACATTGAAGAGAACGACATTTGATGATGCATGCATGTCATATTCATTCACAGCTCCCCCTACTTTATTTTTATTTTATTTTAGTGTTAACAAGATTTCATTGAGATTATGAAAGCACAACTTGCAAGACGACAACTCCGAGGGGTTAATTATTTTTTTTCTTTTTTTTTTTTGGGACAAAATCCAAAACATTATGGGTGTGGTTTGTATAGAGTCGAGGCTTTATACAATCAAAATAAAGTATCGAAAAATGTGGTTTTAATATTGAAAATTTGTGTAATAGCCTTAAATTATATTTTTATTTTAAATTATTAAACTTTTAAAGCTACAAAAATGATGTAGATTGAGCAGATTTATAAAACCTTGACAATCTTAAAAATTGATGGTCCAAAAGAGCGTTACACGATGCACAATTTTCAAAACTTGAAATCTATTTTCATTTCACGTTCATGCGTCTTGATGTCGAGATAATCAATTTGAAGATATTTAAACATCAAAACAACTTTTTCTAATGAAATTTTTGAGGTGGCGTCCGCTTTCTATAAACTTTTCCCCAACTTTTATTAATGAAAGAAAGTTACGACAAAGAATTCCGAAGCGTCAATTGAAGTCGGCGGATGGTAACATGGAAAATGTCAAGTAACTCCGCCACATGTTTAGATTTTTGCCAAGGGTGACGTTTGAATAGGTGCACAGGTCTCTTAATTTTGTTAGAAGATGTAATTATGATGTTGAAAACTTTATGGTGGCTTGAAAATCCTTGTTTAATCTTAATTATAAAATTTAAAATTTAAAAAACAATGTAGATTGACCTAATATATAAAGATTAGAAAATATTAAAAATCGACGGTCCAATTAACTTATTACAAGATATGTATTTTTTAGAATGTAAAAGTCTTTTTTTTTTATCATTCATTTGGGAGGTCAAGATGACCATTCGAAGTTTTTCCAACATCCTAAACTCTTTCCTATTGGATTTTTATAGTTCACCTTACTTCTATAATACAAAGTTGCAACCATATATAAACTTTTTCTATACAAAATTAAAATGGAAAAAAGTTTATACAAGGTCTCAACCTTAAACTATACGAGTAAGGTACTCCTAAAAAACCAGTTCAGAAGGTTGTACCTATGCTAGAAAACCCTCAAATCGATCATCTCGACCTCGAGATTCATAGACATGAAAAAAAAGGGATTTCTAATCTTGAAAATAGTTCATCTTCTAAAACATTATCTGGACCGTTCATTTTCAAGATTCTCAATTGTTTAGAGATCTGCTTGATCATCACCATTTCTGGAACTTTAAATTTCATAATTGGGGGCAATAATAGATTTTTATATCATCGCAAAGCTTTGAGACACATAAACTATATTTTCAACATAGTTTTGAGGTGCACCTTACATCAATAGTATAAGGTTGACACCATATACAAACCTCACACAAATTAAAAATGTTAGAGGATAACAACATGTAAAGAAGGGGTTGCTATTTATCTTTGGGAAAATTGTTTCATGCCAGATAGTCTTAAAGATTGATGCAAGTAAGTGCTACGTATAAAAAAATGAAAACTAACGGTTCAAATATTTTCTTACTAGAATTATTATTTTTAATTTTTAAAATTTATTTATTTTTTCATATTCATGATCTCCATGTTAAAAATTATATATCCTTAAAAATTAAGTCTTAAACTCCTCATTTATTAAGAAGCCCGCATTTCTACATATGCGGGCTTGGCTGCACAGAAACCGGGTCCTTATCTTCGGTACAAAGAGGATTTTCGTATAAAATGTAACCACTTGGAGTATGCGACAAGGTCGGCGGGAAAATATTACTCCGAACGTCATGGCATTGATCTTACACGTTTTCTTTAAAAATGACTTTTACAAGGAAAGTGGGGAAAAATGATGACCAGTATTGATGCGACAAGGTTAACATAGCCAGTAAAAGTCGAAAGTTTTGAAGTAGGCTATGATTTGATGGTTGATTTCAAAGGGTGCAGTTTGTATAAAGTCGACCACTCAAATTAGAGCCCACCTTCAAATACTACTGAGAAATATTTCAATATTGGAAAGTTTTGTGATAGCTTTAAATTATATTTTTATTTTTAGTTATAAAATTTAAAGCTTAAAAAAATAGTGTATATCGAGCAAATCTATGAAAATTTGAAAATATTGAAAATTGAAGGTAAAAAATTACATTACAAGATGCATTATTTTCAAAACTTGAAATCCACTTTTCTTATGTCCATGCATCTTGATATCGAGATGATCAATTTGATGATATTTGGGCATCAAAACAACCTCTTCTAGTGAAAGTTTTGAAGTACGCTCTAATTTGATTGTTTAGACCCTAGGCTCTATATAAACATTTCCCTTTAATTAAAGAAAATGGTTTGATATCCTATCAAAACAAATAAAGCCTCACCTCATATTAATGGAACAATTTACAATTCAAGAAAACTCTTAAATGAATTATCTTGGCTTGAACATTATGGCTGTGAAAAAAAAAAAAGATTGTGATTACTATTAGAAATTGATTTCAAAATCATCATGGATACTTCTATTGCCGAAAGTGCATTAGGGACAAGGATTTGAGACGAGGATTTATTTTGTTTTCATAAAGCTTAAGCCTTATAGAAACCTCATCTTTTAATTAAGCCTTATAGAAGCCTCATCTTTTAATTAACACAAGATGGTGTTTGTGACGACCATTTTTAAAAAAATGACGACGCATTGAATTTTGTACGCACATGGAGCAAACAATTCGCCTAGATAGACTTTACCCTTGCAGGATAAATTGGTAGCCTTATTTATCACATCTATATTTAAAGGAAAATTTTATTCTAAAGTGGATAAAAATTTCTATTATGCTCCCTCGGGAGCATAGTTTACCCCTACATAATGGAAGATTCATGCTTCCCTTAACAACCAGCTGTCCAATTTTGATCAAGAGAGCCACTTACCGTTTGATCTTAGATTTGACGTCTTAAAGTATTTTATTTTTAGTTTTTTTATACAAGTTGTATGAATATGAAATTTGGAACTTGCCATCTTCTCACTGGGGCACAACTATAAAAAATATAAAAAATAATTTTTCGATAAAATATAATGACCAAAATACCCCTTGAAGTTTTTAGGGGTATTTTGGTCATTTTATTTTATTGAAAATATTTTTTTAATATTTTTCAATTGTGCTAGTGTAGTAGAGGATTGGACATCCAAAATTTGATGTCAAAATAGATTATAGAAAAAAAAATTTAAAAAAATAGTGTAGAGACGTGACATTGTGATTGGGGCAATCTTAGCCTTCTATTCAAAATGGACTGTTGGATAAGGGGAAGTATATAAGTTTTACGCTGTAGGGGAAGCATAGAAAGCTTGCCCTTAACAAGTTGTTTTGACCGTCTATTTCGCCTTAAAAATAAATGTTCAAAGATCTGCACGATATTTTGTGTTTCCAAATTTATTACAAGTATTGGATATTGATTTTAGAGCCATCATGGAGATTTTCATTGATGAAAGTGCTTTCTAGACGAGGATTTGAGGTGAGGCTTTATTTGATTTTATTAAGGCCTAAGCCGTATAGAAGCTTCATCAATTACAGAAACCCTCCCTTACGTTATGTCCTTGAATTCTAAGCATCCCTCCCCCACCCATACCCTCAATCCCACACAAAACTCATTATTTTTATAACCACTCCCCAAAGTAAAAAAATAAAGACTTTTATGATAAACATATCCTAATTTTATCCACATTTATCTTTTTCTTATCATGCTCCCACTTTTTTCTTTCTAAGACAGTCCAATGCAAAATGTGGTAGATCGGTACAATTTACCGGTGCATTTCAATATGAACAAGTTTGACACATTTTTTGTGCTAGACTGACAAAATTATAGTATTAGAAGCCGGTCCAGTGTAATTTGCCCGGGACCGGCATATTTTGTTAGAAGCGAGTCCAACATATGTTGGACCGTCACATTTGGAAGATTAGAAGTTGATTTGGCATGTTTTTGTGTCGGACCAACTCACATTGAGCTTCACAATTTGGTAATATAAGTTGAAAATGCAGGTACACTGATTAAAAAAGTTAACGCTTTTACGTGGCAATGCTTATTTGTTTGTTTTTTTTGTGTGTGTGGTGGTGGTTAATGTGTTGGACCGTCACATTTGGAAGATTAAAAGTTGATTTAGCATGTTTTTGTGTCGGACCAACTCACATTGAGGTTCACAATTTGGGAATATAGGTTGAAAATGTAGGTACTTTGATTAAAAAAGTCAACATTTTTGCGTGGGAATGTTTATTTGTTTGTTTTTTTTGTGTGTGTGTGGTGAGGAGAAACTACAAAGAACCGGGGAGTCTTAGACTTGTGAACGGTACTAGCTTAGGTGATTCTAGGCCGGCTTTGGAGCTTATTAAACACTACAAGTGATGCAAATCAAGTGACGGATAACTCAAAATTTGTATTTTATTTTTTGTTTTGATTATCATAGGTTTGACTTGATTGTGCAGGATTATTTGGTGCAAGCAAAATGGGGCCGAAAGAATAAGAATTAATTAGGAAATGAGGTTGGAAGAAATTATTGTGATTTTTTTAATTTTTCTTTCTAACCAATCTTTATTTTTTTTAGTGGGCTTTTTTTAAGAATAATAAGAGTTCCATTATTGTTATGGAGCCTTATCTTTTAGGAAAGACAAGAGGAATAAAAATATATATCTTTTATGATTAAGGTGGGTAGAAAGTTTATCATTTTAGGGAAAGAAAAAATACGTCTTTTTTTTAGAAAGGAAATCTTTTAAGAATGGAGAGGTTTAAAAAGAATTTTAGCAGCTAGTATTAAATGAATGGATGTCTTTTGTATTGGGTTGCTATTTAGTAAACAAAACAAAGTGGTTTAATATGTAGAGAGAGGGAAACTTGTTCTCTTTATGAGTTTCACTTATGGTGGTTCGTGATGGAAGTCTCACCTCCCCTCGTTATGCTCTGTTTTTGCTAATTTTTTTCTCTTTAAAATGCGGGTGTATTGCTCGTTATTAGTTGTTGGTAATTTTCTATTGTGTTAGTTGGTATCAAAGATCAGTTTTTATGGGATATGTTGGGTTTATGTGGTCTTTAAAGGCCTTATGAGTGTGTAATAAAAACATTTACTATAGTGAAACATAAACTTAGTGGGAGTGTGGTCCCTCGAAGATCATACTAAACAAATGATATTTGCGGATAATGGACTGTGCTTGACGATCTAGGCCAGTCGGTTGGAAAGACCAAGGAACCTGGGCATAAAAAAATAAATCGAGAATGGTTTTTGGGTTAGCCCTTGATGAGGTCGGAGCTTATGCCTAGATGAGTGAGCCGAGTGACTGTGTGACCCTTGTATGAGATGGTAGGCCTACAAAGACGGGATCCAAAACCTCATCCTTGTTCCATCACACGGCATGCATATAGATAGATCGTTCGGGAAAGCTAGATATCCACCTTTGGGTGAAGCATATGCATGTGCGAGAGACACCCCTATGCGCTATAGAGCTGTGGTCGCATCAAGCCGTGGTGACCTCTCTAGGGGAGGACCTGTAATCACTGATTGAAATTGCGACTCCTTGGCTCATCGACCAGACTTTGGTGACCCGTTAATGAGCCCTTGCTTGGAATAGAGGTCATGAGAAACACTGGGTCGGTTCGATAAAGCAACTGTGGTCTGTAGTCCACAGTTGAAGGTGGAGTACCCAGTGATCGTTGATTGAATTCCTGAACCATATGGATCCACTTCCCATCATATTAACTTAATTGTGTTGATTTTATTATTAAATTATTTTAGATTTATTATTTGAATTTTTGTAAGTCATTTGATATTTTATTTCTTATTTTTGGACTTATAAAAATGAAGTTATTAATTTACAAAGTTATAATGTTTTAAAATTCATTTTTTTTAAAAAATATTTATTAAAAAAATAAAAAAATGCATGGGGGCCCATAGTGCACATGGGCCCACCATGTGGGTATTAGGTGGAGCCCCACATGCCATACATGGGTGGCACGCCCCACCATTGGATACTTTATCTTGTTGCTTTATCTTCAAGTTTGTTAAATATGGTAACTATATCTTGTAACATGTGGTCAAATATTGATTAGGAAATATTGACTATATCTTATCTTGATTATTGAAGGAATATCTTGATTTGATATTATTGAAATATTCTTATGGAAAATATGAGATGGAATATACAATTTATGGTATGCCCTATATTTTTAATGGATTTAATTTATTTAAATATATTGATGGAAAAATGGTTTAAGGAAAGGGGGATAATGGTTCATGCACCTTCCATAATGTTGATGACCCATCTATGGAATGGATGACTCATATCTTTCACCCCACAAGTCACCGCTCATATCTTTCCCCCCACAAGTCACCTTGATCAACGGTCCATATTGAATCTCAAGAAAGAAGCAAACTATGGGAAACCTTAGACCTAAATTTCACTATAAATATGGGTGCTCGCTCCCCATCTCAATACACCTCTCTCTCCCACAAACTCTCTCTATCTTCCCTAGAGGCCACGTCCCTCTCTCCCTACTCTCTTATTTTCTCTCTCAACTCTCTCTCTCTCTCCTAAAAAGGACCTTTGGTGGCACGCCCAACATAAAGACTCTCTCTCTCTCTCATGATCTATTATAAGGGTTGGAAAACTTAAGATTTGCACCTAATTATTTTAGAGTTAGGGTTTTGTAGAGATTTAAGGGTGGTTACCTAGTTTGGCCGAAATTAGCTTTTCTGGTTCGAGATTGAAGCTAGACCACTGATCCCGCGCTATTGAATGTGGTGACTCGGTGAGGGTTGTAAAAAAGCTGGTTGAGGTATCTCCGACATCATTTTTTTTAATTGTTTGTCCTTTTATTTTATATTCTTAAGCTCTGTATTAGGTTGTATGAATGGCATCAAGTAGTTGAGTTTTATTTTATTGATGTGTTATTTATTTTTGGAATTTCTATTATTTGTAATAAGACCACCTGTGAGTGATCTTCTTGCTAAAATTATAAGGGGTGATTATTATTAAAAATAAATAAATTGTATTTCCTCGGTATAAGATTACATAGGTTTTTCTTTCATTGGTATCAGAGCTAGTTTTACTTGATTGCCATTAGGAGTTATTTTTTTTTATTTTTTATTTTATTTTATTTTATTTTATTTTTTTTAAGAATATAAAATAATGGCTGCTCGTACCTTCATCTCTGAAATCCTGAAAACCGAAAGGTTTGATGGGACCAACTTTGCTTCATGAAAAAGAAAAATCAAATTTGTGCTCTATGAAGAAAACTTCCATGAGATAATCTTTGAGGACCGACCTCATCGTCTAACTGACGATTAATCTCAAATAATCAAAGATGAGCACGCCAACTGGAAGAGGAAGAACTTGAGATGCAAACATATTCTTTTATGTGCCATGATGACTCGTATGCTTCTGAGTACGAGTCAATCTATACTACAAGTGAGATTTTTGATAAATTTGAAAGAGAGTATGTTGAACCCTTTCTCTTGAAGCAAACTATGGCTATGAGAAGGTACAATGCTTTAAAAATGGTAGAAGGTACCAAGTTTGCAAATCATGTGCACGTGTTTCGTGCGCTAGTAAGATATTTGGTAGATACAAGCATGAGCCCCAATGAATTTATACAAGTGATTCATTTAATGAATTCTCTTCCTAATTCATGGGAGACTTTCATATCTTCCATCTCTGTTAGAAGAAAGACACCAAAATTGGAGGAACTCATCACGACCATTAAATCTGAAGAAGAAAGGAGGAGTTTAAGGCAAACCCCAAGGGATGCTGTGCATATGGAAATGGAAGAAATACTTTTGAGAAGAAAAGATATTTCAAAGAAAAGATTTTGAAAATAAGGGAGCAAAGAGAGAGACTCAAACTTGTTTTATTTGTAAGGTGGGTCACATAACCAATAATTGTCGGTTCAACAAATCTGGTGAAACTAACAAGGAATTGGCACATGTGGTTTTCGAGTCCACACTAGCTAACCCTAAGGAAGCTTCCTGGTGTCTTAACTCGGGGGCTACGACTCATGTCACAAACACTAAGGAAGGCTACCGTTCTTTCACTTCCATGAGGTCAGGACAACAACATATTTATATGAGAGGAAATCAGAAGACTGATGTACTTGGAGCTGGAGATTTTGGGCTGAAACTAAAAAGTGGGAGCACCTTGATCCTAAAACAAGCACTTTATGCTCCTAATATGAGGAAGTGCTTGGTTTCGGTTCCTAAGATGTCTATGGTTGGATTCATAACCACTTTTATTGGGGAGAAAGTGTTGGTCAAGAAGGGGAAAGATGTGACCATGATTGGACGACTTGTAGACGGGCTATTTATCATTGAAATAAAAGAGAACGTTGCCTATGTCTTATCCCCTAATGAATTAGATGTACCCTATGGCATATGAAGTTAGGACACATTAATATCAAACGAATGGAAAGATTAAAAATGGACGGGATTCTTCTTAATTATAAGGGAGATTTATCGAAAGTGTGCGCGTTTTGTGAACAAGAAAAACTAATAAAAAAAAATACCACCAGGGCAAAAAGATCAACTAGCGTATTGGAAATCATTCATAGTGACATATGTGGACTTATGAATGTGACCACCAGAAGTGGAAAAAGATATTTTATCTCTTTTATAGATGACCACTCGCGATATGACCATGTGTACTTTATTCATGCAAAATCCGAGGCCCTAGAAAAATTCAAAGAATATAAAACCCAAGTAGAGAATCAAACCAACCTGAAAATTAAAGTCCTTAGAACTGATAGAGGGAGTTAATATTCATCAGACATTTTCAAAGAATTGTGCATTGAAAATAAGATCATCCATCAATACACCATGCCTTATACTCTTGAACAAAATGGTGTAGCTGAGAGAATGAATTTGACCTAAGTGGATATGGTAAGAAGTATGATGGGGCATGCAAATCTCTCATTGGAGTTTTGGGGAGAAGTCGTATTAACAGCATGTTACATCCTTAACCGGACTCCCACAAAAGCTGCTCCACTTACTCACAAAATTTTCACAGGTTATACTCCCTCCCTTGAATACTTGAAAGTTTGGGGTTGCTCAGCCCATGTCCTTATCCCACATTAAATTAGAACCAAATTGCAATCCAAAACTGTCAAATCCATTTTCATTGGTAACCCAGATCATAGTAAGGGGCATCGATTCTACAATCTTGAAACTGATACGGTTATTGAAAGTCGCGATGCTCACTTGTTTGAGGAAGAGTTCATTGAAGCAAGTGAGAGTAGAAAACAAACCAACTTTTATGAGGAGGGCAAAAACAAGGATGTAGTTTGAGACCTGGAACCTGAAACTTCTAAACCATCCCAACCTGTTTCTGAACTCCTTAAAGAAAGTGAACATTTACCTAAATCCAAACGAAGTAACTGAGTCAATAGACCACCTTTTTACTTATAACATTTTGTCTACCTTCGAGAACATTTTGATAAGGTTGGAGAAGATCCAGATTCAGAACTCAAAACTCATCTTGAAGCCTTGACCTGTCTTGAAAGGGTATACTGGGTAGAAGCCATGAAAGATGAGTATGCTTCCATTAACCAAACCATGTATGAGAATTAGTACCCCTACCTGAAAAACGTAAGGCCCTTGGTTTAATTGGATTTTCAAGAAAAAGTTGAACTCTGAAGGGAAAATAGAAAAATACAAAGCTAGGTTGGTTACACAGGTTCACCCAGAAAGAAAGCATAGATTATGAGGAAACTTTTTCTGCTGTTGCCAAATTTCCATCCATCTGAATCCTCATAGCTATAGCAGCCCATTTTAACTTTGAGGTTCATCAAATGGATGTCAAAACAGCCTTTCTAAATGTGGATTTAGAAGAAGAAATTTCATGACCCAACCTGAGGGATTTGAGGAGAAAGTGAAAGAAAACCTTGTATGTAAACTTAATAAATCCCTTTATGGTCTGAAACAAGCATCGTGACAGTGGTACATAAAATTCCAAAAGACTCTTGCTCTTGTAGGATTCTTTATAAATAATGAGGATTATTGCGTATATCAAAAGGTCAGGGGGAGTGATGTGGTCTTTATATCGTTATATGTGGATAATATGCTAATTGTAGTAGCTCAATTGCCCTAGTAGTAGAGACAAAAAATTTCTTTGCACAATACTTTAATATGAAGGATCTTGGAGAAGCTTCATATATGTTGGACATCAAAATAATAAGAAACATGAGAGAGAAGACTATCCAACTTTCCAAGGCAACCTACTGTAAGAGGATACTGGAAACGTTTGATATGAGTATGTGTAAGCCCATGTAAACCCCAATTGACAAAAAAAAGAAGCTTAATAATAAAATGTGTCCTACCAAAGGCATGAATATAAGAGTCATGGAGAGAGTGTCATACAATAGCGCAGTTAGGTCCCTTATGTACGCCATGAAGAGAACAAGGCCCTACTTGTCCTTCGTCAAGAGTTTGGTGAGCCGTTTTCAAAGCAACCTAGGAGAAGACCATTGGAAAGAAGTAAAAAGAATTCTCAAATATTTAAAAGGGACCATGAACTATGCGCTCACATATAAGGGGGGAACTGAAACAGTAATAGAGGGATATTCAGATGTAAGCTATCTCGCAGATCCAGATGATGCAAAGTCTACATTTGGGTATGTGTTTATGCTTGGAAGGGGTACGGTTTCTTGGAAGTCAAAGAAACAAGATACTTTGGCTTTATCCACCATGGAATCCGAGTATGTGGCATACTATCTAGCAGCCAAGGACGCTGTGTGGATTAAGAAGTTTCTTAATCAACTTAATTTCCATCCTATACGTTGTGAGGTGGTGAGAATTTTCTGTGACAACACGGCGGCTATTTGTGTCTCTAAGGAGCCTCGTTTTCACAAGAATTCTAAGCATATCAAGCCATACTTCTATCACCTGAGAAATGAGGTGAGATTGAAAGAGATTGAGATCCGCTATATATCTACAGACCCTCTGACTAAGGGAGTTGTTCTTAATGTTTTTGTATGACATGTGAGAGAGATGGAGATGAGAAAAAGTGAGGAAGAGATAATGTAAGGCATTCAAAGACCAAGTGGGAGATGTTGAGTTTATGTGGCCTTTAAAGGCCTTATGAGTATGTAATAAAAAATATTTACTATAGAGGAACATAAACTCAATGGGAGCATGGTCCCTCGAAAACCATACTAAGCAAATGATATTTACGGATAACGGACTGTGCTTGACGATCTAGGCCAGTCGGTTGGAAAACCCAAGGTACCTGGGCATAAAAAATAAACCGTGAAGGGTTTTTGGGTTAGCTTTTGATGAGGTCGAAGCTTATGCCTAGATGAGTGAGCCGAAAGACTGTGACCCTTGTGTGTGATGGTAGGCCTACAAAGACAGTGACCAAAACCTCATCCTTGTTCCATCACAAGGCATGCATGTAGATAGATCATTCGAAAAAGTTAGATATCCACATTTGGGTGAAGCATATGCATGTGCGAGAGATATGCGCCATAGAGCTGTGGTCGCATCAGGTTGTGGTGACATTGACTTGTCTTTAGGGGAGGACCTGTAATCCACAGATTGAGATTGCGACTCCTTGGCTCATCGACCAAACTTTAGTGACCCGTTAATGAGCCCCTGCTTGGACTGTGGGTCATGGGAAACACTGGGTCGGTTTGATAAAACAAGTGTGGTCTGTAGTACCACAGTTGAAGGTGGAGTACCTCGTGATCGTTGATTGAATTCCTGAACCATATGGATCTTTAATTGAGTTGATTTTATTATTAAATTATTTTAGATTTATTATTTGAATTTTTGTAAGTCATTTGATATTTTAATTCTTATTTTTGGACTTATAAAAATGAAGTTATTAATTTACAAAGTTGTAATGTTTTAAAATTCATTTTGTTTAAAATTTAAAATATTTATTAAAAAATAAAAAATAAAAAAATACATGGGGACCCATAGTGCACATGGGCCCACCATGTGGGTATTAGGTGGAGCCTCACATGCCATACATGGGTGGCACGCCCCACCCTTGGATACCTTATCTTGTTGCTTTATCTTCAAGCTTGTTAAATATGGTTACTACATCTTGTAGCATGTGGTCAAATATTGATTAGGAAATATTGACTATATCTTATCTTGATTATTGAAGGAATATCTTGACTTGATGTTATTGAAATATTCTTATGGAAAATATGAGATGAAATATGCAATTTATAGTATGCACTATATTTTTAATTGATTTAATTTATTTAAATATATTGATGGGAAAATGGTTTATGGAAAGGGGCATAATGGTTCATGCACTTTCTATAATGTTGATGGCCCATCTATGGAATTGATGTCTCATATCTCTCACCCGCCAAGTCACCTTGATCAACGGTCAATATTCAATCTCAAGAAAGAAGCAAACTATGGGAAACCCTAAAAAAACTGTAGACCTAAATTTTACTATAAATAGGGGTGTTCTCCCCCTATCTCAACATACCTCTCTCTACCATAATCTCTCTCTATCTTCCCTAGGGGCCACGCCCCTCTCTCCCTACTCTCTTATTTTCTCTCTCTACTCTCTCTCTCTCTCATAAAAAGGACCATCAGGGGTACGCCCAACATAGAGACTCTCTCTCTCTCTCTCTCTCTCTCTCTCTTCTC